>OZ023264.1:123607061-124207061 GCA_964006375.1 Tillus elongatus
GGTTAATACCAAACTGAGCTATTCAAATTTGAAGCATTTAATGAAAATTCGCCACCATAACGCACTTGCTGCGTCCGAAATTCTTTTCTTACAAACATGCATTATATTTCGATGGAAAATGCAAAAATGGAAAAACATAAGGCGTGTTCGATTTAAAAAAAAAAAAAGAAAATTTGTATCACCAACGACTTAGGGGCCACCCTGTGATTGTAGAAATAAGTTTTTAAGATGTAGCTCAAGGCACCCTATAGTTAATGCAAACAATTTTTATTCGTATCTTGTATAATTCTTCTTGAGACATTTTATTGGCATAGCCCGTATTAGATTCAATTCTTTGCCTAAATGTTGCCCATTTTGACTTTTTAAGTCGCCACTTTGACGTTTTGAGGAAAACCCCAATTTATTTTTCTTTAAATGCCTATAGCTTTTTTGTCTTTTGGCCTACAAAGCTAAGTTTTGGTGGGTGACTTACCTATAAGGATAAACCCGCGTACTAAATTTGGTTGCCCTTACTTCGTTAATTCCGGAGATTTTTTTTTTCGAAAGAAAACACAAAATTTTCCGGGAAAACCTGGTCCGATTTTCCTGGCTAACGATCTTCTATACACTGGTCATAAAATTAAATTAGTAGGACTACCTTTTGCAGCCGTAATATTAATGAAAATATTTTCAATGGCCCTAACAAAACTGGGTACTTTTATAAAATTATGTAAGTCCAGACACGTTACCTGCACGGAACCCCAACAGGCATCGTCTTTTTAATATAAAAGACACGGAAGCAGTGGTCATGTAATATTATGGGGTTGTATTTGGTCAGTGAATAATAAACGTTTCTAGTAAAGTGTGGGTGTATGCATTTGTATGAGTAGTAAGATAACGTTCAATACCAAGGTTCAGTGAACCCCAACTGTAACATAAGCGACATGACAGTGATATGCGCCGGTGTGTTATGGATGTATTTTATTAACGACGGTCAACACACACCTTAGAAACCGCCAAATGTAATACGTCTCCAGGTATGGACTCAAGGTTATATTTCAATATCGACTTTTTAACACAATGAGCCTTTATTCAAAACGGGGAATAAACAGTTTGACATGTGAAACTACTTCAGAAGATAGCAGAAAATAAAGCGATTTGAACATATCCTTCAATTTTCTGCAAATGATTTTACTGTAACTGCATTAGATTTAGTGTTCACTAATATAATAAATACCCAGATTGTAGCAGAACTGAACCAAAAAAAAACCTGAAGGACAGATACAGCTCATAAAAAATTATGTCATTTTTATTCTCTAAACAGGACATATAACAATGAAGGTGCTACTACGACTGCTACTACCCGTCAAACCATTCGCATGAAAAGCTAGACACACTACAAATCCTATGCTACTTCCCAACAATATTTCTCCCTGCACTTCTGCCCTACTATGCTATTTTTGCTTTTTCCACATTCATACATCTGCGCATACACGCCTTTCTATTACGCAAACTTCTGACATCTTTCTTCTTGACAATATATCGCTCACATCCGACCAAGCTTTCCTGGGCCTTCCACGGCCTTTCCTACCATCCACACGCTCCCTATAAATTCTACTTGTGATTTTATCAAAATCCAATCGTTCTATGTGCCGAAACCATCTAAGCACACCATACGAGCGGTGCAAATCATCAAGTGGATAATTCGAATCGAAAAATCTGGTAAGTACAATAATTCACTTAGTTTACTCATCCCCTTGATGACGCTAACTTTGTTAGCGAAACGATCGTCGGGTCAAAAAACTGTATTGTGATGAATGGGGTTCTCCAAATTGTACTTATCACAGGTTCCAATATTCACTCATCGAAAAATCTGCTTCATGTCTTACATCTGAGGAGTACAAACATAAATTAAAAGTCCTTTAGAAAGTCTAGACACCGACCTAGACCCCTGATTCGACACAAACCACCCCACAATAATGGCTGGCGATTTAAATAAACCCCCCAATTGGCATTCTCGCAATGTCAACTCATGGAAAAATCATCCAATCCTACGTCGATAACCATGCAAACTGCATCGTCGACACATCACAAATACCTATATACACTTCGGCAGTGTAGGGCAGCCCGACGTGCTTGAGATGACAATCACGTCGAACACTACGCTTCTTCACGAAACAACCATACAAATGACCTGTCATCGGACCACAACCCGCTCATTGCAGCTCGGAAATGACGAACCCGACGTCGCAAGGAAAAAGGTACTGTCGCCAGTGTTCACAGATAACCTTAAAAACCACTTTGGCAGATTCCTGTTATCCGCGCATCCCCGAACTCGAGGATGCAATGGATAAACTAAAGTCCAAAATGCATTGTTCTATCGAACATGCATCACGAACGTACTCCGCCCCAACAAGTTTGCAACCCTAATCACTTCTATGCCCTATCTGCTTTATAGAAGCGTGGACCAACCCGTTAATTTTACGGATTTGTTGAGCCTAGATAAGCCAATATTAAACAACGCTTTCGTAAAAAATTTTAAGCAAATTAATTTACACCTATAAAATCAAACATTGTAATGCGTTTTGTTACATTAGCTTTCAAAATTAGAATTGGTAATAACAATTGACTAATACAAATAAATATATTGTAATAGAATTAGTTCGCCTATTGTTTTTTCTCGTGCATACCCCTTCTAACCGTGGCCCTTTAGTGTGTCTCTTAGCCTTGATAGGTTCCAAGGCAAGCAATGTGTCTCAGTATATATCCTTATAGAATGTTAAAAAATAAATTATATATATATATATATATATATATATATATATATATATATATATATATATATATATATATATATATATATATATATATATATATATATATATATATATATATATATATATATATATATATATATATATATATATATAAATAGAACACAAAACTAAGTTGAAAAAATTTCAGGACGCAGGAAGTGCGCTATGGTAGCGAATTTTCATTAAATGTTTCAAATTTGTATAACTCAATTTTCTATAAACCTAAAAAGTTGAGTTTTGGTATGTAGTAAGGTATTTACGTAGGCAACATATCAACTAAAGTTCATCAAAATAACTTAGTTACTTTTTGAGGTACAATTTTTTTTCGGAAAAAAAATATATATTTTTAGAACAACTGGCCCGGTAGGTCTGGCTAACGAACTCATCCAAGCTATTAATAAAAGAAAGATTCTTGCCGAGTTTCATATGGACACATACATGCACACAGATATATATATATATATATATATATATATATATATATATATATATATATATATATATATATATATATATATATATATATATATATATATATATATATATATATATATATATAATAATGTCTTTATTTGTACTACAACCAAACTAAACTATACAAAATTCACAACAAGAATATAACCCACAATGTAGTACAGGGGCGAAGTTCAGTGCAACACATAAGCGTGTGCTCTGCTCTACCACTTAACCCCAGCATACACACTATCCACTATATACTATATACATATACTGGCACACCGCAATGGGAGACATCAGTCAAGGCCAAAAACAATGAACACTCATCAGCACCTCATCTAGTGAGCAAATAATAAACACGGCTGTGGGACGGAAAAGTATCCTGGAAAAGGGAAAGAACATGAGAATGATAGCAAAAAGAAAAAGAAAGAGAAAAAGAAAAAGGCAGGGCACCTGTTTTACGTTTTACACACACAAAAAAAAAACATACACGCTCATTCATCACTGCCTACCATGCAAATAACCAGTCATTGCCTTCCTGAAGGATCGCACCGATAACTTTTTCATGTCTTCTGGTATATTATTGTACACGCTACAAACATCGTATGAAAAGGATCGCCTGTAAATATTCAATTTATGCTTAGGCACGGACAATAAATCCTTCTTTCGTATGTTCACATTATGCACATCCGTGCGGTATCTTATTCTTCTGCACAAGTACCGAGGCAACCCTGACTGAATTATAGAATGGTAAAAGCAGGCTCTACGTAGTGTCATTCTGTTATTCATGTTCAACCAGCCACTGTCCCTAAGCTCACGCGATATGTGATCATACTTACGCACCCCATAAATGAACCGCAAGCACGAGTTTTGCAACTTTTGTATTCTACTCATATACTCGGCATCAAGACACGGATAGTACACCTGCGAGCAATACTCCAGCTGCGATAGGACCAGTGAATCACATAGCACAGTTTTCAGTCCACGCGAAAGATACGATCTATGTGGGTACAGTAGCTTTAAACCACCATATCCTCGCTGTAAACATTTGGAAACGTGTCTCCGATATCTGAAAGTAGCGTCCATGGTGAGGCCAAGATTCGTAACTTCTTCAAGCAGAGGTATCGGCTCCCCATTGACACTCAGCATTATATGCGGCTTTATAATATCAATACCTGATTTATGACCAAAAACAATTGCTGCAGACTTTTTTGCATTCAAATGCAGTGAGTGATCCAACGATAGTTCACTCACAATCCTCAAATCATCATTTATCTTGCTGAGTGCCTCACCGAGTCGTGACCTTGGAAATGAATAATAGAGCTGCGTGTCGTCCGCATACATATGTATTGTACAGCTTTTTATAAATGTTGGAAAAATATGCGTATAAAGGGTAAACAAAAGCGGGCCAAGGATTGAACCCTGGGGTACACCTCTACTCACCCCAATTGCAGCGGAAACATTGCCACGCAACTCTACATGCTGTGACCTACCAGTGAGGTAACTAGACAGAAGCCCAACGGATTCGCTGCCAATACCAATATAACGCAATATGTCTACCAGAACATCGTGCCTTATGGTGTCAAATGCCCTTGTATAATCCAAAAGAATCAATACAGTAAACTTGCCATCATTGCAGGCTTGAAGAATGTCATCATTGACCTTGCAGAGGGCTGTTGTACAGCTAAAATTTGGCCTGAAACCAGACTGCACATCCGGCAAAATCTTATTTTCATCAAGGTATTGTCTCAGCTGCAGGCAAAGGACCTTTTCAAAAATCTTTGATAATATTGGCAGCAGACTAATTGACCTCAAATCCTTGAACTCTGTGGGCTCATTAACCTTCGACAGAGGCGCCACTCTAGCACACTTCCACATGTCTGGAAAATACCCAGCTAAAATACAGGAATTAATTATATTAGTTATGTATAGAGTAATACGTGGTGCACATGTTTTTAACATTTGAAGACTTATATTATCAATACCACTTGCATTACTTTTGATTTTATCTAAACATTTAGATATGGTTTCTGTGTCTGCCAGAACAAATTGAAAATCAGCTGGACTTTTCATATGTGCATAATATCTCTTATAATTATCATTTATAGAACCCACAGGAACACTATTCACAAAATAATCATTTAACTTATCTACGTCACTCAAGCTATCAGGAATGCCCACCCTAGTCCCTGTACCTTTAATATTCAGTCTATTTAATTCCCTATATAAATCACGCATATTTTTACCTTTCAGTGAATATTCAAAGTATGCCTTTTTTTCTCTAAGTATAGTAGCGCTGGTAAAATTTCTCAGAGCCTTGTAGTAATTCCAGTCCCCCACAGCCAGGGACCCACGATATTTTACTTTAGCATTATCCCTCAGCGACATAAGCATTTTTACATTATCCGTTATCCAAGGCTGCGGTGTCCTCGTGATTTTCTTAACTTTATAAGGGGCATGCTTGTCAAATAGTCCAGTAATAGTGCTGGTAAATATTGCAATTTTTTGATCAATATCACTCGTGTGGTAAATGCCATCGAGAT
Source organism: Tillus elongatus (assembly GCA_964006375.1). Classification (NCBI taxonomy): domain Eukaryota; kingdom Metazoa; phylum Arthropoda; class Insecta; order Coleoptera; family Cleridae; genus Tillus; species Tillus elongatus. Next base: position 123,612,856 of record OZ023264.1, read on the forward strand.
CAGTGAAAATTGGATCCATCATAAATAAGTCATTATTAAAATGCCTGTAATCACGGCTTGTCACGATAACTGGCTTCCTAGCAGCCTTTCTCACGTCTAATATACAATATACCATATCATGATCCGATATCTCAGTCAGCGCAACACCTGATGCCACTACAATACCACTGTCTGATACCAAAATGTGATCCAGTAATGCCCCCTTTCGCGTTGGATCCTCTATCATTTGTCTGAAACCAATTTCCTTCAGCGAAACATTATACGCCCGGCTCATGGAATCATCTTTTAGTAAATCAATGTTCGTATCGCCGCAAATGATGATGTCATCAGTAAGCAGCAGCGCATTTCCAATTAAATTTTCAAGTTCATCAATGAAGATTTTGTAATTCAATTGATGTTTACGATACAAGGCCGCAAGAAAAATTCTTTTATCGTTTATATTCAGGCATACACATACCTGCTCTATACTGCTCGTTGTAGAGATCAAATTGTATTTTATGTGATCCCTTACATAAATAGCAACACCGGAGCCTCTCCTATCGTAATCCCCCCTCACCAAACGAAATCCATGCACATTCAGAACAGCGGTCGGTGTCTCAGAGTACAACCACGTTTCGGTGACACACAATATATCAATATCCTCATCCCCTATAAGTCGCTCCACCTCTTCCAAATGCGGCCGCAATGATCGCACATTCAACTCTGCAATTTTTAATTTTTTAAGATTCATCGCAAGCTGTATCCCCAAAAAGAAAACAATTTATTATTGACCAGTCAAATCACATCAGTCAAAATACACGTACTATAGTTCTCAAAGTGATAATCATACAGGCCCTGTATAGCAAACAAAAAGAAAATGTGAGAAGAAAAGATAAGAATGTATATGATTAAAAGTGCCTTATTATACACAAATATTAACACCAAAATTTAACAATTTAAAAGATGCCGATAAAGTAATATAATATCCAAGGTAACCGTTAAACAATATAAAATTTCGAGTTTAATGTCTACAAGTACGCCACTCAAAAAAATAAAGTATTTAAGAACGTACAAATCAATATTAGTCTACAACCGATATCACCCCACGCTATGCCAGCATCCAAAAAACCTAAAGTAAATAAACAAAAGCAAAAGTAAACAAAAATATTATACAAACAAAAACTGTAAATTCCACAAAAGTTATCAAGATAATATAAAACAATGCCTATGCAAAAACACACCTAAATAAATTCAAGATAACAGCCGTGCGTCTACAGATTACTTCTGTTTCAGTTCAGGTCAATGTATTCACATGTTAAGGTGAGCCCACGGACCAGTCACCAACACAACGCAAACATTACAAGTTAATACATATTATCAAACTTCCATCTTCTTACCACATCATTTTCTCTATAAAAAATGGTACCACCATTAGTCCACACATTCCTGGCGCCATACTTCACCATGACTTCTCTACATGCAGAAAATCTGTGCGATGTTAAATCTTCCTTAATCACAATACTAGTGCCCTTCAACTTGCTCTTATTTCTGAAAACATCCTCCTTGACACGCCTTCCGCAAAATTTGACCAGGATAGGTCCACTCCCATCTCTTCCCACTGGTAGACGGTAACACGCCTCAATGTCGCCCCTGTTGAGCCCAGCCATCCCCAGCCTTTGATGGCACAGTCCAACAACAGAATCAGGCAGCTCTTCGCCCTCAACCTCTGGAACTCCATATATTCTCACATTGTTGGCCCGTAACTGCTGCTCCACTCTGTCCAGCTGATAATGGGCACTCTCCAGCTTCTTCTCCAGGCGCGTAAGTCGTTCATCATACGCTTTAAATTTTTGCTCAAGGAGTGGGCCCACCTTCTCACTAATCACTGTCGTTAACTTGTCCACTAATTCGTTCATTAAGTCATGTGACGACAAAATGCGTTCCACCACCCTCTGAATCATATTTTCCTCTTCAGGGGTAGGTTTATTACTACGGGTATACTTATTACCACCCATGTTCACAAAAAACAGCAATTAAACCGTACGAATAACTTGTTTTCAACCTAAAAACGTGGGAGCTCAACCCTACACGTCTACTCGCGCCAACACATGTATCTTATTTATCTTTATCTTTATATATATATATATATATATATATATATATATATATATATATATATATATATATATATATATAAATATATATATATATAAATATATATATATATAAATATATATATATATATATATATATATATATATATATATATATATATATATATATATATATATATATATATATATATATATATATATATATATATATATATATATATATATATATATATATATATATATAAGGAAAAAAACGTTATTGTAAGTTAATATGTACCTAAGTAAGCATTGTAAAGAATATATCTACGCCTAGTCGAATAAAACCAAATATTCCCGAAAATAATGAAACGGTCAGTGTTCTAGAAATAATTTTTGATAAATGTTAAAAAATTTATATAATTTTTTTAAATAAAAGTCTGTGGCCAATAATAGACGTTAGCAGATGAACTCATTAATAATTACACACACGCACGCGCACACGCATACACGCGCGCGCCCGCACACACACACAATCTGCAACATTGTCCGTCCAGTATCAGTGAAATGATCCCAGAAAAGAACCGTGTTCGTAAGCTGTTCCTCTCCACTGCTTTAACTTTTTAGGTCATATTGTCGAGCAAAAAGCAGTATGTTGTGTATTGAGGACATCGTTCCGAGGAGTATACTGCCACCTCAGGTGTACCCCAGGTGTCAAATCTGGGGCCTCTTCTGTTTCTAATATTTATTAACGGCCTGTCACATGCTCTTTGGTATGATCGTTATCGGCTCCTCTATGCGGATGACCTTGAATTGTATGCAAGGATTGGTTCTGTTCAGGACTCATGTGCCCTTCAGTCACACATTGGCAGGTTGTATGCATGGTGTGATCGGAATCTTCTTAGCATGAATATCTCTAGGTGCAAGGTAATCAGTTTTTCTAGGGAAAAAATCCCACTTTTTGCCTATGCGTACTGTTATTACTCGACACTGCAGAGGCGCAGTGACATATTTGAGAGTTATATTCGACACAGCTCTCCATTAGTTATATTCGAATCACAGCTTTCCTTTGGTTGCCATGTTTCACATACAATTTTATCCAGCTCTAGGCATGCTTGGCTTTTGATGACAAATTGCAGCGACTTTGTCAATACAAGCTCTAAAAACATTATACTATGCTTACAATAGGTCGAGGCTTGAGTACTGGTGTGGAGCCCATATTATAACCGTTATGGTTGTCTGGTAGAGACAATTCAATGAAAGTTTCTCAAGTCCCTCTATTTTAAAGTTCGTACCGCCTAGAGGAACCAATCAACAAAACTTGCTACTTTATTTGGATGAGATGTCATTACTTGGTCGGAGAGTTTGTCTGTCACTGAAGTTCCTATACAGCCTGCTACGTAATGGGGTGGATTCTCCAAGCATCAAATTCCAGATTAACTTCCTCGTGTCTCAGCAAAATGCTCGTTCTTCTTCTTTATTTTACTGTCCTCGTCCTCAAGCTAGGTCCAATTTAATGATAGGGTCACCCGTGTGCCATAAACGCGGAATCTTTGAATCACATCCTGTCTTGTGTCTTTAGGGTCCTTTGTGAATGAACATTATATATTTTGTTATTTTGTCTCTGTACATCTTTTGTATAAAACCAGAGTTGTTAAATAGATTTTTGTATTTTTTTATTGTTGTATTTTTGTTAATTGTGCTGTTTTCTTTTCACAGATGCTTATGTATTTAATGTGTGAATAGATTATTGTCTATTAGTATTCTGATTATATTGTGTTATTTTTAATGTCCTGTAAGAGAAACTGTTTCTATTGGGCATTTGAATAAATAAATAAATATATAAAACTGATGACGTGTGGAAGCTGCAATGTCGAAGCTGCTGGAGATAGAGAATCATAATTGCGACGACAGGCGACGTGATGATGATAATGAACTCTTACAAACGGATAATCACCTCTACTTAGCTTTAGTTTCTTTCAGTACATAATATGGAATGTTTACCTGTCTTCAATCGAATTTATGTACCAATCGAATTTATGTACCAATCGAAGTGATTTTATCGACAATTATTTTGCTCGCGAATAATTTCAACAATAAAAAGCCTATTATCAATTTTTAATAAAATTTGCTTATGACGAGGTCAAGATAAGTTAGTAATATATATTTATAGCAACACCAGTGGAGTGGGAAAACTATTTTTCTGTCAGAGTTATTTTTGAATACAGAACTAAAACATCGAAAAATAGTTAGTTGGCAACTATACAAACTATAGCGTTACTATTCCGAATATTTCGGATAACGAGGCATTTACTTAATCCGAGCCTGTAATTGTTATACATATCGATCACGCCAAACACCGCCGTCGTTTTGAACAAACAACGGAAATCCACAGGTGCAATATTTTAACAGACGGTTGATAAACCTTGATACAAACAGTTCAAGTTCATAAGATTTACCAAGAATATCGCAAATCGAACTCAGGGACTACAATATGTAGAGGAAGTGACTTTTTCATGAGGAAGTTTATAAAAGGTGTGGTCGAAGACATCATGAATTTCATTGTTTCGGCATAGATGTCTGTCAGCTAAAGGTTAGAAAACTAACGGGACGCAGCAAGTGGGTTATGGTAGTGAATTTTTATTAAATACTTTAAATTTCAATAACTCAATTTTATATGAACTTAGAAAGTTAAGTTTTGGTATGTAGTGAGGTCTTTCATAAGGCAAGATATCCTCCAAATTTCATTAAAATAACTGTGTAATTTTCGGAGAAAATTTTTTTTTTCGAAATAAAATTCAAAATTTTAATAACTCAATTTTACTATAAACTTAGAATGTTAAATTTTGGTAAGTAGTAAGGTCTCTCCTAAGGCAATATATCCGTTTAATTTCATTAGAACAGCTTTGTAGTTTTCGGAGAAAAAAATTTATTTTGAGAGAAAACTCAAAATTTTCCCGGAAAACTCCGTCCCATTTTCCTGGCTAACGAACTCATCCAAGCCATTAATAAACGAAAAGCACTTGCAGAGTTTCATCGAAATCGGTTAATTATTTTTTGAGTTATCAGACGGATACATACATACATACATACATACATACATACATACATACATATATATATATATATATATATATATATATATATATATATATATATATATATATATATATATATATATATATTGAAAAAAAATTTGCAAAGTCTCACCATCGATACCTCTCTATTAGTGATTTTTTTTAAAATAAAAATTCACTAATATGCTGAAGGGCAATTTGTTTCTCAGGTGGCATTTCAGACTTTTGATGCGCGACGAAACAATAAGGGTCGGTAGCAAGCTATTCGACAAGTGGATAATTCAACACCGAAGACATACGCTTGTTGGCTAGAACGGGTTTGTAAATTCAAGGTCAAGGATGATGGTACTAAAGAAACAATATCTGACGAGCAATTTCAACGAACGTATCGATAAAAGAAGCAGAGGCCGCTAAACTTACGTGGTGGAGTAAAGTAAAACTGACAATAATAGATACATATCTTATAAAAAGGTAAAGGTAAGATGCTTACTGGCAATTAGGCCAATGCTGACCCTTTTTGCTCTTCTAAACTAACCTACCCTCCACCTTGAGCTCGATCTCAACGACGACAGTGATTTTGAAAAATCATCCGCCGCCGGTGAGTCCGAACCGTCGTCCCCCGAGTCCGTATTGGAAAGTCGAATCGACTTTCCTGCACGGCCACGGAGGCGCTAATGTCTTATAACACGAAGCGTTCGTTTGGATCAGCACTGCAGGAGAAGAATATTCTAACTCTGGACACGGCTACCAAAAAAAAATTAATAATAATAAACAAGAAAACACTATATAGTTCTTCCCGACCTTCACATAATCAGAATTTTTGTTCAAACGAGTATTAATTTTATAAATCTAATACCTAAGTACATATCTTCAGATAGAAAATTAAAGTATCATAGATACATCATATTATACTAGTCATATTACATGTTTATAGCAAGAAAAAATGATGATACGTAAGCCAACTATTCGAAAAATATGTATATGAACCGATTATATATTACGAGGATCGATCATTAAATGCCCGTGTTATGAATGAAAACACAAAACAATTCGAAATGAATGCGCTGGTGCGTTATCGTAGTGGCCAAATATGTCCGTGTCTCCTTCAATTTGCTATCGAATCGACCCAATAAATGACTGTAGTACTGTCCAGTTGTCGTTCTTCCTTTATGCAAAAAGTCCATGAGTATTAATCCCTTCGAATCCCAAAAAATGGTGGCCATGACATTTCCGGCCGATGTCTTTACCTTTTTCGGAGAAGATTCACCCGGAAAAATCCATTGTTTTGGTCTCTGGCGTATAATAATGTATCCAGGTTCCATCAACGGTGACGGCTTGACGCAAAAACTCACGCGAATTAAAGGGATCCAAACACTGCCTCGGCATAGACCAGCCTGTATATATGTAAACAGGTTTTTTTTTTTAATTTCAACAACACACCACGAGGGCTTACAGCCTAAATACTACCGTACCGTGGGTGTTGACAAGGAGGAAAGAGGCAACTTGTTATTTCTGGACTTGAAGGTTTGGAGGTTCGGAGGAGAAGGAAAAACATGTGCCTGCAAGGAATTCCACAACTTGGAAGCCCTCGGTACAAAAGAGCGGGGATAACAAGATGTTCTATGTCTGGTGACCTGAACAGTAAAAGGGTGCATTCGCTCTGTTCCTCTGGTAGGTCTGTTGGGTGCAGCAGGTGGGGGAACTATGGAGGAAAACTCCTCCGAGCAGTGCCCGTGCAGATATCTATAAAAGAGAGAGAGGTCACCAACGGCACGTCGGTGGGCAAGGGATGGCAGCCTTTGAGTGAGGGTAGGGTCACCGATTATTCTCAATAGATTTAGCAAGAGTCCAGAATGGTTTGCCGCCGTTGGAGCTTAAGAGGACTTTGTTTTTGATGTGATTATTAAACGAGTTTTTTTGCCTCAGAAAGAATGCGGACATAGCGGTTACATGCGTCGTTAAATGCTTGACGATTTTCTTGACTGGGATTGTGTAGAAGCGTTTTGTGAGCTTCGATCTTTTCAAGTCTGGCCTTGTCACAGGATTTAGAGAACCAGGGCTTTTGAGTGGCGGAAGAGGTTTTCTGTGTACGTGGAATAAATAATTCCATGCCAGCTTGGATAATTTAGGTGACGTTTTGTGAGATATCCGAGGGGTCAGGATGAGAGAAGCAGACAGACGCCCATGGAAATGAGGAAAAGTAATCTCGCATTTCGTCCCAGTTTGCAGAGTTGTAGTGCCAATCGATACGTGGGCGTGATGACTGTGTGACCTCGGGTTGCATTGCGCAGGAAGCAGTGACCATGCCGTGGTCTGAGCGACCAAGAGGGGTGGTGACTGATATCTTATAGCATTCAGGTTTTGTTGTAAGAAGGAGATCCAAGGGATTTGAGCTGTGTGTTGGGATACGAGGAAAGTAAGTAGGTTGTTGAACCATATTGGCTAAAGAATTGCTTATTGCAAAGGCCTCCGCTGCTCTCCCTTGTGGATCGGTTTTTGAAGATCCTAGCCATTTCTTATTATGGACATTGAAGTCACCAAGAATAGTGACGTCGGAGGAAGGATATTCAGAAATCAGATAGTCGGTTTTTTCAGAAAGGTAGTCAAAGAGCTGGACAAAGTTGTTGTCAGAAGGTGACCGGTAAATGCAACAGATGAATTTAGTTACAGCGCCGAGAGAGAGTTTTATCCATAGTATGTCTTTTGTTCCAGCTTCTAAATTGGGGAGTCTGGTGCAGGGTAGATTGCTACGGACGTATGCGCACACGCCTCTATGCAATCTAAAGGAGGTAAGGAGCTCATACCCCGGGAAATTAAAGTGATTAGTGGCTGTTTTGGCACTGATTTGGGTTTCGGTGAAGAAGAGGAGTTGGGGCCTGTTAGCCTGGAGGAAATGGTGGGAGGAGTTCAGGTTAGAATTTAGGCCATGTATATATATATATATATATATATATATATATATATATATATATATATATATATATATATATATATATATATAAGGATATGTTAAATCTTGATGTTGGCGCCCCCTGTACACCCCTCTCCCGGAGATCCGAATGGAGGGGTATTTTACCTCCAGAATCTTTTGTACAAGGAGGAGCCATCATCATTTAGGCTTACAAGGGAAACCGACTCGTACACCAGAACCGGAAACGTCCGGTGGGACTTCACCGGCCGCTTGGTGTAAGGGGTAGTACCTCCTCGGGCGTGAAAAAATCCTTTACTATCACGTAAAGGAAAATTCCACTACCACATACCATATAATAAAGATAAATGAAACCATAAAATATAACTAAAACTACCTTCAAAGCATGAGCTAAAGGGTCTATTTGAAATGAATTTTCTGCAAATATTTTAGTAAAATGAAGGACAATGACGGTTGAAGCTGAAACCTTAGGGCTTCGTAAAACACGTTTCCTGTGATATTTTCTCTACATAACCCGTATTCGTGTCAGGTTCTTTGCCTAAATGTTGCCAATTTTGACGTTTTAAATCGCGACTTTGACGTTTCAAGAAGGAAAACTATAAAATTTTCAAAGTAATTTTTCTGGTATTTCTTGACCTTTTTGCGCCAAAAAACTTAATCTTGGTTTGTAATATACAATAGATTTTGTTATCCACACAAGATGTATTGGTATGATATGTTGCGCATTTATTTCCATCGTTTCGAAAACGCTACAACTGCGCCGCGACAATATGCAATGCAATTTCCACAAACGACAGACATTATTCTCGAAAAGTGTTTTCCTGATTGTCTAGGCGATTACGGGAAACTGTACGTTGGGCACCCCATTTAAGCACGTGTAAAAGTTCGTAGAACACGCACCGAGGAAAATATTATCAACGTTTTGGCCCAGGTGCAAGACGATCCCATAAGCACCAGAAGAATTTCCGACGACTGGGGAGTTCCAAAAACAATTATGCACGAGATTCTTCAAAAGAATAATACGCATCCCTACCACATTGTTTTACATCCGGCATTAAATCATACTGATTATAATCATAAACTAAACCATCGTGACTGGCTCGTAAATATTTATTCGGGAAAATCAAAATTTTATGACGCATATCATGTATCGTATATGAATTTGCAAAATATGCATTTTTGGCCCGAGCAAAACCCACATTGAATACGGTAAGTAGAACATCAAAATCGTTGACGTTTGAACGTTTGGTGTGGAATGGCGGAATGAAAATTATAGGTCTATATTTTTTTGACCAAACCCTTAATAGAGAAAGTAGCTTGGAATTTTTGAAACTTTCTCTTCCACCACTTTTAGAAGACGTCTCCTTGGAAACAAGAAGGAACATGTGCTTTTAGCTTGATGGTTGTCTGGTGCATTATAACCGAAACGTGCGTCAGTATTTAGATAAGCAATATTCGAATCGTGTTATTGGAAGAGGAAGTCTATTTGCCTAACCGGTGCGTTCGCCGGATCTTTTTTTTTTAACGTATACCTTTGGGGTAGAGTAAAAAACCTTGTTTTCCAGGAGGAAGCAAAAACCAGGGAAAATCTGGAAATAATACGAAATGCTATTAGAACCTGGTCTAGGGCGGAAATTTAAGCAGCGGTTTTTTCTACTAAAATTAGATTAAATAAATGTTTTGGAAATAGACATTTTGGACATTTGTGAGCTATTTCTGGTTAAACTTTGTTTGGACAATTCGAAGATTTTTGTGCCTCTCCTGTTTTATTGCTATTACTGATGTTCCGTTGGCCCTTAAACACGCTTCAAAACTAAGTTTTGAATCAGTCCTAAGCCTGGATAAAGTGCGAAGAATGTCAAGACGTGACGTATTAGCAACCATTTTGCTACCAAGTGGGAAGAAAGTCGAGCCGTAATTACAATTACATCGGTTACTCTGCCTATGTGATTTGTTTTTTCCGCAAAGCTAACTTGATCCGATTGTGGTATTGAAATTTTTAACATTTTCTCGTATAAATCGAGAACGGATGGCGATATCGCGATGAGGTTTTTACTGAAATGTAGGTGATATTAAGCCGCCTAACGGCCTATCAAATAAATAGTACCGTCCTATCTACTTTTTTTCCAAAAATCACACAAATGTGTAATCGCTGCAGAAAACGGCTTCTAGTTTATTTGTTTAAAACTAAACGGTCCAACAAAAATATATTTCAAAATACCATAAAATGCCCTATCAAACGAGAGCAAAATATTCGAATCGATTAAATGGTTCAGGAGATATTTAAATGTAAATATTGGAAATTGCATTTGCCTCCCCCTCCGTTATTATGACAGATACAAAAAAATGTTGCAAAGCAAAATAATGCCCTATTACCCAAGCTCTCAAATGATGTTTTCAAAGTTATAGCTAATCACCCAATTTTCCGAGATAGCATGAATGTTATGCTTCTTCATAGCAGTTACGCCCGCTAGCGGTCGAGTTACGAACTTCAAAATAATTTCCAGTCATTTATCTTGCTTACTTTACTCATAAGTATTTTTTTCCAAACCTCTAAGACTTAACATTGTCCAGATACAGCCGCTCCGTACCCTTATCCGGAATTTTAATCACAATTATAAAAGTTCGCCCAGCAGTGCTGCATGCCAGACAATTATTAGTAGGTCACTAGATGTATTCTAAATTGTGTTGGTTAAATCTTGTTATAATGAAAATAGGTTAGTTTCGCTTTTACCGCATCCTAAAGCAGAAAAGAAATAGAAGCCTGGACGCAGCAAGCGCGTTACAGTAGCGAATTCTCAAAAGTTTTGTAATACATAACGCTACTTACTTTATCTACTAGTTGAAGCTGTTTACATTTATTTATGTCAAATTTAAGGAGCCGATTTTTATAGACAATTTACTAAAGCTAAAGCATCTAAATTTTTTCATCAGTGCAATATGAAAATCCAATCAAATCGTGTGACATTCCGTAGGTTAGAAATACTAACAACGACTAAATCATTTAATTTTTTTGTTTATTATATTTAACTTTACACTCCACAGTAATTTCATTTTCTAAGAACAATGAATCAATAGGGGCATTTTCCAAATTATGTTAGATTTTAATCCGAAGAAACTAGGATTACAATTATTAACCAAAATTGAATTTTGGCACGTTACATCTGTAAGTTAGTGGAAATATATAATAAGTTAAATTTCGTAAAGATCAATTGACGGGTTTCAAAATTATAGCATTTTCTAGAGGAAAATTTGCAATTTTTTATAGGAAAAACTTGACTCTCAGAACTGACCAACGTACTTAGCCTCCAGAAAGGCTTTTGCAGTATAATGAAATTAGGCGGAAGTCTCTGGATGGCGTAAAAGCTTCGCAAACCATGTTGTACATATATAAACATATAAAATTTGAATGAACTTTGGAAATGGCTTCCAAAAGACTTTAACACACACTCACTAGAAAAAAAAATCGAAAATTCGGATGTCGCCACTTCTCTATAAGCGAAATTTCCTATATGAAAACGCGCTAAAAATCAAAACATGAAAGAGGGACAAATAATTGTGAAGCCAGGCGAAAACCTCTACGTCTGTATTTATTAGCACAACACGCTTGTTAATTTTTTCTTTTAAAAACTGGAGATTCCATAGACAAGTACTCAGAAGTGCATTCCATGCTACATAAAAATTAGGAATCGAACTGTTCGAAAACTGTATAATTAAACATATTCTCCATTAAAATTCTCTATAATAAAGAAACTTACAAATTAATTTCTGAAGAGTACTTGAGCAAAATATTGATAGAAAAAGCAAGACCCCTCAATTTTTTGTTCTCTGTAAATTAAGCTTAGCAGGCAATTCCAGTTACACAATTTCACCGAGCAATGTTACATGCCAGACAGTGATCAATATAGCTCATTAGATATGTTCTAAATTTAGTTGATTAAGTCCTGCTATAATAAAAACAGGAAGTGATTCATTCATTGTATTTATCAACATAGAAATTTCTGTAAACTAGTTATCTTTCAAGTCCACTTTTACTAGAACACAATTTGGTTTAAGTACCGACGAGATTTCTTGGACACATTTGTAATCATTCAGCTGAACTTTTTTAACATTAGTAGTGTTTGTAATTGCCATACTGATCAGTTTCTCTCATTTATATTGAAGTTATTTTAAAAAGAGTGATTTTAAAATGCGTTTTTTTTTTGGCCAAAATCTGTCCAAGTTTGACCAACGTCATTCATTTTTCTGTGCTGAGGATTTGCAGCCATTGCGTATAAAGCTACAATTCCAATCAGTAAGCCAGGCGCCGTCCGTAAAGAAGGTTGCGTTCGGCTGATTCTTTTAGTGAAAATTTTTTGTGCTCGTCGTTTTCGCAATGGCAGATTCTCGCGAACAGCGCGCTGCCGTAAATTTGAGCTTCTTTTTTGGACAAACTGACACAGAAACTCTTTCAATGTTAAAAGCGGCCTACAATGATTGGGAAAGTTCAAACGTTTGAGTGGTTTTCCCATTTCAAAAGAGATGAAATGTCAATTGATGACAAACCTCGCTCTACTCGTCCTTCCGCGGCTAGAACCGATAAAAATTGTAAAAAAATTCGCGAAATTATCCTGGAAGATTGACAACGCACCATCGACAAGTTGTGAAGCTGTCTGGAGTGATTTGCGAGTTCAATTCAGCGAATTTTAACGGAAGATTTGGGGATGAAAAAGGTGGCTGTCTAATTCGTGGCTCAACTGCTGACTGCTGAGCAAGAGTAAGGTCGATTGGGAGCAAGTTCTGCTTTGAAAGAAGAGTTCCGAAATGATAAAAACTATTTTTCCAATGTCATCATGGTGCTATGATTACGGCCCTGGAACGAAGCAACAATCACGCCTGTAGAACAGTACAAGTTCGCCTCGTCCCAAAAAAAAGCTCGCCAAGTGAAATCAAAAGTATGCCGATTTGTTTTTCGATGTGAGAGAAGAGTTGTCCAGCCAAAGTTTGTTCCACAGGGTCAGACAGTTAACCAGGCTTTCTACCGGGAAATTTGGAAAAGATTGTGCAACAGCTTGAGGCGAGATAGGCCTGATTTGTGGCAGTCGGGAGACCGGTTTTTCCACCACGATGACGCCCCTGTTCACACAGCCCTGCCTGTGCGCCGATTTTTGACCAAAAATGGCATGACCCATCTGCCTTATCCCCCCTATTTACCCGACCTTGCCCTATGCGACTTTTTTATTTCCCCGAATAAAAATAGACATCAAAGGAAAGCGTTTTGCCGACGTTACTGAGGTAAAGAAAAAAACGTTGGAGGCGCTGTACTCGTTTCAGTATTGAGTACTTTGGAGGCGACTAGAGTTTTTTGTTTATGAACTAAATAAATAGATTGGATAAAAGTTTGGTTTCTTTTGGTTACCCCTTGTATTCTTACACATTGCACCTTAGTCAACGCTAGATAAGATTAGATTTGAACGGATGTTTTTTAAACATATTCGACAGGTGTGATCCAAAAAGTTTGTATTTTTAAAAAAAAATAGTGCTGCAAATTGAATCATAATGCTGTGATAATCTACTCTCCTCACGAAGGACATTCTCATGAAAAGAATTTAGGGTCCATAAATTGACCAGAAAGAAAATATTCGTATTCCTGTACCCATAAACTTCTGAAACGTTATATTACTCGTTTTAACGAAAATTTTTCAATTTTCACCAAATCATCACCCATTCATTCCCTACCCCCTGAAGAGATTTTACCGAAGAACAATCCGAACCATTCGTTTGTCGGGTGCTAACTGCATACCAAATTTGAAGATGATATCTCAATTTGTTCTAAAGTTATCTTGGCTACAGACAGAAATTCCCCGACTCTTACCGGTTTTCCAGACTTGAGGGTCGCTGGCAGTGGTACCTTAATTATGCTGATAATTATTTGGATTTACATTTCTGAATAAATATTTTATGGACCAAAGATGGGATTCAATTGAACACACCTCGCACTTGCAGTCGCTGCTTAGACTATTTGTCACTCTTAATTTATGATATTAGTGTGTGATTTTGTTTTACACAAACATGACTCATTTTGAAAAGAATGACAAATACCTCATTCGAAGTAACTCTCAAAACGGCGTTTATTTTTCTTTATCTGCAACTCACTGAATCCACACATTGGTTTCAATCACATCACTGATTATTAGAAAATCTAACTTTAAAACCACCACCAACGCATCATCAAAGTTCCCTCGAAGGTCCAAACTGTTATCTAACTAAAATAAAAGTGAACCATGCGGAATCATCATTATTATCACGAACTATGACTAAACCATGACATAACTGTCCCGATATATCGTGTCGCATTCTAGATATGATTAAAACACACTGTCGCGGCATTCTAATGACTAATTGCGGTGGACTTGGCTTATTACAGATGGGAAACGGACGACATAAACGTCACACCCGCCACCTGCAATTAACAAACTCACTTTTACAAGTATCAACAACCTGAACGATGATCCCGGCGTTGTCCTACATTGCGAAACAACGATTTGGCAGCTTTTTGTTATGCCGAAAATGTTATACGTTTCTATCTTGGCTCAGTTTCTGGGAATATTAAAAATGCATTTCCTGTACAATATAGAGAATGACATTTGGCAAGAACTTTTAAAATAAAACGTTTTTAGTGAATTTTATTTTTTTTTAATTTATGGGGAGATCTGTGTTTCACACACACACTCAGGCGCGCGCATATATATATATATATATATATATATATATATATATATATATATATATATATATATATATATATATATATATATATATATATATATATATCGTACCGATAACTCAAAAAAAGTCTGGACGCAGCAAGTGCGTTATGGTAGTGAATTTTAATAGAAATGATCTGGCACGAAATATTTTTTATAACTTTTTTTTCTTTTAACATAGAAATATAAATTTTGGTATATAGTTTTCTTTTAATATCGTAAACTTACGTATTAAATTTGGTTACCATAGCTTTTCTATTTTTTGAGAAAATTTTTTTTCGAAAGAAAACCCAAAATTTTCCCGGAAAACCTGGTTCGATTTTCCTGGCTGACGAACTTATCCAAGCCACTTACAAAAGGAAGGCACATGCTAAATTTTATCAAAATGGGTCAATGATTTTTTGAGTTATCGGTGTGAATATATATATATATATATATATATATATATATATATATATATATATATATATATATATATATATATATATATATATATAAACATATAAAAATTGAAACTGACCCCGGATATGGATTCTAAGGGTCCTAGATCGCGCTCATTTGAAGACATTTTTTCAAAATTCAAAAGTCGGGATCTCCTCTTTAGTGAATTTTTTCTAAGAAAATTCACTAAAAATAATGGACCAATTTTGATAAAATTTGGTATGTACTTCCTTTTGTAAGTGGCTTGGGCAAGTTCGTTAGCTAGGAAAATCAGACCAATTTTTCTTGAAGAACTTTGGGTTTTTTTTCGGAAAATTTTTGTATCTCCGAAAATAACACAGCTATGACAACCAAATTTGGTATTCAGGTTTACACTATTAAACTTACCCTGCATGCCAAAATTCAGATCTCTAAGTTGAAAGGAAAAAATTATAGACATTAAAAAAAAATTGGGTGCCACTGATCACCAGAGAAATGCACAAAACCAAAATATTTTGTGTGGATCACAAAATCTATTGTATATTAGAGACAAATGTTAAATTTTCTTGACGCAAAAGAGTCAAGATATAACAGAAAATTTACTTTGAAAATTTTATAGTTTTTCCTCCTAAAATGTCAGAGTCGCGATTTGAAACGTCATAATAAATGTGTTTTACAAAGCCTTAATTACAGCTTCAACCATCATTGTCCTTCATTTTGCTAAAATATATGCAGAAAATACATTTCAAATTGACCCCTTCTCTGATGATTTGGCAGCAGTCTCAGTTATAGAGTTTGTAGTTTGATAGTCTACACTTTTTCGCGAATTTTCGTAGAAAAATCGTTATTGGCAAGACCGGCACTTTAATATATTTTTTTAAGATTTCTTCAAAGGAGCGCAAACTAAAGTGAAGGATATAGAGAAAATTTTGTGGCCAAATAAGTAGCCCTCGGTGCATTCACTGACATAGAGGCTGCCTTTGACAACGCCTCATATAATCAGGCCCTACAAAAAAGGGAAGTGGAATTCCACATTGTGAGATGGATTGAGTCGATGCAAAAAGCTGTGTTATCATAGCTACTAGAAATCAAACCAACGCGACGGTGACGACGGCAAAACGTTGTCCTCAGTGAGGAGTGCTGTGGTCACCTCTGCTGTGGTCATCCGCTGTTGATAAACTTACAACTACAGTGAGCGGAGCAGGATTTATAGTCCAAGTATAGGCATATTATATTGTCATAACAGTAAAAGGCAAGCATGATGGTATAATATCCAGCCTAATGCAAAAAGCCATATACATACATATATATATATATATATATATATATATATATATATATATATATATATATATATATATATATATATATATATATATATATATATATATATATATATATATATATATATATATAGTAAGGAACTGATCTGAGGCAGGGGGGACTTAATGTCAATCCTCAAAAGACAGTTCTTGTCCCATTCACCATTCATACAATGAGTTGAGTATTTATTATTATATATGTATATTATTTTATCCAATCATTAAAATACTACAGAGAATATCAATTAATTAAAACTAATATAGGGTGGGGCATTAAAAAAAAACGAAACATACCGATTTGCGTCCAGAGAATTATTTTTTTAAGAAACGCTGAAACACGTCAATTTTAATATTGAGGGAGACATATTTTGACATAAAACTCAACTTTGTCACATCAACCCCTTAAGAGTGGTGATAACAACCCTTATATTTTAAATAGGAAACATGGGTCGAGTGTTACATCATTTGAAAGCTCTTTCTTTTCTGATATGAGCACACTAATTTTTTTGGAAGTTTTATCAACGCGTTTAAAAATTATTCACAGTTGAAGATGCAAAAACGCATTTCACTCATTCCGATAAGAAATGTGCTGATAGTCAATGTTTTGTTGGTTTGTAAACAAAAAATTGACTATCAAAACATTTCTTATCGGAATGAGAGAAATGCGGTTTATTATTTCAGTTTATCGGTCCGTTTGATACTTGATAGTACTACCGAAAATTAGTTTCACAATGGTGTATTCTGTAGAAGAAAGAGTTGAAATAATTACTCTTTTTTTCAAAAACGATGACTGTGCCAACCGTACCGCAAATTTGTTTAATGAACGACATCCGAACAGACATGTTAACAGAAAATACATTTTGGAGTTAGTTGCAAAGTTTCGACAAAGTGGTTCAGTAGCCAACAAAAAACGGGATCCTGAACGTGAATTTCCGGTTAGAAATGAGACTACTGAGATTGGAGTTTTAGGACAAATTGCTGCAGACCCAACTTTGAGCACAAGAAAATTGGCCACTGTTCCAAACATCAAAAGAAGAACTATTCAGCGAATATTGAAGCATCATAAATTTCACCCGTATAAAATTCATTTTGTAACACAACTGAATGAAGATGATTTTGATCGACGGCTGGAGTTTTGTGAAGTTATGACTGCACGAGTAGCTGATAACGGGAACTTTCTGTTCAATATCAGTTTTTCAGACGAGTGTACGTCTTTATTAAACTCTACAGTCAATCGTCATAATTGTCGTTATTGGGCAGATAATAATCCAAGAAATTTTCACGAAGTCCACACTCAAACTCCACAGAAATTGAATGTCTGCACTGGCATTTTTGGAGACCGTTTAATCGGGCCAATTTTTCTTGATGGCAATTTGAGTGGCGAAACGTATTTGGAGTTACTAGAAGATATCGTTTACCCTCTACTAATTGACATTGCTGAAAATGATGATGGCTATCAAGAAAATCAATTAGTGTTTCAACAAGATGGAGCTCCTCCGCATTTTTCACAACGCATTAGGGAGCTTTTAAACAGAGAGTTTCCAGAGCAATGGATTGGGCGTAGAGGTGCTATTGAGTGGCCCCCTATATCACCGGATTTAACTCCTTTATACTTATTTCTATGGGGCCATTTAAAGAGTAGCATTTTTGCAACAGAACCGGAGTCTCTGGAAGAATTACGACGACGCATTGTTGAAGAATGCCGTTTAATAACTCCACAAATGCTCCAGAATGTCAAGAGATTGGGCGTAGAGGTGCTATTGAGTGGCCCCCTATATCACCGGATTTAACTCCTTTATACTTATTTCTATGGGGCCATTTAAAGAGTAGCATTTTCGCAACAGAACCGGAGTCTCTGGAAGAATTACGACGACGCATTGTTGAAGAATGCCGTTTAATAACTCCACAAATGCTCCAGAATGTCAGAGTTCATTTTGAACAAAATTTGTACTTTTGTATGGAACCTGGTGGTCAACAATTTGAACACTTACTTAACTGAATAAATATTTTTGAAAGTTTGGTTTTGTTTTGTTTTTTTAAAGAAAATTGACTAATTAGTGCATTTCTTATCACAATGAATGAAATGCGTTCTTGCAACTCCAACTGAGAATAATTTTTAAACGGGTTGATAAAACTTCCAAAAAAATTAGTGTGCTGAATTTAGAAAAGAAATGGCTTTCAAATGATGTAACACTCGACCCATGTTCCCTATTAAAAATATTAGGGTTGTTATCACCACCCTTAAGGGGTTGATGTGACAAAGTTGAGTTTTATGTCAAAACATGTCCCCCTCAATATTAAAAAACTCTGGACGCAGCAAGTGCGTTATGGTAGTGAATTTTCATAAAAATGTTTTTAATTGGAAATATGTGTGTTTCCTTTTTAAGAAAGCAGGCATCAATTTTGGTTACCAGTATAACCTATATAGTAAAAACAATGTGCCATGTTTCATAAAAATAACTGTATTGTGTGAAAATGTACAAAAATTTCCAAAAGCAAACTTAAAGTGTTCCCGGAAAAACTCGTTTCTTGGTCAACCTTATGGGTTAATAGCAAATTGAGCTATTCAAATTTGAAGCATTTAATGAAAATTCGCTACCATAACGCACTTGCTGCGTCCCGAATTTCTTTTCTTACAAACATGCATCGCTTAAAAATTAAAAAATGCAATAACATAAGGCGTGTTGGATTAAAAAAAAGAAGAAAATTTGTATCACCAACGACTTATGGGCCATCCTGTGATTGTAGAAATATTTTTTTAAGATGTAGCTCAAGACATCCTATAATTAATGTATACAAATTTTCTTCATATCTTGTATAATAACGGATATATTGAGCTTTATTGATTTTTGACGAAAATTCGACAAAAATTATATACCATTAAACGATAAACTCTAAAGCTAAGGCTACTGCCAAGCATCAGAGAAAGGGTCTATTTGAAATGAATTTTCTGGAAACATTTTAGTAAAATGAAGGACAATGACGGTTGAAACTAAGACTTCAGAGTTTGTAAAACATCCTTCTTGAGACATTTGATTTACATAGCCCGTATTAGATTCAAGTTCTTTGCCTAAATGTTGCCGATTTTGACGTTTTAAATCGCAACTTTGTCGTTTTGAGGAAAACCACAATTTATTTTTCTTTAAATGCCTATAACTTTTTTGTCTTTTGACCTACATAGCTAAATTTTCGTAGGTAGATTACCTATAAGGATATTAACTAGCGTACCAAATTTGGTTGCACTTACTTTGTTAATTCCGGAGATATAAATTTTTTTCGAAAGAAAACACCAAATTTTCCGGGAAAACCTGGTCAGATTTTCCTGGCTAACGAACTTATTCAAGCCATTTGCAAAAGGAATTTTTCCACCAAATTTAGTCAAAATCGGCCTATTATTTTTTGAGTTATCGGTGTGATACATACATACATACATACATATATATATATATATATATATATATATATATATATATATATATATATATATATATATATATATATATATATATATAACTCCTCACCCCCAGTTTGTGTAGATCATGCAGCTTTTTAAATTGTTCCACTGAACCTACTATTTGTTAAGATATCTATAATTTAAGGAGGCTGCGTTTTCCTATACTATAACGATACCTAAATGCCACCTTTAAGATCCCCCACCTAGTATATTAAACAATTATGTATTTTTATCAAGTTTCGGCTAAATCTCTTCAGAAGATTCCAATTTTAGTCCTTGATTGTAAAAATGATGGTTTCTACTCACCCATATAGTTTTTCAATTGGACAGAACTTTTGACGTACCATCGTAGTTACGCAACCTTTTTCTAATTTAACCAGCTATCTATCTCTTGTAGTTTCTGAGATCCCAAAGGCTTCCTCACTTAGGATTCTCTACGGTTTATATTAAATAATTATGTATTTTTATCCAGTTTCGGTTAAATCACTTCGGAAGTTTCAGATTTTAGTCATTGAACTGTCCTGTTTACGGTTTTGTATCCATTTAATTATTTATTGGTGTCCCTTGTTAAGATAATTTCTGACCACTTCATATTAAGATAGACAAATTGAAATGTTCAATTGATGTATTTATCTTGTTATTATGTGGTAACATTTGGAGTCGCATGAATAACTCAGCGCTTGATAAATGGTTTCAAAAGGACGTCGTTCAACATTGTTAACCCTATCTCAATTTCCTTCGTTTCTATAGCTCACTAGCACTCCAATTATTCAATACATTTCTATCAAATTATACATCTGAAATGTGTTTTGCATGGCAATAGTACATAAAAAAATAATAGCAAACTATCACAAAAATGTTATTGGTAGGTCTCACAAATTTCTCAATTGCAAAGAAATGGGAAAGGTAAATAATGTACCAAAACCTCAGAAGCCTTATTTCTTGATGAAAACCTGCTATTTATTTGTATCGGTAACGTTACATTCCGAATTAAATAAATCAATAATACGCATTCAGTAATTTTTATTAAAAAAAAAGTCAGAATTTAACGAGGTCCCTTAAATAAAACAGCGGAAGTACCTCACATATCGTACAAGCTTTAAAGGTGAATTTATTTATACAAACATGTCCAAGGTTTTTTATGTATGGTGTGTCCATAAATGACCATTTAAAACTAATACCTTACTAGACGTGCTGCGGGTAAAAATTCCTTTTTTTTGTACTTTAACGTCGGTCTATTTCCGCGGCTGTGGCCAATCACCGCCGCCAGGGAGCAGTTTCACCTAACTATACTGGAAATTTTGCCTGGCCCCTGCGTTTCTGCAATGACGGTAGAGATCTTTCACATGCCCAACATCGCATGGACACGGGACCGACGGCTTTACGCCCCCTCCGAAGGGCGGAACGTGCAGACATTCAACCTGCTCAAATAAAATGCCACAACCTCGGTTGATGTTAATTTTACAGTATGTACTCAAAAAGTCAAAGGAGAACCTTGGGAATCGAACCCAGTACCCTTTGGTACTGGATTCACACGTTCTTACCACTGGACCAACGAGGCTCTAAGATCTACCTTGAGCTTGCCCTTTGATCTATGATGACAAGGCAGGTCGCTCTCTTCGTCCCCCGTACCTGCCGGTACTTTCAACATTTCACCGAATTCACTTGTGACAGAGCTGTTGGGAGTGGATTCGTTGTTCCTGATAAATTTTTACCCAAAGAAAGCGCGATGCTCACCACTCAAATTCATGATGACAACTGAAAACGGCACGACTTTCCCTCTTCACCGCAACCCTCCCCATCACCATGGACCCACAACTCACTGAGCATTTGCCATTGCCGAATCATTATTACGCGCCGTGTATTTATGGGGTATTGAAATAATCGAGGCAGAAAACTGGATTTTGGATAATCAGTACATAAAGAATAGAAGCATTCTGGAAAGCCTGGCCCAATTGATGAAATAGGGGAGCTCCAACGAAACGAAAAGAACTGCTAGAAACACAGTCATGTTTGCGACCACAATACGACATCGCCTTTGGACTGACGATTATTGAAATTTAAGATTTTACATAGTTCCCACTTGTACTTAAATATTAATCATAAAACCTAGTTTTTGCACCTTAATGATTCCCCCCAAAAAGATTTTAAAACACCCGTTAGATCTTCTATTCGCATTAATAAACTTAAAACATCTCTCAAAATCATATTTCCCACATGGAACTATAAAATGAAAAGAATCCATTGTACCGAAATTAATTTAGTGTATTGTTTACATTTAGCACTTACATGATGGCCGATGGCATGTACTAAATGAAACGAGGCGTGACGGAAAACTTTATTATCTTTGCACATATTAACGTTACCCTGGAAATGAGGACAAGCTATTTTGTCTGGCTATACACTTGTAAAATATTTGTTTCTCTTTTATTATACAAGGTCTTACGCCAGAGAAAAACATTCACTATTAAAATAATACATTTTTGCGGAAAACCGGTCGCGCTCATTTGATTTTTTAATGAATTTTCTTTAAAAAACTTCACAAATGAGAAGATTCCGTTTCTTGAAATTTGAAAAAAATTATTCAAATGAGCGCCCATATCCAGGGTCAGTTTCAATTTTATACGTTAATATATATATATATATATATATATATATATATATATATATATATATATATATATATATATATATATATATATATATATATATATATATATAGTGTGACACACTTAAGATGAAGACACGCCTGTATTTTCTTTGTTTTTAGAGAGAGAGAGAGAGAGAGAGCGATTTCATTTTTTGTATAGGTGTAAAACGGCAGTAGGCTGTTTGAATAGCTTACCCACTTCAACTGTCAGATGTCAACCCAGCCTATTATGATTTCAGGAATACGGCCGGTTCTCTATATTTCGCGATGCGTTAGAAATCAAAAAAGTTACTTTAAAAAGTTATTCAGAATTTAATTTTAACTGCAGATCTCCAGTTTCAAGTCAAAATTCGAATTTTTACTTTTTTGTAAATTTTTAGGCAGTCCAAATTTTTCATCAGATTTTAACAGGTATATTGCCATGGAAACAACAAACATCGTCTATATCAAAAGAAAACAATGGTACGTGATTTATTCAACTCAACCTAAACATAAACTTTAACAAAAGTACAATTAAATTGAATATAAAATTATTAAATGTAGTCCGCTTCATCCAGCCCACCTTTAAGCCTGATGCATTTTTCGATCCGTTTACGATTCTTGGTGGCAACTTTTCTTAGTTTTGCTATATGCATTTCACGACAAGCCTGTCTTATTTTCTCGCTAAGTTCCTCGCGACTTTGAGGCCTTTCTTTGTACATCTTCCTCTTAACAGAACCCCAGAAATAGAAGTCTAGTGGCGTAATGTCAGGAGACCGAGGAGGCCACTGTTCAAAAGGACTATTCCTGCCAATCCACCTTGATGAAAAATTTAGATTTAAGCCAATTTATAACTAACTGGCAGTTGTGAATGGATGCACCGTCTAACTGAAAATACATATCTTGTCGCACGTTGATAGGCAAACCTTCGATACAGTCCCATAATTCATTATTAAAAAATGAAGCAATCGATCTGAGTTCAAGGTGTGGTCAAAAAAAAAGGACCAATTATTCTATCCCCTAAAATTCCACACCACGTAATAACTTTTTGTGAATACTGGGGTTACAATTGATAACCCAGTGAGGGTTTTCAACAGACCAATATCTGGAATTTTGGGCAGATACTATTCCATTGGTAGTGAATGTTGCCTCGTCCGTAAATAAAATTTTCTATCATTCAGAAAGTTACCTTGCGCCCAAAGGCAATCATCTAATCGTTTCAGCTTATCACCTCCTCTCAACGAGTGCAGAAACTGGCTTGAAAGGCTTTATTTTATGACGCACAAGGCATCTTCTCATATTTTCTCTACTTACATCCAATGCAACAGCCTTTTGACGTAAACTCAACTGGGGATTGGCTTGAGATGAAGCCAAGATTATGCCATTATCACTACTTCTTCGATTTCCAACAGCCGAGAGATTGTTCACCACACTTCCCGTTTGAGAAAATCCTGTATTCAGAGCTGCTGCAGTTTCGCGCCTAATTGGATTTCTCAGTGGATGTCTCCGATTAAATTCATCAGCAACTTCTCTGCTATTTCGAACACCATCACCAAACAATCTTATTAATTCAATTTTTTCTCTTACACTGAGACGTTCCACATGCATTTTGCTGACAGACTCACAGTTAATGTCAATTTGACATTTATCGCAATATTTTACAAGGTGCTAATTTGTTTCCATGGCAATCTACCTGTTAAAATCTGATGGAAAATTTGGACTCCGTCTAAAAATTTACAAAAAAGTAAAAATTCGAATTTTGACTTGAAACTCGGTATCTGCAGTTAAAATTGAATTCTGAATAACTGTTTAAAGTAACTTTTTTGATATCTCTAACGCATCGCGAAATATAGATAACCGGCCCTATTCCTGTAATCATAGTAGGCTGGGTTGACATCTGACGTGAGGCGTTTCAAATTCAAGAACCACTAGAAAGCACAATTTGAGGGCTACGATAAGAACCGGCTTACATTAATAACATACTTATTCAATCAGCGAATTTGGTTTCCTTGAGTACAGGATTTAGCATTTTAAATAGGCCTATCACTTTTCCAGCCGTTAATCTAATCGGCAAAGTATGGGCAACTCTAAAATAGAGACTTAAAAAGTTATATGGGGCGCTTCAAACCACAAATAACACCATAGGACTATTTGAGGACTATGATATGAAGTGAATCAGAAAATTAATGACATGCTTATTTAATTTGGGAATGGTTTCTTCTAGAGTTTAGGACTCCGCTTTTGAACAGGCCCACAACTTTTCCGGTCTAAATTCTTTCAAAAATCTCACCATCAATACCTCTCTACTAGCCATTTTTTTTAAACAAAAATTCGCTAATACGTCTTAACCTACGTGAGGTGTTTCAAACTAAAGAAACACATCGAAGAAATATTTTAGGACTATGGTATGAACTGGAGTGTTACTGTTTTATTAGGCAAAAAAGTTTTGCATGTTTCTAGCTTTTCATATAACCTTCCGCAGATTAAAAGAAAAAAGTTCGGGACGCGGCAAGTTCGTTATGGTAGTGAATTTTTATTAAATGCTTCAAATTTGAATAACTCAATTTTCTATAAAATTAAAAAGTTGAATTTTGGTATGTAGTAAGGTATTTCGTAAGGCAACATATCCACCAAATTTCATTTAAATTACTTGTAATTTTCGGAGAAAAAACTTTTTTTCGAAAGAAAACTCAAAATATTAATAACTCAATTTTTTTATAAACTTAGAAAGTTGAATGTTGGTGCCTAGTAAGGTCTTTCGCAAGGCAACATATCCATCAAATTTCATTAAAATAACTTTGTAATTTTCGGAGAAAATTTTTTTTTACGAAATAAAACTGGAAATGTTCCCGGAAAACCTTGTCGGATTTTCCTGACTAACGAAGTCATCCAAGCCATTAATAAAAGAAAGGCACTTGCCGAGTTTCATCGAAATCGGTTAATTATTTGTTGAGTTATCGGTTGGATATATATATATATATATATATATATATATATATATATATATATATATATATATATATATATATATATATATATATATATATATATATATATATATATATATATATGTAAACATAAAAATTGAAACTGACCCCGGATATGGGTTCTAGCGGTCCTAGTTCACGCTCATTTGAAAAAATTTTTGAAAGTCTCACCATCGATACCTCTCTACTAGTGAATTTTTTTAAAATAAAAATTCACTAAAATTCTGGACGCAGCAAGTGCGTTATGGTGGTGAATTTTCATTAAAATGTTTTTAATAGCAAATATGTTTTTTGTAATGAAGGCAGGCACGAAATTTGGTTACTAGTATAATCTAGAATAGTAGAAACAATGTACCATATTTCATCAAAATAACTTTATTGATTGAAAAAGTACAAAAACTGGTCCGATTTTCCTGGCCAACGAACCTCTATTTACCCACCTACCAAGATATAATTTTTCATTAAGATTCCAAGGAATCCACATCAAATTTGCAAGCAACATAAATACAAAATTGTATTACATACGAGTACGCCAAATTTGAAGACAATAGATTCACGACAAAAAAGTTGTCAACAAAAATTTTTGAGACACTGTAGGTCCGTTATTTTTAAGTTTAAAAAAATGCTATAGAAACTGGTGGCACTAATTCTTCGAGTAGCATAACCTCCTGAAGTTTTTGCTTATCATTTCCGGAGCTCCTGTATAGCTTGAGTACCACTGAAAAACCCAGTAGAAGAAGCTTCTTGCTATCTCTTGCTTTGGAATTGATCAAATCTCGTATGATGAATCACATTCACATAAAAACCCTTTCCAAAGAGATTAAGCACAGGTGCCAACGTTTTTTGAACCAAGCTGAACCTTCAAGTTCCGAAGAACAAGACATAGAAGCAAAAAGACCAAAAAAGAGTCCGAAATCGGCTCATTTATGTCCTAGGAAAGAAGACAAAAAAAAAATTGAGTCACCTCTGTCAAATGTCAACAATTCACATGCAAAAGCCATCAAAATTTCATTTGTGATCAATGTATAAATGAAGTTAAACATGAACAAAGTAGTGAAAGTGACTTGTTTGATTTTATATTTCATATAAGTTGTACTATATTTCTATTTCCGTTTGTCTTAATTTCTTTAGCTTGTTTAATTACGTTAATTATATTAAGTGCAGTTTCAAACTTAAAATTGTTACTTTCCGAACGTGTTTTACTCAGGGTAGCCAGCAGAAATCAAAAATCCAATTCCCTGACATTTCCAGGCGCCTCGAGTACATTTTTCATAATACTCAAAATAAAAAACACACATACCTAAATACTTTTATATAAACAAAATAAATAAAAATTACGAACAAAAAACTTACATAATCAAAAACAGAAGTACGCTTAACTCCGCTAAATTTATAACATATAACATTTTCGAGAAGAAAATTTGCAATTTTTCATGGAAAAACTTTACTTTTATGACTGGCAGACGAACTTAGCCTCCGGAAAGAATTTTCGAGTGTGATTTAACAAACCAGAAGTCTCCAGGGGGCGTAAAAACTTTGCAAATCATGTTGTTCGCATATATAAATTTGAAGAAGCCTGGGAAATGGGTTCCAAAAGCTCAGATTCGCGCCCAATATATATATATATATATATATATTTTTTGAAAATTCGAAAGTCGTTACCTCTCTAAAAGGGAAGTTTTATTTATGAAAATTCGCTGAAAAAATGAAACAAAGATACTGTTTATATGCGCCATATGCAAATGCCAAATATTTTGCAACTTTCAACATGATCATAGAGGTTAAAATAGAATAAACACATTCACAGCACAGCTGTACTCAGCCAATACCTAAAACACATTTTGCATTTTATGCATTCAAGGAAGAACATTCCACGTGAGATGTACATATTATGAGACATGTTTGAGATAGAAGAAGAAGACGCTATTTATATCGGCGCATGATGTGGCGGATTTAGTTGATATTGGTACCAAAGGTAAGCCGCATTCATATTATATATATATATATATATATATATATATATATATAAATATATATATATATATATATATATATATATATATATATATATATATATATATATATATATATATATATATATATATATGAAATAAAAATAAAAATGCATGTGCTAATGACGAAATTTTACAAATATATAATTTCCAGGTCTACTGACTGATTTCCATGACATTTAAGTAAAATCACCAATTTCCCTGACATATCCCTGACATTTTAGAGGGTATTTCACATTCCCTGATTTTTCCAGGTTGCTAGGTACCCTGCTTACTGCTTTAGCTCTTAAGATCTATAAAATAGCGATTTTTAAAACTGGGGTATCAAGATAACCAATGCGAGTAGCGAAAGGTTAACACCCTGTATAGGTTTTAATTTCGACTTTTGGACTGAGGTAAGTTTGGATAAGTCCTAATATTTTGATGCCAAGAATCTACTACTATTTTGTGAGTCACTACTTTTGGACCAGCTGTATTAAATATTGTTTTATTGTTTGCGTGATTACCTGGTATAACAGTCTTTTATTTTAACTGGTATACAAAAATAGTAATAAATTATCTCTGGGAAATCGAGAAAGTATGGTGGAAGAAATGCAATAAAAAAACCATAATCGAAGAATCACGGGTAAAATGGATTTATCTGGCCTCATCACCGGAAATAATAATAAATAAACAAAGAAGCAAATCGATCATGGCTTCTGGTAGATTGTATATAACTGCGTAATTCGACCATTATTCGCTCCAAATGGTTGAATTTAAAATTGCGTGTCAAATGAATATCCGGAAATTCGAAAGGTAGCTCCGAACAGAGTAGATTTGATTCATTTATAATTATTAAAATCCTGTGCTGTAAAACTAGAGTCCCTACCTACCATTGTCAAGCTAAAAAAAAACTAGCATACTTGGTGCAAGCGGCGGCCTTGAGAGTTTCATTAAAATTCTTTCAATCTAGTTCTATTCATCAGTTAAATTAGTGTCTCAACATTACACTATTCAAAGTTAATAAGTTGTATTTGTTACAGGATTAGAACATCCTCAATTGATACGTTTCGAGAAAATAATGTAGGAGATTTTTTTTAGAAAAACTGGTCCGATAAGACTGGATAACGAACTCATCCAAGCCATTAATAAAACAAAGATTCTGACCTAGTTTCATCAAAATCGGTTATTAACTTTTTGAGTTATCGTGTGGATACAAACAAACACACACATGTATATATATATATATATATATATATATATATATATATATATATATATATATATATATATATATATATATATATATATATATAGCGTTTTCGCTGGGTTCTGGATAAGTGAGACTTTAAATTTTAACAAAACAACTTTATTTACTGTCTAAATATGGATACAATAAAAGTTCTAGAATGCCTCTCTCACAAAACACTTAGTGTATCTGGCCTTACAATCACTAATCTGCACACAAGTCACTACACTGGAACTACAGTCGCTACTCTTTAACACTTTACACTGGTTACTGCTTCTTCGAGTCACTTCAACATTCTCTAATTGAACTCAACTGCCTGAGCTTTTTTTTATACAGGAGGGGGAAATGCTCATGCAGACCCCATTCACGGCCCCGTAGGTGCCGTGGGATATCAAGGTACTGTGAGACTCTACTCACTAAAACCCCCTCCCTGGGAGTACCGGACCTTAGTCCATACCTCCGCCGGAAAGATTTCACGCAATGATTTATTGGGGATGAATGTTTCCATTCTGTTTTTGCCGCGGGGGCGTTAGCGGGTAAGAATAAGCTTTGGACGCTTATGCTTATGTGGAAGTTGCTCGTCGTAGTCGGTGGCACTACGGAGAAGATCATTTGGGTGAGAAGCGACTTTTGCGACCTGAGTTGTGTATAGTTGAGTCATAAACTCAAGTATCGAAGGCATTTCCAGATCAGAGTGAATCTGACTGTTTCGGACAAACCATGGCGCTCCGGTAACCATTCTCAGAATTTTGTTCTGCATGATTTGAAGGGTCTTGATGTGTGTTGCGGCCGCGGTGGCCCATGCAGGTGATGCATAGGTCAAGGCTGGCCGGATAATGACTGTACAGAAGCAACTTATTGTTCGTGGACAATTTGGAATTTCTATTTAGAAGTGAGAACAGCTTCGAGATGAACATCGGGGCTTTTTTTCGGGCGTGATCGACATGGGGGCGCCATGTTAAGTGTTTGTCGAGGAAAACCCCGAGGTATTTGGCGGAATCTTGCCCGGGAATTAGACGGTTGTCTAATGAAACGTGTTCGTGAGGTGTGTGTCTCCTCTTGGAAAATAGGACAGCTGAACATTTATCGGGGTTTATGGCTAGAAGGGATTTCCTATAACATGATTGCAGTTAGACTACGGCGGTGTGAATTCGTTCGGTTATTATCCTCGGCTGAGTGGAGCTGCTGAGGATGTAGTGTCGTCTACGTACAGTGCGTATGTCACGTTTAGGGGCGCTGTCGGAATGTCTGACTGTCTGAGTTGGCTTGCTTTCGCCTGTATATACCCGTCGTACCTTCCACCTCTTTTCCAGGGTGTTCGGAATGCGCAGACCTCAGTTATCCGTTCCGACGGGGTACAAGTTGGTAACTTCGTTATTTTTGGTCCTAGAGGGTTGAGACTTCGCCTGTGGGGGGGGGGGGACGGATTGTGTAAGCTTTCCCACATGTTGGGGAAGTTTTGGAGATGTGGCAACACCGCACCTACATATATTGAAGTGCTTTGTAACTATATATATATATATATATATATATATATATATATATATATATATATATATATATATATATATATATATATATATATATATATATACATGTAAAATTTCATACGGACTTTGGTTTCGAGTTCTAGGGGCCCAAATTCGCGATCATTTGAAAAAATGTTTGCAAAGTCTCACCATCGATACCTCTCCAATGGCGAATTTTTAAAATAAAAATTCGCTAAGTCTGGACGCAGCAAGTGCGTTGTGGTAGTGAATTTTCATAGAAATGATCTACATTTTGTTATTATTATTGTTATCGACTTTAGCCTGAAGGGCTTTCGCACTCTCTCAAAGGGTAACATTCACTCATCACAGGTATCTCAGATACCAAAGGGACTGAGCTCAGATGGAGCCCTTTTCAAGTTATCGGACCCTGAACAACAACGCGACACATATTTCCCAGAAATCTCCGCACGGTGTGGGCAGTTGAAAGTATTACCGCCTTCTGGATAACCTTATAAAGATGCTCTCCAAGACCCAGTCTGTTAATGTTCTCTCGAAGATTCTTAGGAACCATACCAGTTGACGACATGACTATTGGAATCACTACACTATCTGCCCTCCACTGTCTCTTTACTTATATCTCGAGGTCTCTGTACTTAATGATCTTCTCGTTGTACTTTATCTGTATATTATTAGTATTCGGGAGGGCCACATCAATCAGCGTCACTTGGTTGCAGAAGAGTAAGACTTTACGTGGTGAACGCAGAAATTTACTTGGGCCACACTGTATACACACACGCACGCACGCACGACCGAACAACAAATTGAAACTGACCCCGGATATGAGTTCTAGGGGACTCATTTGAAGATTATTTTTTTTAATTCTGAAGTCACGATCTCATTCTCATTCAAGTGAATTTTTTCTACGAAAATTCACTAAAATGACACGACAAGGTACATCGATAGAAAGACGAATTGAGGTGTGTTAGAAGAAAGAACTTTAAGAGGAGGAAGGCAAAATTTTTTGGGAGTATTCGAAGACATAATAACTTTCTGACAAAATTATTTGAAGCACACATACTTGTTGTTCATGATTATTTTGGCTGCGGATAATTATCAATTAGCCCATTGTCCGAGTACACATACTTGAAAAAGGGGAAAAGTTAGACCAAGGGTAAGTTCTGGAAAACCTGGCTCACTAATTGATGAAGTGCGGAAGCTACAAAGAAATGAAAGTTGCTGGAGACAGTCGTGGTTGCGACGACAAGGCCACGTCGCCTTTAAAATATGCTGACGATGATAAGAAGAGTAACTAGCTAATGAGGAGATGTGTTTATATATATATATATATATATATATATATATATATATATATATATATATATATATATATATATATATAAAACACAGATCTCATATATCCGACCGATAACTCAAAAAATAATGAACCAATCTTGATCAAATTTGGTGAGTACCTTCCTTTTGCAGGTGGCTTGGAGAACTTCGTTAGCCAGGAAAATCGGCCCAGGTTTTCCCGAAAAATTGTGTTCTTTCTAAAAAAAAATTCATATCTCCGGAAATAACAAAGTAAGGGCAATCAAATTTGGCGCGTGTTTGTATTATAAAGAGTAAACTCGTACTAAAATTTAGGTCTCTAGCTTTAAAGACATAGAAGTAATGGGCAGTTAAAGAAACAAATTCTGGAGTTTTCCTCAAAACGTCAAACTCGCAATTTTAAACGTCAAAATTGGCAATGTTTAGGCAAAGAACGTGAAACAAATACGGATTCTGAAAAGAAAATGTTGCAAGAAGAGTGTTCTGCAAACCCTTAAGTTTCAGATTCAACAGTCATTGCCCTTCATTTTACTAACATATTTACAGAAAATTTATTTCAAATAGACCCTTTCTCTGATGCTTTGGCTATCGGTTTAGTTAAGTTGATGCTTTCGCTGCAAGTTTAGTGAAGTTTATGGTTTAACGGTCTATAATTTTTTTAGCTAATTTTCGTAGAACAAATTCGTTAATGCATTTTTGCATTTTTTATCGAAATATGATGCGTTTGTAAGAAAAAATCTGGAGGCAGTAAGTGCGTTTTGGTAGCGAATTTTCGGTAAATTTGTAGTTTAGCTCCCGAATGCTTTTCAAAAAACTGTTTTCAGAAACCTGCCTAGCCCCCCCCCCCCCCTGGATCCACAAACCCCAAGAAAAATTTCTTGTTCACACCCCCCAAGGAAGTTACGGGACCAGGAGTGAGTAGGGGTGCTGGGCGGGGCAGGTAGTAAAAAGGAAATATAAGCAGAAAATTCGAATAAAACGGGCTTGAAAGCTGTCTTTTTCACATCTTGAAGCCATATCCCCCTTAAACCCTGCCTACCCCGGACAGCACCCCTATCCCCCCAGGTACCGTAACTTCCTTGGCGGGTAGGAACAAGGCATTTTTTGTGATTTATGCAGCGAGGGTGGTTGTATGCACGCGAGGGGGAAGAAAAATCCCCACGACGAAGCAGCCACATCCCAACCCCCCACCTCTGCCGCAAGTCGAACCAGGGGGGGTCTGCTTCGTCGTAGGCATTTTCCTTCCCCCCTCGTGTGCATACAACCACCCTCGTTGCATAGAAAACCACAAGAAAAACTTCTTGTTCATACCCCCCCAAGGAAGTTACGTGACCTGGAGCAAGCAGGGGTGCTGTGCGGGGTAGGCAGGGTTGAATGGGGATATGGCTTCAAATATACAGCCTTCGAGCAGTTTTCTTCGCATTTTCTGTTCATATTTCCTTTTTACTGCCTACCCCACCCAGCACCCCTATTCACTCCCAGTCCCGTAACTTCCTCCCCCAAGGAAGTTAGCTCCCGAACGCTTTTCAAAAAATTGGTTTCAGAAACATTACTAGAACCCCACCTGAATGCACAAACCACAAGAAAATTTTCTTGTGGTTTGTGCATCCAGGTGGGGTCCTAGTAATGTTTCTGAAAACAATTTTTTGAAAAGCGTTCGGGAGCTAAATTTACCGAATTTTCTTTAAATCCTTCAAATGTCAATAACTCAATTTGCTATTAACGTAAGCTTTGCTGGTTAGGTAACCAACATTTCAGTTTATTTTCGAAATTTTTTTTGTATATTTTCAAACCATAAGTAATTTTGATAAAATATAGTACATTGTTTCTACTACATAGGCTATACCGGTAATCAGATTGATGCCTGCTCGCATTTGCTATTAAAAACATTTTTATGGAAATTCACTTCCATAACACACTTGCTGCATCCAGACTTTTGAAAAATGTTTATATATTTTCAAACAATTAAGTTATTTCGATGAAATATGGTACATTGTTTCTACTATATAGGCAGCCAAGTTTGATGCCTGCTTTCATCAAAGAAAAACATTTGCTTTTAAAAATATTTTTAAAAAAATTCGCTACCATAACGCACTTGCTGCGTCCAGACTTTTATTTTTTTATAACTGTTATTAATGGCTGTGGCATCACTTGGATATTAGAACAGTTTTCCCCAATCTTTATTAATATTTTTCAATCTGTCAGAAAAGGTAATTTCTCGTTAACCCGCCGGGGACTTGAACCCGAGACTCCTCGCTTTACAGGGTGACACCTAGCAACCTGTGCCGCGAGGGCGTCGCGTAACGATTTTCATTTATGGAAAAAATAAAACATTTCTTCACTTTTCATCCATATAAAGAGTACCTATCCATAAAAAGTAGTACATGTGATTTGACCTAAATAACCTACGTTGCTTGCATTTCATTTTCTCGTATTAAAAGAGGCGTGGGTGAAATTAACTAATGAAAAAGAAAATAGGTCAGAGTTTCACTGATGTCAACCCTTCATTTATGAGGGAATTTCACGCAACAGGAGCGTTCTAAAATTAGCAGTATCCCAAGGTTTAAAAATGGAAACCGGGAAATTGATACTTTTCATTGGTTCAAGGCGCTTTGATTAATTCACTCGATTGATGCTCTTATTTCTTCAACGGTTATTGGTGCAGGTGTATGCACGTTGTTGAGTTTTTAAACGATCCAAATATATACCTGTTGATTGTTTATAACAGTTTAAAATTACCGGCAGTTGTCGAGTAGGATTTATAATACAGCGTTTCTCGGTTTAGTATAGTATAATACCAGGAGTTGAAATTTAGCCACGTATACGTGGACTTATTAAAAAGTTTTTTGAAATTTAAATATCTTAATCCTATTATTTGGCTTTGAGTACGAGCTCATTCAGCCACTGTCCAAGACACCCGATTTCATTCTACGATGTTTATCATTTTTAAGTGTGTCATACCCCCGATAAGAAAGGATTATGTGGGAGTTTTTTGTATATATCCCAGAAAGTTAACAATTAGGTGTATTACCCACCACCTGGCATGGCAATAATACTAGTAGGCAGGTATAAGTTCCTAGGTATAATTTAAGTCTAAAAATTTAAAAACAAATTAAAAGTATAGGACGGAGACAGGGGCACACTTCACACCAATGGGGGCCTATCATGGTGACTGAACGCACAAGGATTCTGCAAGATATCTACTTCTTACCTCTATATTTAACTTATGTATGTACTGTTACTGATTAGGGTCTAAACTAAATATATTTATGAAGGTTAGCGTTCCTAATAAAGTCTATAAAAAGTTCGGGACGCAGCAAGTGCGTTATGGTAACGAATTTTCATTAAATGTTTCTAATTTGAATAACTCAATTTTCTATAAACCTAGAATTTTGGGATGTAGTAAGGTCTTACCAGCGCAACATACCTACCAAGTTTCATCATAATTACTTTTTGAGTTATCGTGTGTTTATATATATATATATATATATATATATGTGTGTGTGTGTGTGTGTGTGTGTGTGTGTGTGTGTGTGTGTACGCATTAACATATATGTGGCAGACTCTGGCAAGTATAGTACCAGTTTGTGACGGTTCATCAATTTGTGACGGATTTTTTGGTCCGCCACAATTTTTATAGCTAAGAAACCGAATTACGAAGGTTAGTTTTGTACGAAAAACATAAAACTATGAGATCCGTTATAATTCGCTTACGGGACAGCAGTACTTACCTTGCTTAGATAACCATATTTGTGACAGTTTGAATAAAACTAGCAACAGCGCCCTCTGCATGAGTGTTTTAAAATAAGCATTACCATATTTGTGGAAGATTTTTTAAACACAGACACAACAAGTTTGTGGCGGATTTCTAAAAATAGAATCTGCAGTGTTGCCGATTGAATACTGGCTCTTTGGAATGGGAGCAGTTCGTTTGTTGTGTCTTGAGTACAATCTTGTATGACTAAAAGGTTCAAGCAGGTAGTTTCTTTTGTCATCATGGAATAATACGGATTATATTATACTGCTCCTAAGGCAAGATATCCACTAAATTTCATTAAAATAACTTTGTAATATACATGGTAAGGTCTCTCCCAAGGCAACATATGTAGTAAATAGCCATCAATAAAAGAGGCACTTGCCAAGTTTCATCACAATCGGTTAATTATTTTTTGAGTTATCAAATGGATACCTATATATATATATATATATATATATATATATATATATATATATATATATATATATATATATATATATATATATATATATATATATATAAACATATAAAAATTGAAACTGACCCCGGATATGGGTTCTAGGGGTCCTAGTTCGCGCTCCTTTGAAAAAAAATTTGCAAAGTCTCACCATCGATACCTTTCTATTGGTGTTTTTTTAAAATAAAAATACACTAATACTTGACATTTGTTCGTGAAAACTCGAATAATATAACGTTTCATTAAAACAGATTTGTTATTTTCGGATAAAAAATTTTTTTCTAAAGAAAACTCAAAATTTTCCCGGAAAACCATGTCCGATTATCCTGGATAACGAATTCATCCAAGCCATCAATAAAAGAGATGCACTTGCCGAGTTTAATCAAAATCGGTTAATTATTTTTTGAGTTATCGGATGGATACCTATATATATATATATATATATATATATATATATATATATATATATATATATATATATATATATATATATATATATATATATATATATATATATATATTAATATAACGTGTTAGGGTTTGTTTATTAGAAAACTTTTAATTTCATCAAACAGCTGGTATTCTGTGCTGAAATCTTTAACGTGCCCAACATCCCATGGTACATGAGACTCACAGCGTAACGCCCGCACTTAAGGGCTGACCGTGCAGATGTTCAGATTGCTCAAACACAATGCCACAACCTCGGCTAATGTTAATTTACAGTATGTACTGAAAAATAATTTGGCGTTTCTACTGTGAGTTGAACGCGGGAGGCTTAGGCCTCAGCTATGTTGTTTATGTTTGCTGATTTTATTGTAAAGAAATACGAATCTGATTTATTGTACAAAGTAATGCAAACTAAAAGCTCGGTTTTTTGTTAGTTTTCGATTTAAAAAACATAATCTTTTCAACGAGGCATTGGCTGTCCATCCGTCGGTTCTTCCGTCTGAATGTTACACCTATAGTGTCCACATTCATTGACATAGTATTTTACAGTTCACATACAGATGTACTTTCACACTTAGACCTAGGAGAAAGTAGTTTGATATCCCTGTTGTCAAAACTACCCATGTAACGGGAAGGGAATGCCAGAAAAAGAAACTTCCGTAAATAGTGAAACTAATAGTCCCCCAAAGTTAGAAAACTATAAATACTGGCTCTTTTGTAATGGGAGCGGTTCATTTGTTGTGTCTTGAGTATAATCATGTATGACTAAAAGGTTCAAGCAGGTAGTTTGTTTTGTCATCATGGAATAATACCGAATATATTATACTGCTCAGGGTAGTGTTGTGTTTGTAATAAAACCTTTAAGGCAATATCTGTCTTTTATAATAAGAATATATATTTTATACTTATAAGATGTGAATTTTAATAATAAATCGAATGCCCAAGTATTGAAAACAATACCGAGACGAAGCTTCATATATAAATAAATTAAAAAAGTTCGGGACGCAGCAAGTGCGTTATGGTAGTGAATTTTTATTAAATGCTTCAACCTTGAATAACTCAATTTTCTATAAACTTAGAAAGTTTAGTTTTGGTATGTAGTAAGGCCTTTCCTAAGGCAAGATATCCACTAAATTTTTTAAAAAAGCTTTGTAATATTCGGAGAAAATAATTTTTTCTAAAGAAAATTTAAAATTTGAATAACTCAATTTTCTATAAACTTAGAAAGTTGAATTTTGGTACATGGTAAGGTCTCTCCCAAGGCAACATATGTAGTAAATTTCATTAAAACAGATTTGTTATTTTCGAAGAAAAATTTTTTCTAAAGACAACTCAAAATTTAATTTTCCCGGAAAACCATGTCCGATTATCCTGGATAGCGAACTCATCCAAGCCATCAATAAAAGAGAGGCACTTGCCGAGTTTAATCAAAATCGGTTAATTATTTTTTGAGTTATCGGATGGATACCTCTCTCTCTCTCTCTATATATATATATATATATATATATATATATATATATATATATATATATATATATATATATATATATATATATATATATATATGTATATATATATATATATATATATATATATATGAAACTGACCCCGGATATGGGTTCTAGGGGTCCTAGTTCGCGCTCCTTTGAAAAAAATTTTGCAAAGTCTCACCATCTATACCTCTCTATTAGTGATTTTTTTAAAATAAAAATTCACTAAACCTTGACATTTTTTCGTTAAAACTCGAATAATATAACGTTTTAGGGTTTGTTTATTAGAAAACTTTTTCATCAAACAGCTGTTATTCTGTGCTGAAATCTTTAACGTGCCCAACATCCCATGGTACATAGGACTGGCAGCTTAACGCCCGCACTTAAGCGCTGACCGTGCAGATGTTCAGATTGCTCAAACACAATGCCACAACCTCGACTAATGTTAATTTACAGTATGTACTGACAAATAATTTGGCGTGAGTTGAACGCGGGAGCCTTGGGCTTGAGCCCTGCTGTTTATGTTTGCTAATTTTATTGTAAATAAATACGAATCTGATTTATTGTACAAAGTAATGCCAATTAAAAGCTCGGTTTTTTGTTAGTTTTCGATTTAAAAAACAAAATCTTTTCAACGAGGCTGTCCATCCATCTGTTCTTCCGTCTGAATGTTACACCTGTAGTGTCCACATTCATTGACATAGTATTTTACAGTTCACAGTTCACAGACAGATGTACTTCACACTTAGACATAGGGGAAAGTAGTTTGATCTTCCTGTTCTCAAAACTACCCATGTAACGGGAAGGGGATGCCAGAAATTGAAACTTCTGTAAATACTAAAACTAATTACCCTCGAAAGTTAAAAAGCTATGGACGCAGAATGTACGTTATGGTAATGAATTTTCATGAAAATAATCTGGCACCTAACAT
Source organism: Tillus elongatus (assembly GCA_964006375.1). Taxonomy (NCBI): domain Eukaryota; kingdom Metazoa; phylum Arthropoda; class Insecta; order Coleoptera; family Cleridae; genus Tillus; species Tillus elongatus. Next base: position 123,651,633 of record OZ023264.1, read on the forward strand.
TTGTTTTAATTCAATGCTTAGGTTTAATTTTCTTTCTTCTAACGCAGAGCTCTAAATTTTGGTGTATAGTTTATTTTTATAACGTAAACCTATGTGCCAAATCTTGTCGCTATAGATTTGTTATTTTAAAATAAAATAAAATAAAATTCCGAAAGAAAAACCAATTTTTTCCTGAAAACCTGGTCCGATTTCCCTGGCTAACAAACTTATCCAAGCCACAGAAAGGTACCTGCCAAATTTCATCAAAATCTTCATCATTATCTTTAGAGTAATCGGTGTGATACATATACATATATATATATATATATATATATATATATATATATATATATATATATATATATATATATATATATATATATATATATATATATATATATATATGTATCCGTCTGATAACTCAAAAAATAATTAACCGATTTCGATGAAACTCGGCAAGTGCCTATCTTTTATTAATGGCTTGGATGAGTTCGTTATCCAGGAAAATCGGACAGTGTTTTCCGGGAAAATGTTGAGTTTTCTTTAGAAAAAAATTTTTTCCCCGACAATTACAAAGCTGTTTTAATGAAATTTAACGAATATGTTGCCTTGGGAGAGACCTTACTACGCACCAAAATTCAACTTTCTAAGTTTATAGAAAATTGAGTTATTTAAATTTGGACATCTGTCGCAGTTTTCCTGGACACTTAATTTAAAATTTTACAATTATTGTGTTTTCGTAATATATTAAGTTTACGTTCCACCAGACAATACAGTAAATTGTTTACTTTTTTACATTAAATAAAATAATAAACCATATATCCTGTGGTATTTATTGCAACAAAAAGGCATATAACTGGCCCAACCCTTAAAGTAAAACTTAAATCAACGCCAATAATAAGACCACTTACCTTAAGGTAACATTATGATAATTTTTTGGTGATAAATACTTATATTGGGCATGCAAGTTTTTGTTCAAATAATTATGCCGAATCATATCAAATGAGAACAATAACTTATTATCGGGTGCATTTTAATTACAAATATTTGACAATATAACAAATACACTTTCCAAAATTCAACCAATTTGTAACAAATAATAATTCGGTCTCATACACGGTTTTGATGAACCTTAGTGTTTTACCCACGATGTAATCCCTAGGACCACAAGCCTTTAAACTAAAAGGCTAACACACCGACCAAAAAACTACTCTAGGAAACAGCACTCTAAAATTAACTTGATCATACAGAGTGTATCTTCAATATTATTACATTTTTACTAAGTTTTAGCTAAGTGATTTCACCCGGTAATATTAATGCAATAACTGACATTTTAAGCTTCTAAATTAAACTATAATCTACAAATTACTTTATGCAACACAATTCTTTATTAGATATATTTTCTTTTGAGTGGCCATAAGATTGTCTTAAAAAAATGACTCTAAAAATACCATTAAAACTTAAATGACTTAAAAACCGCCAATTTTAATCATTTCTCTGTCCTACAAGTCTCTTAAAATGTTTAGTAAAATCTAAAAATGCATTACCTATATTGTTCTATTTAAAATAATGAATTGGATAGCAAATATCAGCTAGACAGAGAGTTGTATATCAATGGGAGTATTTTTAATGAGTGGGTAATTAGAAATAACGCATAAGAGCTAACTTATGGAAATAATTCAGTTAAGCCTTTTTTCCTGATGAAGGGTCAATGCGCCAATGTAAGACATTGTGTGCCTTCAACATCAGATGTCAAATGTTACGCCTTTCGAGCAATCTAAGTGTGACGAAATATATAGTCTGCTGCAAAAAGTTTTTGTTTGTGAGAGAGATAATGACAACTATTTTATGTAATGTAAACTTAGCGCTTCGTATAGAAACATCTTCTGATTACTTTTTTATCAAAATCAATATATTTTAGCTAACTCTGTAAGTTTGAGTGTTTCTAAAGTCCTTATTTAGCCAAGATATAGACTGTTTAAAAATTGACTTCGTCTCTTAGAAATTATAAAAAATTTGCTTTTAAAATTGTCAATTTTAGAAATGTCAAATATAAAAGAAGATGAGCTTGAAATCTCAATATGTAAAATTTAAGAAAGCAGTAGATAATATTATACAGAATATTCATGTTTATACTTTTAATGAATAATTACCTCCAAAGAAAATTTTTACTTTTTAAATAATTTTTAAGAGATAGAGTCACTAGACTTTTTTTGGATACCCAGCATTTATATATAGTTAGTGTCCAGCAAGCCGCGTAAGTTATTAAATGTAATAAGATATTTGCTTGATTAATAAGTACACTTAGGAGAGCCCAATTTATCACAACATATTTTTCTGACCTGACGATCGTTTTGTTAACAAATTTTGCAAAGTCTCACCATCGATACCTCTCTATTAGTGATTTTTTTAAATAAAAATTCACTAATAATAAATGCATGCATTTTAAAAACAACTGGTATCTGATTATCTTAAGTCAGCTTTACATTACTATATTATATTAGATAATTCCAACAAAACTTAAGTATTTGGATACACTATTGTTTATATAGTAAGGAATGAAATAAATATTTTATTTGAAAGAGTTAATTTTTATTTCTGTTTGCCGTATGTCATCTGGGTGCCATGGAAATGGAACTGTTCATATTTATTTTGTTTCTCTGTAGTGACTCATTTTAAAAGGAGGCTGACTTCAGGGAATGTGGTAAATGCAAACACATGTTTTCAAAGTCATTGTATATCCTGTATCTGCCTGTTTGACCATATGTACCTGTTGTTTAAGGTGTATCAAATTATCGATTCCCTAAAGAAAGTTAAACCGTCTTCAAAGAAGCGCTATACGAGAAATAATTATAAATATTGATTTTAAATATACCAATAGCTGTACCTCAAATATAATTTTATACACTAACTAGAAAATATGTAATATGAAATTATGAACCGGTGTCTTATTCTTAAACCAATTTTTAAGGAATGCATTTTTCATTTATAGTTTAGTTCTAATTTGGTTATAGTCAACCCCTTCATTGTAACCTATTATTCATTAAGGAGTTGAATATAAATTTGCAGGCTATTCGTCTTTAACATATTTACAGATAATTAGAAATTTATTTTGTGTGGAAAATGAGTAAACCGACGTTAGGTCCTCTAACCACAAAAAATCACAGGTTCTAATAATTTTGGTTTGTTGCATATCCTAAATAGCACAATTAAGTATAAACAGGAAAACCTCTTTGGGATTTTTTTAAATTAAAATTGAGTGTCATTGTCTAATTAAATGATTCAGTTAAGAACGAGATTTTGTATTTTTGCTTGTTGCATTCTCTGAACAATGACCAATGACTATTTGGTAAGGAAATGCCACAGTCAGGTCAGGTCAAAATTGTGACTCTTCAATCTTAATTTTCCTTATTTAGTAAAAGGCAATAAACCGACTACAGGAACAACTTAATGTTACCACCCCAGGATTATCTGAACATAATAACGTCAAAACCCTACGCGTTTGCCCAATAATAGATCAATAAAAAGTCACCCTGCTTATTAAATTCATCCTTTTTTAAAGCTGGTTGAAGAAGATTCAACGTGTTATTTTGTTATAGATTTATTTTGCAAAGAAGTTAGTACACTTGTTACCGATATCATAAACCTGAAGTAATAAATCCTTTTTTAAAAGCGTCTCTGTCAAGATTATTTTTTAAGCAATTCAATTAAATATAAATTTATACCCAGAGACAAATATTTTTAGCCTCCAAAAAGCTGCACTCACTGATTAAAGCTGTATAAATTTGTACAAGGTATACTTTTATACACTTTTATACGTCCCCGAAAAGCGGCAAATGCGTATATATATATATATATATATATATATATATATATATATATATATATATATATATATATATATATATATATATATATATATATTTATTTATTTATTTATTTATATTTTTATTTTATTAATGGCTTGGATGAGTTCGTTAGCCAGGAAAATCGGACGAGGTTTTCCGGGAAAATTTTGAGTTTTCTTTCAAAAAAAATTTTTCTCTGAAAATAACAAAGCTGCTGGCTAACGAACTCATCCAAGCCATTAATAAAATAAAGGCACCTGCCGAGTTTCATTAAAATCCGTTGATTATTTTTTGAGTTATCAGACGGATATATATATATATATATATATATATATATATATATATATATATATATATATATATATATATATATATATAGCGGCCACACCGAGTACAGAGAAGAAAATAAGCAATTGCGAATCCAGAGTAAAAGTCTGTATGTCTCTATTTCTCTCTTTAGCTGATCCCGTTTAAAAATGAGTTTGTTGGCCCACGCATGGAATACGCAATAAATTAGATGCTTTATAGGCAAATACAGTTTACAAGTGATATTATCTATTGCCTGTATGCAAGTTTAGAATAAATTGATATTCAAAGAGCCACGTGGCAACACTGTACCGAGAGGCATGTAACACATTGTTGACACTGCATTTATTCTGGCGGATTTTCTTAACACAGTCCCAAATTACAATATATCTGGCAGACATTTGACACACTGCAATAAGAACTACAAATGTGACGGATCTCTTTATCTTCAATTTTCTCTGTAAGGAAGAAGTGTTTGTAGAATCAGCACGGTACTGCCATCTTAGAAACCGAAGAGGAACAAATTGTACTGTGCCACTTCAAATCCGTCATATTCCGGGATGACGGTATGTCCGTCACAATAAATGTAATGCTTGTATGTGTGTGTGTGTGTGTGTGTGTGTGTGTGTGTGTGTGTGTGTGTGTGTGTGTGTGTGTGTGTGTGTGTGTGTGTGTGTGTGTGTGTGTGTGTGTGTGTGTGTGTGTGTGTGTGTGTGTGTGTGTGTGTGTGTGTGTGTGTGTGTGTGTGTGTGTGTGTGTGTGTGTGTGTGTGTGTGTGTGTGTGTGTGTGTGTGTGTGTGTGTGTGTGTGTGTGTGTGTGTGTGTGTGTGTGTGTGTGTGTGTGTGTGTGTGTGTGTGTGTGTGTGTGTGTGTGTGTGTGTGTGTGTGTGTGTGTGTGTGTGTGTGTGTGTGTGTGTGTGTGTGTGTGTGTGTGTGTGTGTGTGTGTGTGTGTGTGTGTGTGTGTGTGTGTGTGTGTGTGTGTGTGTGTGTGTGTGTGTGTGTGTGTGTGTGTGTGTGTGTGTGTGTGTGTGTGTGTGTGTGTGTGTGTGTGTGTGTGTGTGTGTGTGTGTGTGTGTGTGTGTGTGTGTGTGTGTGTGTGTGTGTGTGTGTGTGTGTGTGTGTGTGTGTGTGTGTGTGTGTGTGTGTGTGTGTGTGTGTGTGTGTGTGTGTGTGTGTGTGTGTGTGTGTGTGTGTGTGTGTGTGTGTGTGTGTGTGTGTGTGTGTGTGTGTGTGTGTGTGTGTGTGTGTGTGTGTGTGTGTGTGTGTGTGTGTGTGTGTGTGTGTGTGTGTGTGTGTGTGTGTGTGTGTGTGTGTGTGTGTGTGTGTGTGTGTGTGTGTGTGTGTGTGTGTGTGTGTGTGTGTGTGTGTGTGTGTGTGTGTGTGTGTGTGTGTGTGTGTGTGTGTGTGTGTGTGTGTGTGTGTGTGTGTGTGTGTGTGTGTGTGTGTGTGTGTGTGTGTGTGTGTGTGTGTGTGTGTGTGTGTGTGTGTGTGTGTGTGTGTGTGTGTGTGTGTGTGTGTGTGTGTGTGTGTGTGTGTGTGTGTGTGTGTGTGTGTGTGTGTGTGTGTGTGTGTGTGTGTGTGTGTGTGTGTGTGTGTGTGTGTGTGTGTGTGTGTGTGTGTGTGTGTGTGTGTGTGTGTGTGTGTGTGTGTGTGTGTGTGTGTGTGTGTGTGTGTGTGTGTGTGTGTGTGTGTGTGTGTGTGTGTGTGTGTGTGTGTGTGTGTGTGTGTGTGTGTGTGTGTGTGTGTGTGTGTGTGTGTGTGTGTGTGTGTGTGTGTGTGTGTGTGTGTGTGTGTGTGTGTGTGTGTGTGTGTGTGTGTGTGTGTGTGTGTGTGTGTGTGTGTGTGTGTGTGTGTGTGTGTGTGTGTGTGTGTGTGTGTGTGTGTGTGTGTGTGTGTGTGTGTGTGTGTGTGTGTGTGTGTGTGTGTGTGTGTGTGTGTGTGTGTGTGTGTGTGTGTGTGTGTGTGTGTGTGTGTGTGTGTGTGTGTGTGTGTGTGTGTGTGTGTGTGTGTGTGTGTGTGTGTGTGTGTGTGTGTGTGTGTGTGTGTGTGTGTGTGTGTGTGTGTGTGTGTGTGTGTGTGTGTGTGTGTGTGTGTGTGTGTGTGTGTGTGTGTGTGTGTGTGTGTGTGTGTGTGTGTGTGTGTGTGTGTGTGTGTGTGTGTGTGTGTGTGTGTGTGTGTGTGTGTGTGTGTGTGTGTGTGTGTGTGTGTGTGTGTGTGTGTGTGTGTGTGTGTGTGTGTGTGTGTGTGTGTGTGTGTGTGTGTGTGTGTGTGTGTGTGTGTGTGTGTGTGTGTGTGTGTGTGTGTGTGTGTGTGTGTGTTCAACCCTAGGCCTCAGAGAGAGACCTCACAAAAGATCTCCGGCGAGATTTGGGGAGTAAGCAGATTGAGGCCCCGTAATCGAGCTACAACAACCCAACCCACCTTTGTCCACCGCTCTGAAGAGTAGGCAGATTGAGGCCTTAGAGTGTCTTTACATATTTCCTTTACTTTTTGAAAATAGTTCCAAAACAGGAGCCGAACGAGTTTTCATAAATTCTGGACGCGGTTGTATATATCTTTATATGTATAACTCAACGTTTCGGCTCCTGTTTTGGAGCCATTTTCAATAGGTAAAGGAAATATGTAAGGACCCTCTAAGGCCTCAATCTGCCTACTCCCTAGAGTGGTGGACAAAGGTGGGTAAAGGAAATATGTAAGGACACTCTAAGGCCTCAATCTGCCTGCTCCTTAGAGTGGTGGACAAAGGTGGGTAACGGAAATATGTAAGGACACTCTAAGGCATCAATCTGTCTACTCCTTAGAGTGGTGGACAAAGGTGGTTAAAGGAAGTATGTAAGGACACTCTAAGGCCTCAGTCTGCCTACTCCTTAGAGCGGTGGACAAAGGTGGGTTGGGTTTTTGTAGCTCGATTACGGGGCCTCAATCTGCCTACTCCCCAAATCTCGCCGAAGATCGTCTGTGAGGTCTCAGTGTGTTCAACCCTAGGCCTCAGAGAGATCTGAGGCCTAGGGTTGAACACCACTCTAAAGAGTAGGCAGATTGGTGCGTTAGAGTATCCTTACATATTTTCCTTACCTCTTGAAAATGGCTCCAAGACAGGAGCCTAAACATCAAGTTTTCATAAATTCTGGACGCGGTTCAACGAGAACCAAGTATGTCTCACATTAAAGACCGCGGAAATCTTTCTGAACACATATATATATATATATATATATATATATATATATATATATATATATATATATATATATATATATATATATATATATATATATATATATATATATATATATATATACATATAAAAATTGAAACTAACCCCGGATATGTTTTGTAGCGGCCCAAATTCGCGGTCATTTAATTTTTTTGCAAAGTCTTACCATCGATACCTCTCTATAAGCGAATTATTTTAAATAAAAATTCGCTAACAATCACATAACCCTTCCAGTATACGCTTTCTGCATAAAAGTTATTACATTCAAGTGGTAGTTTTTCTTCGAAGATTGTAGCCATTGTACTATTCTCTCTTGGTCTCGAGTGGCTATTACCAGAAAATACAGGGTGTTTCCTAATCACGTGCAGAAAATTCATAGACGTGTTCCTTGATTTCAAGAAAAAAAACATCACATGGACATTTTCCAATAATGCTTCGTTTGCGACATAGGAGGTTTTAAAGGTGTAATGTGATGGCCTCGGTGGTTCAGTAGTAAGAACGTGTGCCTCTGAATCGTAGGGTACCGGGTTCGATCCCAGGGTTTTCCTTTCAGTTTTTCAGTACATACTGTAGCATTAACATCAACCGAGTTTGTGGCATTGTATTTGAGCAAGTTGAATGTCTGCACGTTCCGCCCTTCGGAGGGGGCGTACAGCCGTCGGGGCACGTTAAAGATCCCTACCCACTTTACAGAAAGGCAGGATAGTGAGGTAAAACTGCTCCCCGGTGTCGGTGATTGGCCATAGTCGCGGAAATAGACCAACGTTAACGGAAAAAAATAAGGTGTAATGTGACAAACACTTTTTCTATCATAATTTCCTAACGCTTCATTATATTTCAACGAAATGTGGCACGCAAATTAAGCTTCCCTCGCAATGAGAAGTTGTCAGAAATAAATTTATCTGATTGAGAGAGACGTAGATATAGGGCGAGGCCAATAATCATTCATCCATAAAAAAATTCATCGTGAATTTTGCACGAATTCTGGAATTACTAGGAAAGCTATCCAAAATACACCACTTCTCGTCTCATTTCGATAGAATTCATGGTTGTCAAGAAAAACAACAAAATACGTTTTTACTTTCCTGTAGTGGTACGCCACTGGGATAACCAAGCTCGTCGAATCATCTTCAAAATTCAGCGATTGGTTGTAGACAGTAAGAAAAGAAAATAGTTTTATATTAACTTGGGTATCGAAATGTTTCATTATCGAGATGCCGGGAAATAAATTCGAAAAGGAAAAAAGGTTAAATCTTATGGTCTTATCGCGCGGTATCACCATAACAAAATATTTTTGTACCCAAGTCCATATGAAGTTATTTTCTTCTCTTAGTCTCTACGATCAGGCACTGAAATTTTAACATGATTCGACGAGGTTGATTATCCCATTGCCGTACCACCACGGGAAAATAAAAACATATTTTGGTCTTGGGTCCTTTTCAGCGAATGGTAAATTTGCAGATTAGCTCCCAAACGCTTTTCAAATATTTTTTTTCAGAAACATGCCTAGGACCGGATACACAACCCACAAGAAAAATTTCTTGTTCTTGAGCTCCAAGGAAGTTACGGGACCAGGAGTGAAGAGGGGTGCTGGCCGGGTAGGTAGTAAAAAGGAAATATGAGCAGAAAATGTGAAGAAAATGGCTTGAAAGTTGTCTTGTGGGTTGTACATCCAAGGGGGGTCCTAGGCATGTTACTGAAAAGAGCTTTGAAAAATTCGCGTGTAACCAAATGGACACCTAACCCCATTTATTCACGTTAGAAATGTCAACCTCATTTTTTCACGTTAGAAATGTCAACCAAAAATGGGGTTAGGTGTCCATTTTGTTACACGCGAATTTTTCAAAGCTTTTTTTGTTTTTTAACATTAATGACAACTTTTTATACTTTTTCATGACTAGCTTTGAATGTTTTGAAAGTAGAAATGTTTGCGTGAGTTTCACATGTAATGTAAGAATGTTTTTTGCATTGTTGTTTTTTAGCATGTCTTGTGGCAGAATTACCCTGTTTTCAATGTTTAGGCCTCGCTTTTAGTTACAGTGCTTGCTCCTGAAGATGTCAGGAACTCCTGGCGAAATATATCGAGTTTTAGTACAGAGTGACTTACTTTAAGATATAGTCCTCGTTTTTTGGTCGTAATTGCCCTTAATATCATACAAATTTTAGCACGCTAACGTGTAACGACTATTACTCCTCCCTTCTGACACTATATATATATATATATATATATATATATATATATATATATATATATATATATATATATATATATATATATATATATATATATATATATATATATATATATATATATATATATATATATATATATATATATATATATATATATATATATATATATATATATATATATATACATATAAAAATTGAAACTAACCCCGGATATGTTTTGTAGCGGCCCAAATTCGCGGTCATTTAATTTTTTTGCAAAGTCTTACCATCGATACCTCTCTATAAGCGAATTATTTTAAATAAAAATTCGCCAGCAATCACATAACCCTTCCAGTATACGCTTTCTGCATAAAAGTTATTACATTCAAGTGGTAGTTTTTCTTCGAAGATTGTAGCCATTGTACTATTCTCTCTTGGTCTCGAGTGGCTATTACCAGAAAATACAGGGTGTTTCCTAATCACGTGCAGAAAATTCATAGACGTGTTCCTTGATTTCAAGAAAAAAAACATCACATGGACATTTTCCAATAATGCTTCGTTTGCGACATAGGAGGTTTTAAAGGTGTAATGTGATGGCCTCGGTGGTTCAGTAGTAAGAACGTGTGCCTCTGAATCGTAGGGTACCGGGTTCGATCCCAGGGTTTTCCTTTCAGTTTTTCAGTACATACTGTAGCATTAACATCAACCGAGTTTGTGGCATTGTATTTGAGCAAGTTGAATGTCTGCACGTTCCGCCCTTCGGAGGGGGCGTACAGCCGTCGGGGCACGTTAAAGATCCCTACCCACTTTACAGAAAGGCAGGATAGTGAGGTAAAACTGCTCCCCGGTGTCGGTGATTGGCCATAGTCGCGGAAATAGACCAACGTTAACGGAAAAAAACAAGGTGTAATGTGACAAACACTTTTTCTATCATAATTTCCTAACGCTTCATTATATTTCAACGAAATGTGGCACGCAAATTAAGCTTCCCTCGCAATGAGAAGTTGTCAGAAATAAATTTATCTGATTGAGAGAGACGTAGATATAGGGCGAGGCCAATAATCATTCATCCATAAAAAAATTCATCGTGAATTTTGCACGAATTCTGGAATTACTAGGAAAGCTATCCAAAATACACCACTTCTCGTCTCATTTCGATAGAATTCATGGTTGTCAAGAAAAACAACAAAATACGTTTTTACTTTCCTGTAGTGGTACGCCACTGGGATAACCAAGCTCGTCGAATCATCTTCAAAATTCAGCGATTGGTTGTAGACAGTAAGAAAAGAAAATAGTTTTATATTAACTTGGGTATCGAAATGTTTCATTATCGAGATGCCGGGAAATAAATTCGAAAATGAAAATAAGGTTAAATCTTATGGTCTTATCGCGCGGTATCACCATAACAAAATATTTTTAAGTCCATATGAAGTTATTTTCTTTTCTTAGTCTCAACGATCAGGCACTGAAATTTTAACATGATTCGACGAGGTTGATTATCCCATTGCCGTACCACTACGGGAAAATAAAAACATATTTTGGTCTAGGGTCCTTTTAAGCGAATGGTAAATTTGCAGATTAGCTCCCGAACGCTATTCAATTTTTTTTTTAGAAACATGCCTAGAACCAGATGCACAACCCACAAGAAAAATTTCTTGTTCTTGCGCTCCAAGGAAGTTACGGGACCAGCAGTGAAGAGGGGAGCTGGGCGGGGTAGGCAGTAAAAAGGAAATGTGAGCAGAAAATGTGAAGAAAATGGCTTGAAAGCTGTCTTGTGGGTTGTGCATCCAAGGAGGGTCCTAGACATGTTACTGAAAAATTTGTTTTGAAAAGCTTTTGGAAGCTAATCTGCAAATTTACCCCATACCTTATATGGGAGCAACTTATGTGGCAATTTGATTACAATGGCCTTCTTATTTCCGAAAATACAAACGTTTTTGAAAAAAAAAAACACCCAACATGGACCAGGAAAATTTGTCAGAAATTCCTGGCTAACGAACTTATCCAAGGCATTTACTAAAGAACACGCGTGCCAAATTTCATAAAACAGATCCTTTATATATATATATATATATATATATATATATATATATATATATATATATATATATATATATATATACACCTATATATAAACATATGTCTGAAACTAACACCGATATAGGTTGCAGGGGGCAATTTCCCGCTCATTTGAAGTTTTTTCAAAATTCAAAAATCGCGACCATCACATTAGCGAATTTTTTGTATGAAAATATATTTTAAAAAACACTCTGGACGCAGCAAGTGCGTTATGGTAGTGAATTTTCATAAAAATGTTTTTATTGCAAATATGTGTTTTCTTTTTAAGAAAGCAGGCATCAATTTTGGTTACCAGTATAACCTATATAATAAAAACAATGTGCCATGTTTCATAAAAATAACTTTATTGTGTGAAAATGTACAAAAATTTCCAAAAGTAAACTTAAAGTGTTCCCGGAAAAACTCGTTTCTGGGTCAACCTTATAGATTAATAGCAAATTGGGCTATTCCAATATGAAACATTTGATCAAAACTCGCTACCATAACGGTCTTGCTGCATCCAGATTTTCTTTTCTTACAAACATGCATTATATTTCGATGAAAAATGCAAAAAATGCAATAACATAAGGCGTGTTTGATTAAAAAAAAAAGAAAATTTGTATCACCAACGACTTATGGGCCAGCCTGTGATTGTAGAAATATTTTTTTAAGATGTAGCTCAAGACACCCTATAATTAATATATACAATTTTTTTTTCATATCTTGTATAATAACGGATATATTGAGCTTTATTGATTTTTTACGAAAATTCGACAATAATTATATACCATTAAACGATAAACTCTATAGCTAAGACTACTTCCAAGCATCCGAGAAAGGGTCTATTTAAAATGAATTTTCTGGAAACATTTTAGTAAAATGAAGGACAATGACGGTTGAAACTAAGACTTCAGCGTTTGTAAAACATCCTTCTTGAGACATTTGATTTCCATAGCCCGTATTAGATTCAAGTTATTTGCCTAAATGTTGCCGATTTTGACGTTTTAAATCGCAACTTTGACCTTTTGAGGAAAACCCCAATTTATTTTTCTTTAAATGCCTATAACTTTTTTGTCTTTTGACCTAAATAGCTAAATTTTGGTAGATAACTTACCTATAAGGATGTAAACCCGCGTACCAAATTTGGTTGCCCTTACTTTGTTAATTCCGGAGATATAATTTTTTTTCGGAAGAAAACACAAAATTTTCCGGGAAAATCAGAGTAGATTTTCCTGGCTAACGAACCTATCCAAGCCATTTGCAAAAGGAATTTATTCACCAAATTTAATCAAAATCGGCCCATTATTTTTTGAGTTATCGGTGTGATATATATATATATATATATATATATATATATATATATATATATATATATATATATATATATATATATATATATATATATATATATATATATATATATATATAAACATATATACAGTGTGGAACAGCCAAATGGAATAAATTCGATAACGGATAAATGAGGACGTGTTGGGAAAAACGCTTGGACACGTCGATTTGTATTTTTAACTGCGCATCTTTTTCAAGAAAAAAAAAATTATTTAGGGTGCGTCATGTGACAGTGGCCAATACCAACTTTCTTATTTTAAATACAAGCCCCTGTATATTATTAATTTTTTGGATTCTTCAGAAAATTCTAGACATAATTCATGTACAATGTCCTATACCTATCTTCAACTGTTTCGGAAATATTAAGTATTTTCAGATTTATTACAAAAATTAACATTAAAAATAGAAAATTATTTTATTTCACAAATTCTAATAAGAAATACTGATTATTTCTTAATAATTTAAAAAAACAAAAAAAAATTAATGTCAATGTAGTAAATGTTCAAATTGCTCGCCACGAACATCTTGGCAACATGCTAATCTGGTATAGAAATGTCTTCTAACATTACTCAACATCTCAGGCGTGACTGATCTAATCGCAAGCGTGATTCGTCTTTTTAAGTCATCTAAGTTGAGGGGCTTAGTTTTGTATACAATACTTTTGACATATCCCCACAAAAAGTAGTCTAATAGCGACAGATCAGGAGATCGTGCTGGCCATTCTATCGATCCGCGCCTCCCTATCCACCGATTTGGAAAAATTTGGTTCAGGTACTGCCGGACATTGATTTGGTAATGGGGCGGTGCTCCATCTTGCTGAAACCATATTTTATTGGCAGGAACTTGTGGGTTTGCTGGATCTGGATATAAGTTTGTCAAAGTTGGCACGACATTATTTTGGAGCAGTTCTAAATATTTATCCCCATTCAAGTTGCCATCAATGAAAAAGGGACCTACGATATGATTTCCAACAATTCCTGCCCAAACATTAACTTTTTCAGGATATTGCGTATGTTCCTCTCTCATCCAATGAGGATTCTCATTAGACCAATAGCGGCAATTTTGACGATTAACATGACCGTGAAGTGTAAATGTGCTCTCATCAGAAAACAAAACATCTTCTAATTGGATCACATTGTTATCTAACATTGCCATCATTTGTTCACAAAAATACGTTCTATCGAAATCGTCCTCCATGAGCTCCTGAGTTGGTATCATTTTATAGGGATGCATTTTACTTTCCTTTAATGTTCGAAAAATTGCTGTGTGGCTAACGTTGAATAGTTGGGCTGCTTGTCGACCAGAAGTATGTGGGTTTTCTTGAAACTCAAGCGTAATATCCAATTTCGTATCATCACTTACTGCATTGGCAGCTACTTTTTTTATCTGTCTCACATGACCAAGCTCGCGAAACTGCTTTTCTATTTTGCTAATTGTTCCTTGGGATACAGGCGGCAAATTTGGAAATTTTTCGTGAAATAAGCGAGACACTTCCATCTGTGTCCGTGTGTTATCTCCATAACCAATCATTTGTAGAATGGTTATTTTGTGCATTTCTGTTAAATGAACCATTTTTCTGATATTATTACGTACAGTTAACGAAATTCAAACGACAATAGCACTGACACTAATCACTACTGTCATGCAGGCAGACAACAAGTTGCTAAGGCTACGAGTTTTATACGAACAGAAAGAAAACTGTGTTTGTTTTTGTTTCATTTCATATCAGTAAAAAGAAACGCAGGAATGGTTTTTGTTTACTTTCTCATTATCAAGAGCTGAATGGGAAATAAGTATTGAATGCAATGTAGCGAATTTGTGAAATAAAATAATTTTCTATTTTTAATGTTAATTTTTGTAATAAATCTGAAAATACTTAATATTTCCGAAACAGTTGAAGATAGTTATAGAACATTGTACATGAATTATGTCTAGAATTTTCTGAAGAATCCAAAAAATTTATAATATACAGGGGCTTGTGTTTAAAATAAGAAAGTTGGTATTGGCCACTGTCACATGACGCACCCTATATAATTTTTTTTTCTTGAAAAAGATGCGCAGTTAAAAATACAAATCGACGTGTCCAAGCGTTTTTCCCAACACGCCCTCATTTATCCGTTATCGAATTTATTCCATTTGGCTGTTCCACACTGTATATATATATATATATATATATATATATATATATATATATATATATATATATATATATATATATATATATATATATATATATATATAAACATATAAAAATTGAAACTGACCACGGATATGTGTTCTGGGGGGCCTAATTAGCGCTGATTTGAAGACATTTTTTCAAAATTCAAAAGTCGGGATCTCCTCATTGGTGAATTTTTTTTAAGAAAATTCACTAAAAGCTCGAAATAACTACAGCCCACCCAATTTGGTGTATGGCACCGTTGTCATGGCAACACCTGACAATAACTAACAACAGTCTCAATAACACTGTCAAATTTTAAAACCTTTTGGTGCACACATTTTCCAACCATTCATTCTTTCTTTTATTATACTGTTAACAGAATATATAACATATATAGGCGGAATTTGTCTATGTATCTAATATAAGTATAGCATTTTTTCACGTTCTGATGGTGTATGCAGTAGGTAACTGGTTACTAGTTAGGTTTACACTAAATGAATACAAATGTATTAAGACTCTAAATAAGTACCTACCTATATGTTCATCAATTACCTACTTAATTCTATTTTAAACCAATGTAGGTATTATTATTAATAAAATAGAACAAAATGTTGAAGCCACTCTTTGCAAATCTTTAGGCATGATATTGAAACCAGTGAATGTCGGCAATCAACAAATCAAGTCTTATTAAAAGGATGATGTCATAAGGTCACCTTACGACATTAAATATGATACGGCAATGCAAGATTTAAAACGCGCTTGTACCAGCAGCTTTAGAATACAGTAAAAATTTATGAAACTGATGAAGAATGAAATATGGACACATTAACCTACTTACAGATTATGTGGGTACCTATTTGAATTAGTAATCTGCTAGGTAGTTACACAAACTATAAAACAAATGAATACTTGCATCTTTCAGTTAGATACAAACTAAAACTAAAGAAAATGTTCTCCAATGACTCAAATTAAATTAGATAACTTTGTATAAAATGCCTTAAGATCTATAATAAATTGTGCGAATCCCAGTTTATCTACAAAGCAAACCGGTTCTCGCATATTTAAAGGTATTAACAAGATAATGACTGAAAAGTCATATTCTTTAGATTTTCATAAATGGGTTATAATATATGTAATCAGTTTGTCTAATAATCAAGACAACTTACTTTAATTTTCAGTTGTATTACAATGAAAACTTACTATAAACTTTGATGACAGCTTCAGAATCTTAATAATTATTCAATTCATAGAAAAAAGTATAACCTGATACTATTGATACCACAGCAAAATGTTTACAAAGATAGTGATCTTTAAAAATAAGTCTCACATTAAGCGTAAAATTGTTGGAATTTTAAATTGGCATTTCGAAGACAGTAAATAACAGCCAAATTTTGAATGTAAACAGACAAAACAATGAGGCCTCATCCTCTAACGTTTAGTGCCACCGTAAACCAGGTGCCAATAAAAATGAAGATTGACGTTTACCTTGATTTTACCTCCTGACGGAGTGCCCCTATTTTGAGTAACCTCTGATTCTGTGCGCTTACCGCCCTTATCTTACATAAATATTATTCACTATCGTCTAAAAGCTCACCTTATCAGCAACAGTTGATATCCATTAATTTTTAATAAATGAATGCTTTATGATAACGGCACACACATTCACAGCGAACTGGGATGGGCCACACCATAAACAACACAACAAACGAAACGAACAACGCTGAATCGACTAAACTAACTGACTACTCTTCTTAACCTGTAAATAATAGCTTGTTCCACATCGATCGTTTACGTAAAAACTTGAGAAAAAATGCTTTAAATGAAACAAACAGAGTTCCAAAAGTAAGATTTGATGTTGATTTTTTTCCAGTCTTCACCAGATAGAAACAATATCAACAGTTAATTTTGGATCTAGTTTTCGACAGATTGTTGTTGCGCGTAGGAATATTTCATGGGAAAGGTAAAATGGTTGAAAACATTTAAAGCATTACGTCATTTCGTATACATAGCAGTGTTGTCACGCCCCAGAGATTAAATAAGATGCACTAATGGTTATATTATTTCCTAATTTTACTAGTGAAACCTGGATTCATACTATTTTAATTGTTTTCTAAATGCATTCTAGTTCATAATAAGTCAGTGTCACAGGTCTCGGTAGCATTTTGAAAGTTATGTTACTTACCTAAGTAGGTAGGTACTCTAGAAGTTGTTCTAGTGAACCTGAAACGATGTCTATAGGTGTCCCATATAATAACGATCAACAATGAGCTTTTATAATTTAATGCTGAAGTTCGTTAGTTCGTTATTTTAGCGATGTTTGTTGGCAGTAAAAGATGTATTTGTTTAAGAAATTACCTGATTAATGAATTAGTTTAAATTTGCAGATGACCTCCCTATATTCAATTAAGAATATTTAAATACCTACCGATAATAAGATTTATCTGGTGATCGCTATGTTAGCTAATAGTGTAATACCTAACTGAGAAAATAATAAATGGCGCCATTTTAAAATAAGGGAGTTAAGACACAATCTTTAAAATCACAAGTAGACATTATTTTTGAGTTTTTGGGAGCCAATTACAAAACATATTTTATATAGGTAGATACAAATAAATAAACATATTTGAAAATACATTTTTTCAATAATTTGGAAGAAAAAGAAATCTTATAGGGTACCTATTATCCAATCTGTTCTGTTTCTTGGACACCTAATTTTATAGTCACAAAGATTGTATGTACTTACCAAATAAATGAAAAATGAAGTTATCGCTCAGGCCTTTTGAAGGTTATAACATGTTTACAAGCTGAGTATCGCTTAAATAAGCAAATTGACCGCCATTTTAAAGCCTACTTGACTGACGAATATAGCTCTAAACTTCTCTAGCACGTTTGAACATATTTTTTATTTTGATATCTAGCTATACTTACCAATAACAACAGGAAACATTTTTTAAAGAATATTACCTTGTTTTAAAATAATATGAGTAAGTAGGTAGGTATATTCACACAAAATCACGATATTTAAGATTTTTCAAATCGCTTACTAAACATATTTTACGTAACAGTTTTCCAAACGAATAATGTAATTTTTTAACCTGAAAATCATTTTTATAACTAATCTGATTTGGCTGGTTTTTTAAATTAAATTTATTTTACATTTAAAGATTGTATTTATACAAAATGAAGTCATTGGTCGAGGGCTCAAGGTATGTTTAAACAGTCTTTTACATGTGCATATGCAATCTGGTCCCTGGCACGCTTAGATTAGGTAATAATTACCTAATCTAAGCTGGGAAGGGTAATAAACAGATCATGATTTTGCTTGCTTTTGTCGAATCCGTCAGCCGCACGCCATTCCCGACACATCTACTGTGACGTCACCACAGATGCTCGGTTTATGAGAGCTATAAAATTAATATTATATGAATATTGGAGGATTTTATAGTTTTGGAAAATTACGATCATTTCATTCAAGAAATTATTGACACAAAATGAGAAAGTGTTATTGAATTTTAAAATGATGATAATTGGATGAATTTGTTTTATTTTTTGGTGAATTTTTGTAGAAAATAGAACCCATATCCGGGGACAATTTTAATTTTTATATGTTTATATATATATATATATATATATATATATATATATATATATATATATATATATATATATATATATATATATATAAATATATATAAATATATATATATATATATATATATATATATATATATATATATATATATATATATATATATATATATATATATATATGTGTGTGTGTGTGTGTGTGTGTGTGTGTGTACATGTGCCATCTAAAACTTCATATACTATATTTACTTTAGAAACTCAATGGGATATTTGAAATCTGTCAACGCTGTTTCATTAAGGACGCGAAAGGCTTGAACTTTGCGTAAAAAAATATTTTATTACTACCACACATGTAAGATTGAGATTGATTAAGATGGCGCTGCTGTGCAAAGAAACTTTTCGATCCCCTGATCATTAAAATAGGTTGCGTTTGATTAAGAGTTAAATTTTAATTAAAATTGTTTTTATTCACAAGTTTCATAAAATTAACCGTTTTTTTAGATATTTGAAGTTAAGTGTAGCATTGCATACAAGATAAAAACCTTCACAACTTTTTAGTACAAATACTGGATTATATATATATATATATATATATATATATATATATATATATATATATATATATATCTTTTGGAATGTTGCACTACACTGTAATCACTTTTAAATAAACACTTTATTTGTTTGCTGTACTTTTTGTGATTGTTTATTGGTTTGCGGGACTGCAGTTTCGAACCGTCCCCGTTCATCATCAGCACGCTACTGACTGTGATCGCTGCTGTGTGGCCTACGTCTGAAAGTATACGTGGCGCCTGCGCGTTGAGCTTCTATTGGTCGGTTTACTCTTCCCTGATTGGTTGTGCCTTCGGACTGTGTCGTGTATATCGGTGTGTGTATCCTGTCTTGAACACTGTGGTTTGATAATTTGTCTATTTGTATGGCCTTTATTAAGTTTTGTTTCAATGTTTGCATTTGGATTTGTTCTGGCATTAACTGTTCATTATTGTTTGTTTGTTGAATGTAGTATTGTTCCCAGATTTCCATTTTTTTGTGGTCTTTAATATGTTTCATTAGTTATAATTGGGTGATATCTGGTTTTTGGTGTTTTGTGTTATGAATGTGTGTAGCTACGTTTGATTTGTGTATGTGGACTTTATCTAATGCTGTTATGAAATAGAGCTGAAATGCAAAGAAATGGTTCGAAATCCACAAAATTTAGGTTAAAATAGTTTTTCAAAAACCAAAAGCTTGGCGGGCTTTTCGAACCAAACCAAATAGTCTGTTGCAACAATATGGTCTAAAAAATATAATGTCATAAATATAACTTAACACAACTACAAAAAATGGACAAAAAGTCACTATAATTCACAAAGAATCGATATAAAATGGTGTGGTCTTATGGAAACTGCATGCACAATTAATTAAAGCAAACGAATTCAGCATCTGTAGTGACGTCACAGATGTATAGCGAGTTGCGTCGAAGTCTCCAATACACGAGCGTCTCCCAACAGTAAGAATTTGGTTGCATTGATCATGGGCACTTAACAGAATATTTTAGTGATGGGAAAAACTGTTATATGGCTTTAACAGGTCGCACCAGTTACTGTTATTTAGAAATAACAGTTAAATATAACAGTTGAAAATAACAGTATGAACTATGAATTATTAAGAATTCCACGTAGACGTAGTAACAGTAGCTGAACCCGTCCGGTGGTGTAGTTGGGTAATGTTTAAAATAAAAAATATTCTTGTATTATGTTTAAAACAATTAATAACTTTTTTATTAAAAAAATGATGGAGGTTTTTTTGGGTATTCATCACTAATAATAATTTGGTAAAAAATTCAACAATGCAGAATTTCTTTCGAATTTTCTTAACTAATTAAGTATTAGTTAAGCATTGAGCTTGAAAACCTCTATAGCCATCTTTTCCTTGAAAATGAGAGCTATATGAAATAAATGAATTATTGTAAGCAAAAAATAAAATAAATAATTTAAAAAAAAATGAAAACTAATTTTTTTCTCTCTACCTATAGGGCGAAGTGTGTCTGGTTTCAACTATACCGGGTACAGGGAATATTTTTATAATTTCATTAAAATTGGTACTGGTTCTGAGATTTTTTAAGTTTCAGGGATTTTTTATTTTGCAGTAGTAATAAAAAAAAGATGTTTAAAATCGGACCTATTTCTTAGATTTCCAAAGTGAAAAGTAAAAAGGAATATTAATTTATTAGTTACATAAGGCAAAGAAGAATGAGCACAAAACTACCTAATATAATATAATACCTAAGGACTCACGTTAAAGCATAACTGTACGTTTGTATACATATCAGTTTTTTCTTAAAACAAAAATGCCATCAGCATATCGAGTTATCTAATGAAGATTGAGTTTACGTCAACGCCTATGTGATTATTTTTTTATATACGCGGTGACCTGATTTTATTTTTACAGTGATATAGTTCATTTTTAATAATTTTAACTTGCTACATATACAGCCTTTTTATTTACATTTTTCATATTTTGTGTTTGTTTATAAATTGTAAATATATGTGTGTGTCTTGTGTGAATCAACAACCTGTCAAAATTTAAGAGTTTCATTGTACCGACGACCCTACGTTCCCAAAGCTGTGAGCACACTAGTATAAAGTAGTATGTTATGAAGTAAAGTCCGCTCTATACTCTATACCCCATTCCTAGTCCCATGTCCATTCATCCTGTTATAACAGTTGCGGATGAAAACAGTATTATGTTATGAAGTAAAGTCCGCTCTATACCCCATTCCCACTCTCATGTCCATTCATCCTGTTATAACAGTTGCGGATGAAAACAGAAGCTGCTTCATCGTAGCAGTGCAACAGAAACAGATACGACAACAGAAACAGATACGACTCCGAGTTCTAGTGTAAAGCGCAACAGCATCCCCTCCACTGTACCTGTTATTTGTATATATCCATAACAGGTTGTTACTGCTGCGGCTCGACAACAGTTAAAATATAACAGACTGTTAAATAGCAACCCATCACTAGAATATTTTAAGTAACTAAATAAAAGACCTCCCTGACGTGGTGTTTACACACAATCCTCCCAACTGACCTTCCTGACCTGCCCTGACATCAGTTTGCCTAAACAAAAGATAAGAGAAGGAAAAAGGGGAAGGAAAAGTACATTATGCTCACATCAATGACGGGGTTGATTTTCCTCCCCCTTTTAATTAGGCAAAATTATGTCCGGGCAGTTCAGGAAGGTCAGTGTGGAGGACTGTGTGTAAAAAGCACGCCAGGGAGGTTTTTTATTTCGTTACTTAAATTATTCTGCGAGGGCCGCATGACCAATGCAACCGAGTTTCTACTGTCGCGAGACCGATACACGTTAAAGCAAATTAAGCTATCCTATTCAGTTTATTATCCTTAGGTCCCTGGCACAGGGAATCAGGAAAATAAAGAATTATTGTCCCTCCCTGGCTCCTTGGCCCGTAATGATTGGGCCATATAGTAACTATAGATTCTCGACAGGAAAATAATAAGATTGGGCCGCAAATTAAATATGCCGTCGTAAAATATTGCTCATCTAAGAGATATAAGGTGTTAAAGATTAAAAGATTAATTTTCAGTTTATTATGTAGGTATTTTATAATTTGGACAGTTAAAAAAAAATGACGTAAAAACATGAAATGGTTTTTTTTTTTTGGTGGTGAGAAATCGGAAACTGGACTTGGTCCTCAGATTCAAATAGAGGGCGCCAATTAGGCACTTTTGAATAACAATGATGATGAAACCGTTGTTATAATTTTGTTATTAACTACAAACTAAAGATTATTTTGACTATCATATTTTCAAGCGACCCATTATCTTAAAAAATTCGGGACGCAGCAAGTGCGTTATGGTAGTGAATTTTCATAAAAATGTTTTTAATAGCAAATATGTGTTTTTTTTCACAAAGCAGGCATCAAATTTGTTTACCAGTATAACATATATAGTAAAAACAATGTGCTATGTTTCGTCAAAATAACTTTATTGTTTGAAAACGTACAAAAATTTCCGAAAGTAAACTTAAAGTGTAACCGAAAAAATCCGTTTCTGGGTCAACCCTATAGGTTAACAGCAAATTGAGCTTTTCAAATATAAAGCATTTAATCAAAATTCGCTACCATAACGCACTTGCTGCGTCCAGAATTTCTTTACTTACAAACATGCATTATATTTCCATGGAAAATGCAAAAACAAACAAAGGCGTTTTCGACTTCTTCTTTGCCTAAATGTTACGAATTTTGACGTTTTAAATTGTCACTTTGACGTTTTGAAGAAAACCCCAATTTATTTTTCTTTAAATGCCCATAACTTTTTTGTCTTTCGACCTACAGCGCTAAATTTAGGTAGGTGATTTACTTACAGCAATATAAAACGATGCACCAAACTTGGTTGCCCTTACTTTGTAATTTCCGGAGATATGAATTTTTTTCTAAAAAAAAGACAAAATTTTCCGGGAAAAGCTCGGCCCATTTATCTGGATAACGAACTTATCCAAGCCACTTACAGAAGGAAGGTATTCACCAAATTTTGTCAAAATCGGCCTATTATTTTTTGAGTTATCGGTGTGATACACACACACACACACACAAATATATATATATATATATATATATATATATATATATATATATATATATATATATATATATATATAATTGTGGTTTTGAATACCAGTTATATCATAATTTACATAATTTGCTTAATATTACTAACAATTCTTATTTTACAGTCACTTAGCTTGCTATTTTAACGATTAAACTTTTTAACTACATTTAAATACTAACGTTTTTAAACCAAAACTCATTTTGTTACATACACACTTTATATTGTCAGGTTCTGTTTGTGTACGCACAGTTTTCTTCAATTTTAAACTTTCACTATTTATCTCTACACTATATGACTACATATTGTTCCATTTTAACAACTAATTACATTTCTACCATCTAACATCATCTAAAATTTTTCACAACGGTTACAATTTTACTTTTTTTTATTTCTTTTCCAAGGTATTTATTTATATATGGATATTTTGATTAAATATTTTGGTTTAAAAAAAACTGATCTTGATATTATTCCTTTTCTTTCTCCATGGCTTTCTACCTAAATTTGGTTTCCAAATGTAACCAATTATTTTATTATTTTCTGTTTGTTTTATTTTCTCACCCTATACTAATAACGTTAACAGTGTGTTCGTGTTTTTTTTTGTGTTATTTGTAGGCATGGTAACCATAACAATATATATATATATATATATATATATATATATATATATATATATATATATATATATATATATATATATATATATAAATCGAAACTGACCCAGGATATCTGTTCTAGGGGGCCTAATTAGCGCTCATTTGAAGAATTTTTTTCAAAATTCAAAAGTCGGGATCTCCTCCTTAGTGATTTTTTTTTAAAGAAAATTCACTAATATAAAACTTTTAAAATCATTGCATATATGTCAAATATATTTGTCCAAATATTGAGCAATTTTCAAAACTAAATAAACAATCATGTAAGGCTAGATACATTCTCACCATAATTAGAAAAGCAGACTGATTTCGCTCTAATTAGAGATCGTCGTGTGCTGTACTAGTTACAGCGAAAATACACTTAAAGAAATTCGGCTAAGGTAGCCTAGCGTTCTAGCACACTGTGAGATATACGACAGGGTGACCGTCTTGGTGCGGAACCAGATAGTATGTTCTCATGGCAGCTCCAATAAACAAAAAATGTTATAAATAGAGACTACGTGTACAGCCAACCACCAATATTGTAAATTGTCAGCCCTGGCCCTTTCTTTCCTAATACCGGAACAATGTATGTAAGGCTAAATGCACAACAACCATGCTTTTCTGACGTTTCGGGTTTTTCCAAAACCTCTTCAAGGCCCATAAGGAAACTATTTAAAATTCTATGCATAGTACATAAAATTAATGAACTGCACTTGACATAGCTATGCGGTCAACTCGAGGACACATCACACCTTGAGCATAATAATTAAAAATCACTGGATATATGTCAAACGTATTCGCCGAAATCTTTCAAAACAAACAAAAATATGTACTTTTTTGACGTTTCGGTTTTTTCTTCTAGGCTTTTTCAGAGCTCAATGGGAAATATTTTAAGATTTAATCCATACATATTACACCAAAATTAAACGGATAAATCATAAGATTACTGTGGTATAGTGTCAAGAATATTTTCTGTTTATTAATTTAAAATTTAAATCCACCATTACAGATGACATGATAGGTCTTTATACAATGTTACGACAACTGACGATGCCCAAAGAATGCTAATGCAACTAATAAGAGGCCTATCATAATCATGGTAATTACCAAAATACAAAATGCATATCCCACAAAAGACAATTAATTACTCTAAACTACAGACAAAAATAATTTGCGTATTATCATTCATTATGAAAGATAACTTACGTTTTAGATATAAAATTTAAAGCATTGCAAAATATATATTAGAACCTCAAGGATTCAGGGGTAAGAACGTGTGCCTCTGAACCGAAGGGTACTGGGTTCGATCCCAGCGTACACCTTTCACTTTTTCAATACAAACTGTAACATTAACATCAACCGAGGTTCTGGCATTGTATTTGAGCAAGTTGAATGTCTGCGGGGGCGTAAAGCCGTCGGTCCCGTGTCCATGCGATGTTGGGCACGTTAAAGATCCCTACCCTTCTTACAGAAAGGCAGGGGTTCGGCAAAATTCCCAGGATAGTGAGGTGAAACTGCTCCCTGGCGTCGGTGATTGGCCATAGTCACGGAAATAGGCCGACGTTAAAGAAACAAAAACACACAAAAACACAAAATATATATTATGTGTTCTGTGGAATTTATATATGATGTGGATGTGCACCTCCTGTTGTTTTTCCGTTCTATGATAAATACGAACTGTTGGTGTCCAAATTTGAAATTCTAAATAAAGAGGAAGAAGAGACAATTAAGTACGGTTAGGTTCATATTTTGAATTTCACCTTTCAATCTCTTCTTTCACTTCCAAAACCTGTTGGTTTATGTTGTGATGTTCAGTGAATGTTTGTACACATTTAATTTTCCTTACCAGCTCTGGTCACCTTGAATTATTTTGAATAGGCCAGAGGCATAGAATTGAATTTGCCGAAATGGTATGTAATTGTCATATTACTCACGTTAATTGTTTTATTCGTTTGAACAAATATTTGGGTTTGTTTTGTTTTTGAGGTTATAAAAAGGAGCACGTGAAAAATCATGTATTGTTTGTTTTGATGTGTTTTTATGCAAATTTTTGCAAGTAAGACTAATGCCTCCAATTTTACTTTCTACAAACAAATTTTTTAAGACCTCTCGTTTCTTGCATGCTAAATTGTGTTGTTATTATTAAGTTTAATGTTGCTTTTAGGCACCTTGTTGCTGCTAGTGCGGCGGCTAAGTCCTATTTTTTTGTCGAAATACATTATATTCATGTAAAAACTTCCCGGAATTAAATAGTTTTTATCATTGTATTTTGGATTTACAGCTATTTGCTTTTAGTAGTAACTTCTGTGATGCCTATAGTTTTTTGTAACTCAGTTTTTATAGCAGGTGGTTTTTGGTTTCATTTCAGACAGCCCAATAATTTAATTTAAGATTTGATTTTGTAAAAGTAAAAAGATGTTTGTAAACATGGAAACATATTGGCGGTTTTATAGAGTAACAAGTAACATTTTAAAGACAGTATGTTAATTAAAGAAATCCAAATTTTGTATTTTTTTATATTTAACATAAGTAGGTATATATATATATTTCCTTATAAAACTTTTTCCATTTTTAATTTTTTTTTCAAGAGAAGCATTTTCCTTGCATGAGAAGCTGAAAGTAACAGGTGGTTATATCTGTTTAGTAAAATATTTGCAAATTTGGTGCAGGTGGTAGTTAACTCTTGGACAAATACATTAATGTATTTTGTATACATTGCAGTTAATTGTAAATTAATAGAAATATTTTTTAAGGAAATCATACTTAACATTTCATGATAGTAAAAGGCTCAAACTGCCATATACATATTTATTTGGTTACTTCCTACACGTTTTCCCAAATTAAAGCCATCTTGAGAATAATCTAAAATACATAATACCCTAAAAATAATCAACCCGTGAGCAAGGTAGTTCGTCGGCGTGGTGGTCTTTGGTAGGAGGTTTCTCTTACCCTAAACTTGGGGAGGGGGGTGTTGAGATTGCTTTTCCCTTCCTGTAGCTTTTTAATTGGGCTAAAAGGGCATCTTTCGGGGTGAAACTTGCTTCTGTTTTTCATTTGGCTAAACTTTTCCGGTAGTGCATTCTGATGTGGTTCCCCCACTAGCTTTTTTTTCAGACCGGTAACTTTTGGGGGAGAAATCATTGGCGATGCCCGCTTTCTGATTTTTTTCCTTTAAAACATGCTCAGAACCACGGCGATCCTTAAGTATACGGGTCTCGTCTATGCATCTAGAGTGCGGCATTGCCGGACTGTGCTTACGGCTCTAGGGTCCTGCCTGATCTGACCTTCCTAACCTACAGGGCTGCCTGACCTGCCCTGTAGGTCAGGGAGGTCAGTTCAAGCAGGCCCCTAGAGCAATAAGCACCGGCAATGCCGCTCTCGCAATGCATGGAATGACTGGACCCGTCTACTTAAGGATCGCCCAGAGCCACCTATGTATGGATAAACCGCAAGAGAAATATACTCTTTTAAACCATCAAGAAAATTGCGGGACTTGGAGCGAACAGGGGTGCTGTGTGGGGTAAACAAGATCGAAGTATAACTAAAAAATGTGAAAAAAGCAGCATATAGAAGTCACACTAAGATGTTTTTTTGCCAAACAAATATAACCAACCCATTTTCCGATTTCCTTTATGTAAAAATCGTTTTTTTTTTTCTGAAAAAAAAAGTAAAATATAACAAGGAAATATAAAAATCTCAAAATACAGTGATCATTGCATAACTTTGGAAGTGTGAATTTCACCACATCTAAAATGAGATTAAAAACTGCACATTTTTGCCACTTTAAACATCTATCCATACTACATATAGACTTGGAGACTACTTATCTGGCTTCACTGTTTGGTTTCGTTTCTGTAGGTGAAGGACGTAGCCAGCGTGTAAGCTCACTGGAGCAAGAGGCCCTTATGAATTCTGGAAGTTCCAGGATGTTCTTCAATGTTTCTGTGACTAGTGTCGCTGCTTGACAGCATTCTCAAACAGATAAAAAGTGAGTTAATACGAAATCATGATAACTACAAATAAATATATGTTGCTATGTTATGTTTTGATCAAAAAATCATCAAATTGAAAATAAAATGAAACACAGATGACGGATGAGGCTTTCAAAATGTCTACGTGATGTATGTCAATATTTAACATAAAAATAGAACTAGCCTATAATAACTATAGCAGTTACAATAATAAAATAAAATAACTAAACAATAACAATAATAAAGCAGTCTCTATACAACGAAAGTATCGAAATACATAAACTCATTTGATTACAACTTTTTTTGAAAGAATAGTTAAATTTATTTTCTTTCACTTATAATTAGGAAGAAGAATGTTCAAGAAAGGGGAATTCATTAAATCATTTTGCTCATTTAAAACAAAGCAGCTATTATTGTGTATGTGCTTTTTGATTTCTAAAGCTTCAAAAAAGTCTAGTTTACGTTTTTCATTATAAAAATGTAGTGGTTGTACACAGTTATTTACTGTAGGTCTATGTTCGGTATCAATAATATGTTTTGCAAATGTAGATTTGTCAGCGTGATTATTTCTAAATGCAGAAATATTCTTTGTATCGGGTGTTAAAATTTCTAAAAGTTTGACCTATGTAGATTGCGTTAGAATGTGTACAAGCTAATTTGTAAACTCCAGCTTGAAAGTACGCCATCAGCTTTGTTGGTTTATTCACAGCGTTTTCAATGTCGTTCAATGTTTGATACTGAATATAGACCTGCAGTAAATAACCGCATACAACCACAACATTTTTGTAATGACAACTGTAAACTAAACTTTTTTGAAGCTTTAGAAGTCAAAAAGCACACACACACGACAATTACTGCTTTGTTTTAAATGAGCAAACTGATTTAATGAATTCCTTTTTCTTGAATATTCTTCTTTCTAATTAAATAAGTCAAAGAAAATAAATTTAACTATTCTTTCAAAAAAGTTGTAATAAGATAATGAGTTGATGTATGTTGATACTTTAGTTGTATAGAGACTGCTTTATTACTGTTATTGTTTAGTTATTTTATTTTATTATTGTAACTGTTATTATAGTTATAGGCTAGTTCTATTTTTATGTTAAATATTAATATACATCACATAGACATTTTGAAAGCCTTATCAGTCATCTGTTTTTCATTTTTTTCAATTTGATGAATTTTTTGATCAAAACATCATAACATAGTAACAGATATTTATTTGTAGTTGTCATGATTTCGTACTAATTCAATTTTTGTCTGTCTGAGAATCTGTCAAGCAGCGAACCTCGTCACAGAAACGTTTAAGAACATCCGAGAACATCTAGAATTCATAAGGGCATCTTGCTCCAGTTAGCTTACACGCTGACTACGCCCTTCACCTACAGAAACGAAACCCTCTCTAAATTAGAAGAAAGCTGTAGTGAGCCAATGTAAAGTGACAGACTATTATATTTAAGTATTTTATTGTGGTACTTTGTAGAACCGAATGACACAACCACGAATATGCTCCTTTGAATGCAGATTGATCTTTAATAGTTTTTTAATGGCAATGACATTTCAGGCCATCATCACAAGTTAACTAATTTGTTTTATACTAGCTGATTATCAGGCCCACAGTATTTTTAAACAGAATTAGTAGTGTCACTATGTATCTCAACGGTCACAAAACATTGTGTATAGCGGGAAATGTTTTTTGTAGATCTGCCTCAAGCTCTTCAAATGTTGGGATATACTCATCGGAACTTGTCTCCTCCCCTTGTTCGGCTTCGAAAACTTCATGGTCTTTAAGGAACTCAACTTTGGGTTTCGTTTCTGGTATCGCTTCTTCTTTGATTTGTTCAGCTGGTGACTGCAGTTTAAGCATTGATGTATTTTTAGATATTTCACTTAGTAGGCCAACAATTGGTTTATATAAACGTTGCAGGGCTTCATCATTCTCAGCTCTACCAAGCTTAAGCATTAAATGTTTTTTTCGAATGTTTTCAGCAAGTTGTAAAATCTTTTTTCTTATTTTTGCTCTCTTGGTTACCCATCACCTCCATCTTGCTAAAGTTATTTGTTTCGAACAACCTGTCAACCTAATGTAAGCCACTTGTTAGTTGATCGTGTTAAGAGATACAAACTGTTTGGTGGTTTAAGGCGTACTAGCTTTGAAGTGGATGCATGTCTACCTATCTAGTGTTAGGTATCTATCACGACAACTGGTAGACAGCTGTCCTGCTAGACAGCTGTCAGACAGCTTTAGCCAATTAGATTATTATATAGCTATCGAATCCTTTTCTATATCTACCTTTGCCTACATCATTTTCTTTTACAATCACCAACACACCATAATTATTACCTTTCCAGCATTGACAACATATATTTTTAAATTGTTTAAAGTCCATATCAGTGGTCACATGCTCGTCATAGATGTGTTTTAAGTTCGTTTCATCCTGTTTAAAGATAATCAAAATGTTAACGTTATCACGTATCAGATGTTTGGGTATACAAGTATATGTTTGACAGAAATAGAATGAATCAATATTCTTATATCTCCCCATACTAAAGTATGCTCTCATTTGATCTTGTTTGTCACAAGCCACATCATCGAATATAAACACCGAGTTGTCCAGGGCTTCTGCTGGATCTAATATTTCATCGTTTTCACTATATGGATAATAACCAACACTTTTTGTAGCATCCAACACCCTTTGTAACATCTTATATTTAGGTTGATTCAGAGACTTTGAATACACATACACGTTATCAAAGTTAAACCGTTCAGTTCAACAAATAAACTTAACATAACATTTGTTTTACCACATCCACAAGGACCACATATGATACATCTAACTGTGTTTGGGAAGAGAGGGTTATGCCTTAGTTGTTGTTCTGCTGTATCAACAACATCGTCTATATTTGTAATAGGTAAGACAGAAGCGTGTTTGATGGTGCGCATCTTGACTGGAACTAAACTATATTTTTCGAGTATGTATATAAATATAGACATGTAAGCGGATCACACAGTTAGTATCAATGTTGGTGTCACAGGGTGAAGGTCTTGTTAACACAGCCATCAACAAATTACCTGTTGAGCTGCACGTTCCTGGTTATCAGTTTTGTGGCCCGGGTACTAAACTTAAAGAACGTCTTGCTAGAGGTGATCAAGGCATCAACCCTTTAGATTGTGCTTGTCAAGACCACGACATCGCATACTCTCAATCAAAAGAGTTAAGTGATAGACATCGAGCCGACGAAATGTTGGAGAATCGAGCTTGGGAGAGAGTCCAGTCAAAGGACGCAAGTTTTGGTGAAAAGTTAGCCGCTTGGAGTGTTACAAATGCCATGAAAGTTAAAAGAAAGATCGCCATGGGTCTTGATGTAATCAACTCAAAACCGAAGAAGAAAGTTCCCTTTTAAAACATTCTTAGTCTGATTGGAGAAGTTCTAAAAGACAGGAACCTTATTCCATTAGAGAATGCTGTGTTTGATATCGCTCACGCAATTGTTAAACAGATTGGTGGGCGTAAGAATGTGCTGAAACCTCGAGTTATTCCAATACCTAAAGGCGGAGGCTTCCTTCCACTACTACCTCTTATATTTGGTCTATCAGCACTAGGTGCTCTGGGTGGCGATGTTGCTGGTATTGCTAAGGCAGTTAACAATGCTAAAGCAGTCAAACACAAACTAGAGGA
Organism: Tillus elongatus; assembly: GCA_964006375.1. Taxonomy (NCBI): domain Eukaryota; kingdom Metazoa; phylum Arthropoda; class Insecta; order Coleoptera; family Cleridae; genus Tillus; species Tillus elongatus. The sequence goes on from OZ023264.1 coordinate 123,683,221, forward strand.
AGAATAACGTCATAACAAAATGATTGAGGCTATCGTTATGGGTAAGAGAGGTAGTGTAAAATTAAAACCAAAGTATAAGAGACTCGGTAAAGGATTATATCTGAAGAAACAGCGTAGCTGTTATGGGTTGTATTTGCAGAAGCCAAAAAACGAGTAAGATGTTTACCAGCAAGACCTCTAACAAATGAAGATCTTATGAAATTTGCTGGTAAAATGAAAATTCCATATTTTAGAGGTGTATACATGCGAGATACACTGCCATCAACCGGACCACGTAAAAATGAATCACACATCATGAATTTGCAAACAAACAAGGAACCTGGCAGTCATCGGGTTGCAGTTAAGAAACGTGGTGACAGCCGTGTTTTTTTTTTTTTTTTGTTCCCTCAGGGCTCGTCCGCGGCCTTGCCGCCCCGATAGCACCGCAACCCTTGGTTGATTGTGCATACCCCTAGTCTTACTCCACCCATTCCAAAATCACTGTGCCTTGAACTAGTCTGCACAGCGATTGGTAGGGTGAAGTTTTATATTGCTCTGTCTCCGGTCTAGAGTGACCGTAGATCAGTTGTCTTTTCCGGTCCAGAGCTATACACTCGCACAAGATGTGCTGGGCTGATTCCTCCCCCTCGCCGCAGAGTCTGCATGCGAGGTCCCCTTCGAACCGCCCCATTTTATGTAGGTGTTTCTTGACGGCCATGTGTCCCGTCAAGAGACCTGTTGTGTTTCTGAGCTGTCCTCTGCTAAGGTTTAGCAGCTCCACAGCTCTCTTTGAACTGGGTCCGTCAATTATTGACTTCCCATGTCTGAGCCCTGGACAGTCCGCCCAGTACACCTTGTGTTGGTTTCTGACCCAGGACTTAATGGCTCCCCTGGCAGTGCTCTTTGACACGCCCAGAGCCGGTTCTGGTCCCATAAATGGTTCTGCTGACCCCCTCTTTGCGAGACTGTCAGCTTCTTCATTGCCTTTGACCCCCGAGTGACCCGGCACCCAGATGAGGGTCACCTCATTCTGCCCAGCCAGGTCGCTCGTCTCGTCTCGGCACTCACTCACCAGCCAGGAATTTACCCGTGGGCTACTTAGTGCCTTAAGGGCTGCCTGGCTGTCTGTGGCTATGAGGATCCGCTTGTTGGTGTAGCCCCTCCTCTTGTTCTCCCGCACACAGTGCAGGATGGCGTACATCTCGGCCTGAAACACCGTTGCATGGGCTCCGAGGGAAATACTGTGACTTACCCTCGGTCCTTCCGAGTAAACACCTGCCCCCGTCCCACGCTCCCCGCCAGATCCGTCCGTGAACCAGACGAGCGCGTCCCGTGGTATGCCCGGTGTCTCCTCCCGCCATGCCCCGCGATCAGGGATTTCCACTGTGAAGTTGTTTTCCCTGCACATTCGCGGGCTCGCGAAGTCTGACCTCATTTCAAGCATGGGTTCCTTCACGATCTCCTGAATTTTGCAGTGGCCCCTGAAGCCTGGGTTGATCTTCAGTCTACCATTGCAGGCTAGTCTGTATAGTCCTAGCCTGGCCTCTCCCATAATAACGAAGTGTAGGGGGGGTAGATCCAGCAACACCTCCATGGCGGCTGTTGGGGTTGAAGACATGGCCCCTGTGATGCCTAGGCAAGCCATCCTTTGGATCTTGCCTAGTTTTTGTTTGGCACTGGATTGTGTCACCTTAGGCCACCAGACCAGTGCCGCATATGTTAACGATGGTCTGACCACCCTTGTGTACAGCCAGTGGGCCATACTAGGTCTTAGTCCCCACGTTTTTCCATATAGCCGCCTAGTGACGGCTAAGGTCATGACTGCCTTACGCAGTATTTTTCCAATGTGACCATTCCAGGTTAGCTTAGAGTCCAATACGACCCCAAGATATTTTACCTCCCTGGCCATTGGAACGCTCCTACCGTATAGAGTGAGAGTTCTGTGGCTTTCACACTTCCTCCTCCTCGTAAACGGCACGACGGTTGCTTTCTCGGGGCTCACCCCGAGCCCTTGATCAACCGTCCACCCTTCCACCACTTTCAGTGCAGTCTGCATACGCTCCCACACTGCCTGTGTGACCTTTCCTCGGACTATGATGACAATGTCGTCCGCATAGCCCTGTACCTCATACCCCCCTCCCGAGAGCCTCCCCAGCAGGCCGTCCACGACTAGACACCAGAGCAAGGGAGACAGAACGCTCCCCTGCGGACACCCCGCCGCGACCCCCGCCAGCAGAGTCCCTCCCGCGAGTGAGGTGAACACCGCCCTGTCCCTGAGCATGGAACAGATCCACCTGCAGCAGGTCTCCTCTATTCCACGCTCCCGGGCAGCTGCCAGAACCGATCCGAACGAGGTGTTGCTAAAGGCCCCCTCTATGTCTAGGAAGGCCCCCAGCGCCACCTCCTTGTTCTCCAGCGTATTCTCCAGTTTCAGCACCAGTTGGTGCAGTGCTGTTTCTGTTGAGAATCCTGCTCTGTATGCATATTGTCCGCAGTGTAGAGGATATGCTTCCAGTACACCGCCCCTAATGTGCCGGTCGAGCAGTTTTTCCACTGTTTTCAGCAAGAAGGACATGAGACTTATTGGCCTCAGGGACTTTGCCTGGTCTGTTGGACGCCCAGGTTTAGGAATAAATACAACCCTGGCCAGTCTCCATGCCCTCGGAATGTACCCCAGAGCCAGGCTGGCCCTCATAATGAGGGTAAGCACCGGCGCCAGTATATCTATCCCCTGTTGGAGCATGATGGGCATTATTCCATCAAATCCCGGCGATTTGTATGGCTTAAAGCTGTTAATGGCCCATCTGATTTTGCTCCAGGTAACCACCTCTTTAGCGACTGTCCAGTCTACTCTAGATGCCCGCCTATAAGGCGCCTCTATTTCTGAGTGACAGCCGTGTACTTTGACTCATATGGAAACTTGAAGCCACCAGTTGAGTTGCAGCGTTACCTTAAAGACTACTTTAATGTACAATCATGATGTGTATCAGAAATATAATACTTATAATTGTGGCCACTTATGTTTAAAAATTTTAAATAAAAGACTTAAACAGTAGTATCTGTGTTTCATCATGTCGCAAACCTTCACGTTGAAAGATCGCAGTTGCCATCTGTCAACAGACTACGATCCTCAAATTGAATTGGATCCAGATGGTAGTTATGCTGTTGCTTTGATAGGCTTTCACACATACAACAACATACCTAACATATATAAAGGTAAAAATAAATTTTATGTAAAAGAAGGAGCTATTTGGAAAACCATCACCATACCTACTGGTGCATGTGAAATAACACATTTGGAAAACTTGCTTCAAAATGAACTTGTTGGTGCTACAGCAACACGTGAACAAAAGCAGCTAGGTTTGATTCTGAGACCTAATACGAACACCATTAGATGTGAAATAAAGTGTTCCACAAGTATCAGTTTTGAATCTGATGATTCAATTGGTCGAATGCTGGGATTTTTAAAGCAAGTTCTTCAACCAGGTGTCTTCCATGAATCTGATTGACCTGTTGAAATAGTGGATGTTAAACAGATTCGTATAGAAACTAATATTGTGTCTGGTTCTTACTATAATGGAAAACCTTCACATATGAGTTTGCACCGATGGTTGATCCTGGTTATGCAATTGATATCGAACCTAAGAATCTAATTTATTTACCAGTAAACAAACGAGAGACTTCAAATATAAGCATCGACATCGTGGATCAAGATTCAGTTCCTGCAAACTTTCAAGGTGAATAGGTGTCTGTTTGCTTAGAGTTTAAAAAGATTGCCTAGAATGCTAGTCTTTAAATATATAAAAGCAAGTGACTCTACCAACACAAATTTAGTACAGTCGGCTCCTTTGAAGCATACACTTCGTTCCGATAATATTGAATTCGTTAAAAGTCTTGGTTAGCATGTCATCAAAACTAGAAATATTCAAAGACCTCAAGTTTGAAGATTCCATTGATCGAGAAGAACTTAGGTCTTAATATTCATCAACTAAATCGTTTGGTAATAGCGATGAGGTTGAAATAAACATCAATCAGCAAGATGCATTCGCATGTCTAGCAGAGTCAGCTCTAATAATAGAAGGTGCTCTGGAACCTCTAGCAATACAAAATGCTGCTGGTGACTGCCACATGTCAAATAACGGAGGAGCAGCTCTGTTTGAGTCAATGATCTATGAATTAAATAACAAGGAAGTGAAACGAGTACGAGATCCATACACCACAACAACTATCAAAACTCTGCTTTCGTTTAGTAAGAATGAACACCACAACAACCATCAAAACTCTGCTTTCGTTTAGTAAGAATGAAGTGAAATCTCTTAGCAATGCTGGGTTGAATATATTATCAGATCACATCACCTTAAACGATAACAAGTTTCACCTGCTCCTACCTCTTTGGTTCCTCTTCAGTTTCTTTCATCACTTTAAAGGAGTTCTCTGTGGTAAACATACTTTTCGATTTACGAGTGCTTGAAATGATGCCAGCAGTTACTACAGTACTGGTACAGCAAGATCTAAAAACTGTAACAACACGTTTTTAAAAACAAAACATGTATTTCCAAACGATAAGATGAAGTTGGAACTAATGGATAAAATAGCAGGAGACATATATATTTCTAGCATTTCGCAAATAGGATATATATGAGCTACCAGCGCTCAGAGATATTAATAAAGATGTGTGGTCTGTTAAAACTGCAACCAACATAGAAAGACCTAGATATGTCATTATAGCATTTCAAACAGATCGGAAAGATAATGTAAGCAAGAAAGGCGACTTCTTCGATAACATCGGTATGGTAGATCTACGAGTGTTCCTAAATTCAGAATGCTACCCTTATGAAGCTATGAATATGGATTTCAAAAAATCAAAATATGTTGAAGCCTACCAGATGTATACAGATTTTCAAAAAAGTTTTTATTATAAAACCATGTCAGAACCTCTTTTAAATTATGATGAGTTTAAAGATCAGGCTCTATTTGTAATCGACTGTCAGCACCAGAATGAATCAATCAAGTCTTCAACAGTTGACATCAAAGTGGAGTTTATGAGTAAAGACAATTTTCCTAATAGAACTAGAGCTTACTGTTTAGTTATTCATGATTGTGTATTTGAATATAAACCTCTAGCTGGTATCGCAAGAGCCATTATGTAATAATTTAGTATGTAAATCTTATTAATCCTAATAAATTAATTGTATTTAAATCGATTGTTTTATTTCCAACCTTAAACTGCTGTCAACTCTGATAATCGGTATGCAACTATCTATCTCCTAACAGTTAGGTATGCGTTAGTCACCATTTTTGAATTTTACTCATAAAGAATAAAATGATACCAAACACGATGGGGTTTACTTATAAACTGAAAAAGTTGGTTTGCACATGCGCATATGTCATATTTGAATTCTACTTACTGAGACGATGTGACATGATACCAAACACGTGGGGGTTAACTTAAAAACTAAAAAAGTTTGTTTGTGCATGCGCCAACCGCCATATTTATTTACGTCATGATATGTTAAATCAAAATGGTAGATCCTCTTCTTTCAACAGGTCGGGTTAGATACCTTTTAATGTTTAAAAATTTTTGAATTTTCGCGTCAACGGTTGTCATTTTTTGTTCAGCCATTTTGGACTCCATCTTGGGGCGTGGCCACGCCCATAATGGGCGTGGCCACGCCCACAGGGGACGGGGCTTAAAAACTAAAAACGTTTGTTTGCGCATGTGTCAACCGCCATATTTATATACGTCATAATATGTGAAATTAATATGGTAGATCCTCTTCTTTCAACAGGTCGGGTTAGATACCTTTTAAAATTTTTGAATTTTTGCGTCCACGGTTGCCATCTTGGATTACGTCATCTCAGGTTAGAGCTCTGCGCATTCTGGTTTAGATAGGTGATGTAGTTTTTGAATGTCAGGTTAGACCGACAAACGTCAAAGCTGTCACCTTTACAGGTTAGACTGCCATCTTTAAAAACGAAAGCCGCCGTTTTTAAAGACAAAAGCCGCCATTTTTAAAAACGAAAGTAGACATTTTTTATTCCGCCATTTTGGACGCCATCTTGGGGCGTGGCTGCGCCCACAAGGGGTGGCTCCGCCCCCGATGGGCGGGGTTCTGTTCCCTAGGGTGGGGGAAGGTGTGAGGGCACCCCCACTTCTACCCCCACTACCTGTCTGGCCAAAGTGTCCCAATACCTACTCATGTCATTATAAATGTGTTAACTGAGGACTTGTAGAGGCCGATTTCCACTACCTCCTCTTGAAATGATCGACTGGCATAAATTGCAAACCGCTTTATCATTATCTTTTCGATGTAGTTAAAAAAACGCTACACTCTACTTGTTTTCGAGATCGTAGTTTAGTCAATTACTAACATGTTACGTTCCTCGGGGTTCTGAATTTGTTGACTAACAAAACGCAGCTTTTCAAACTACTAATTTATTATAACCAACTATTTTCCGGCCATAAATACACCAACTAAAATATTCGAAATGTCCATAGAACTATATTTCACTATTAACCTTCTATGACCACATATTCTGCATCAACACCAACTCACTACTAACTGACTGACTATATGTGGCTCGATGATTTATACTGTCCATAGAGATTCTAGACCTTTCTACATTGTCCCATACCTGTCACTTCTGGTTCGTTCTAGAAATATAATTCCAGAGTGTTCGCTGTTACCAACACACTTTACAAGATGCCTGCGACCATAAAAGTAACATAGTACATAAACTTAATTCTCATAGAGACAGGTGTGACAATAATATTCTTAGTATGTCGGTAATTATCTAACTTAGTCTTTTGACTAAAATGAACAGAAATATGCACACAAGGGTCACGCGACACGCAGTACAAAGTATGCTATCAGTAAGAAATGTCTATGTACCACCCCTGTTCGTTGATAACACATGACTGAGAGGAGAGTAATAGAAGTTGCCAAATTGCCTGGTGGACCGCAGCGACGGCGAGTATAGTGTGGCCAACCGTGCCCATTTTTGGTAGACCTACTGAATTAGCTTAAATTCTGGGATTTGTGCTTCAGTTCTCAGCATTTTTCTCGCTTTCTGCATTTTGAAATTGGCTGATATACAAAAAAAACTATATGTTTATAAGTACACTTGGAGAAACCCAAATCACCATAACACATCTTTAAAGACCTAACGATCGTTTCGCTAAGAACGTTAGCTTCATCAGAGGATGAAATAGTCAGAATGTTTCATCCTCTGATGAAGCTAATGTTGTTAGCGAAACGATCGTTGGGTCTTTAAAGATGCGTTGTTGGTGAAACGATCGTTAGATGTTTAAAAAGATGTGTTGTGGTGATTTGGGCTTCTCAAAGTGTACTTATCAGTGCTCATCACAAGTTCCAATCTTCACTTAGTAAACTATATGTTTATAACATGCAATTTATAGCAGCTACTAGAAGCCGGTCAGCGATTCCGCCTGGCACCTGACCGGATTATCCAGCAAAATCCTGATTCGTTAAATCGTGCATTCCTAAAAATATTTCTACCCACGCGAACCACCTGTGAAGGGTAACTACCCTCGCAAAATTTTTAAAAAGAAAGTATGGTAGTGTTGTACACCTCTTTAAAGGAAATTATTTCTCTATTCAGCACTATAAAAAATGACTGGATTATCCGGCAAAAGCCTGATTTGTTACATCGTACATCTCTAAAAATATTTCTACCCACGCGAACCACCTGTGAGGGGTGACTACCCTCACAACATTTTTAAATAGTGGTGTTGTGCACCTCTTTAAAATAAAAATTCTCTATTGAGCACTATAAAAAAATCAATTTCGCTGAATGCTGCTTAAAGAAATAGATGTCTTCCAACAAGCAACGAACAAAATCAATGACAATTAAGTTTGTCATGTGGGTTTAAAAGAAAAAAGACATTCATGTGGTCGAAATGAGCTCCATTTTGTGCCTGACTATATCCAAGTCTATCGACAAATGCTTGTAGCAGATTAATTCGTTCATAATGACCTCAGTTATTTCTTGCCTTTTTTTCCACTTCAGGTGATCTAAATTGTTTGGTCTGTTCAAGTAAACTTTAGATTTTAGATATCCCTCCCCCCATTAAAATATCTACTACTTTTCAACTTATAAGCAACAAAACATTTTCCAAAAGAAATTTCAACACCCTGTAGAAAATAAAGCGAAAGTGGCCCCTGTTTATATGACCTTTTTTTCTTCAAATTATGCACAGATTAACCCCCTTCATTATCGACGCCCAATGATGTAACACTCTGTGAATGTTTTTATTTATATGTATCACTGCAACAAAAAATAGCATTCGTTTTTAGTTATTTTTGCAAAAAATTAGGCACAGTATGTAAGGCTAGATGTTTTCTGCCACAATTAGAACACAATCACGTCATTATTATTATTATTATTATTATTATTATTATTATTATTATTATTATTATTATTATTATTATTATTATTATTATTATTATTATTATTATTATTATTATTATTATCATTATCATGATTATCATTATCATTATGATTATTATTATTATTATTGACTTCAGCCTGAGGGGGTTTTACACTCCCTCAAGGGAGAACATTCACTTATCACAGGTGTCTCGGATACCAAACGGATTGAGCTCGGATGGAGCCCTTTCCAAGTTATCGGGCCCTGAACGACAAAACGACACATCTTTATTTCCCAGAAATCTCGACACTGTGTGGGCATTTGCAAGTATTACCACTTATTATTATTACTATTATTATTATATAAGTATGCAGTAGAGCCACAAGGGAGAATACATAGTGATTTGCAAATGGCAGAATCCAGGAAGACAGAGAGAAAGATATCTGCCATCTTTCTTAACATTGACACGCTGTTTGAATTTTAAAATGCAACTCAGAATTATTAAAATAGTCAATTATAATGGGGGGGAAATATATATAAATGCACAGAAATATTTGTGAATGATTGCATTATGAAGTATGATATTGTGACCCAATTTGTTTGTTTCTCTAAGCATTATAAAGTGTTGTTTACGACATAGTTTTGTGGTCATAAAGTGGTCCTTTTAGTACTGGTATAATAAGCACTTTATTTTATTTTTTAGTGAATTTTTATTTAAAAAAATTCACTAATAGAGGTATCAATGGTGAGACTTTGCAAAATTTTTTTCAAATGAGTGCGAACTAGGACCCCTAGAACCCATATCCGGGGTTAGTTTCAATTTTTATATGTGTATATATATATATATATATATATATATATATATATATATATATATATATATATATATATATATATATATATATATATATATATATATATATATATATATATATATATATATATATATATATATATATATATATATATATATATATATATATATATATATATATATATATATATATATATATATATATATATGTATGTATCCATCCGATAACTCAATAAATAATTAACCGATTTCGATGAAACTCGGCAAGTGAATTTATTTTATTAATAGCTTGGATGAGTTTGTTAGCCAGGAAAATTGGACAAGGTTTTCCGGGAAAAATTTGAAATTTCTTTTTAAAAAAATTTTTTCTCTGAAAATTACAAAGCTGTTTTAATGAAATTTACTAGATATGTTCCCTTGGGAGATACCTTACTATACCAAAATTCAACTTTCTAAGTTGATAGAAAATTGAGTTATTCAAATTTTAAATTTTCCTTCGAAAAAAATTTTTTTCCTCGAATATTACAATTTAATGAAATTTGGTGGATATCTTGCCTTAGGGAAGACTTTTTTCTCCCTCAGGGCTGGTCCGCGGCCTCGCCGCCCCGATAGCACTGAAACCTTTGGTTTATTGTGCATGCCCTTAGTCTTTTACTCCACCCACTCCAAAATCATTGTGCCTTGAACTAGTCTGCACAACGATTGGTAGGGTGAAGTTTTATATTGCTCTGTCTCCGGTCTAGACTGACCGTAGATCAGTTGTCTTCTGAGGTCCAGAGCTTTACACTCGCACAAGATGTGCTGGGCTGACGACAGTGTGCCCCGTCAAGAGACCTGTTACGTTTCTGAGCTGTCCCCTGCTAAGATTTAGCAGCTCCACAGCTCTCTGAACTGCCCAGTACACCTTGTGTTGGTTTCTGACCCAGGATTTAATGGCTCCCCTGGCAGTGCTCTTTGTCACGCCCAGAGCCGGCTCTGGTCCCATAAATGGTTCTGCTGACCCTCTTCGCGAGACTGTCAGCTACTTCATTGCCTTTGATCCCCGAGTGACAGGGGTCAGATCCAGCAACACCTCCATGGCGGCTGTTGGGGTTGAAGACATGGCCCCCGTGAAGCCTAGGCAAGCCATCCTTTGGATCTTGCCTAGTTTTTGTTTGGCACTGGATTGTGTCACCTTAGGCCACCAGACCAGTGCCGCGTATGTTGACGATGGTCTGACCACCCTTGTGTACAGCCAGGGGGCCATACTAGGTCTTAGTCCCCACGTTTTTCCATATAGCCGCCTAGTGATCGCTAACGTCATGACTGCCTTACGCAGTATTTTTTCAACGTGACCATTCCAGGTTAGCTTAGAAGTCAATACGACCCCAAGATATTTTACCTCACTGGCCATTGGAATGTTCCTACCGTATAGAGTGGGAGTTCTGTGGCTCTCCCGCTTCCTCCTCCTCGTAAACGGTATGACGGTTGCTTTCTCGGGGCTCACCCCGAGCCCTTGACCAACCACCACTTTCAGTGCTGTGTGCATGCGCTCCCACACTGACTGTGTAACCTTTCCTCAGACTATGATGACAATGTCTTCCGCATAGCCCTGTACCTCATACCCCCTCCCGAGAGCCTCCCCTGCAGGCCGTCCACGGCTAGGCACCAGAGCAAGGGAGACAGAACGCTCCCCTGGGGACACCCCGCCGCAACCCCCGCCAGCAGAAGGCCTCCTGCGAGTGAGGTGAACACCGCCCTGTCCCTGAGCATGGAACCGATCCACCTGCAGCAGGTCTCCTCTATTCCACGTTCTCGGACAGCTGCCAGAACCGATCCGAATGAGGTGTTGCTGAAGGCCTCCTCTATGTCTAGGAAGGCCCCCAAGCGCCACCTCCCTGCTCTCCAGCGTATTCTCCAGTTTCAGCACCAGTTGGTGCAGTGCTGTCTCTGTTGAGAATCCTGCTCTGTATGCATATTGTCCGCAGTGTAGGGGATATGCTTCCAGTACACCGACCCTAATATGCCGGTTGGGCAGTTTTTCCCACTGTTTTTAGCAAGAAGGACATAAGACTTATTGGCCTCAGGGACTTTGCCTGGTCTGTTGGACGCCCAGGTTTAGGAATGAATACAACCATCCAGCCAGGCTGGCCCTCATAATGAGCGTAAGCACCGGCGCCAGTATATCTATCCCCTGTTGGAGCATGATGGGCATTATTCCATCAAATCCTGGGGATTTGTATGGCTTAAAGCTGTTAATGGCCCATCTGATTTTGCTCTAAGTAACCACCTCTTTAGCGACTGTCCAGTCTACTCTAGATGCCCGCCTATAAGGCGCCTCTATTTCCCAGTCCGGAGGTGATTGGTTTATTATGTTACAGCCGGGGAAGTGCGTCTCGAGTAAAATTTCCATAGTTTCCTCCCCCGAACTTGTAAAGCCTCCCGTGAATGTTCTAAGGGAGCCTAAGTTGGTCTGAGTGCCCTTGGACAGGATTTTGTGTAGTCGAGCGCTCTCGGGCGTGTTCTCCACTTCCTCTCAGTGCCTCCCCCACGACTCCTTTTTGGCGTCCCTCAGTCTTGTTATAGGTCGCTAGGGCCTGTCTATATTCATTCCATGCTCCCGACCTTTTGGCCGCGTTACAGCTTACGAACCTGCGTCCTCATTTGCCTGAGGTCCTCGTTCCACCACGGGACGTTCCTGGTCGTCTCGCAATTGGGTTGCCGCAATGTCAAGGTCTATTGAATTGTCTATGGTACTCTTAACCCCCGCAGTTCCACTGCTAGGTCTGCCCTGTAGGCTTCCCCGCCTTGCGGGGGTCCCGGTACCATACCGTTTGTCTTTCGACTTTGTAGATTTCAAAGCGGATGTATCTGTGGTCTGAGCTACTCACTTCCCCAGGCACGGCCCAGTTCTTAACAAAGTCACCCAGAAACTGGGTGAAAACTGTTAGATCTAAAACTTCCTCACGCCCGGTTGTGACGAAGGTCGGGTTATTACCTCTATTCAATATGTCTAAATTAAATTTCATAAAGAATTGTAGAAGTGCCTCACCCCTAGAGTTTGTGTCCGAGCTTCCCCACAACTCATGGTGCGCGTTCGCATCCATGCCGATGATGGTCTGCCATCCACCTGTTCTGCTACCCACCATCAGCTGCTCCAATTCCTTGGGTGGAGGAGGGTCCGTGCTGTCCCCTGGCAGATAAGCTGACCCGACAGTAATGTTCCTCGGCCCATCCGCTCCTCCACATCGGATTTTAATCGTTGCCAGGTCCCTGAAACAGACATTCATTAAAGGCAGAAACTCGATCCCTTCCCTGGCTGTAGATCAGCTTTCCAGCAGCTCCGCAGAGTCCCTTGATCTCTCCTTTATAGGAGTACGGTTCCTAGATAGGGCCACATCCGTGTTCCTCAGAGCCATCAGTAGTCCGGCCGTGGCTGCCCTACTGTGTTGGAGGTTGACCTGAAAGAACCTAAGTCCCATCAACTCCTGGTTGCTTCCCTAGTGGGCGGCACGAGTCTGTAGCTGGAGCCACTCCTCCAGTATCATTGGTTTTTATTATCTTCATGTTGTTCTCACTAGAATGGGGGAAATACTGTCCACACCATCAGAACCCCCTGTGTGGTGCAAGGCGGGTTATTCTGGAGGGTTGCCCGGTAATCCAGAGGTTCCGTTCACGACACCATCACCCTGGTGCCATCCATCCCTAGGCACAGGTCACGTGACACCGTAGAGTGGGGGAATTTACTTCGACCTCCTTGTCTAGATCCGTTATGCTTAGTTATCAGCAGGGTCACCTCGTGCAGGATGCGGCTCTTCGCCGCGCATGACGGTCTTGGGGGAAGCTTCATCGAAAGTTTGTTGTTGTTTCCACTTCCTCAGCTTGTCCCCTAGAGTCCTTTGGCCCGCGACTCCTTGACCCCTAGGGAAGACCTTACTACATACCAAAATTAAACTTTCTAAGTTTATAGAAAATTGAGTTATTCAAGTTTGAAGCATTTAATAAAAATTCACTACCATAACGCACTTGCTGCGTCCTGAACTTTTTCTTAATTAAAAAATCATGATTGATAGTTGACAAAAACCAAAACTCTGTAAACTTGGCAATTATATTTTATTGGCCAGTTATTACCAGCCGTTGTTAAATATCATGTCATAATTTATAAGTTTTTCAGTAAAATGGCGGTAAAATCTGCTTTATAATATAATCATGCATAAAATCCTGGAATACGTTCATAAAACACGACTTTAGACCTGTCCTTCCGCTTTGGTCACAAGGTCCCTTGGTAATAAATAGCTATTATTGTGGTATATTGCACACATAAAAATAAAAAATAAAACAACAGAACTCAACAACTTTAAACATCTAAGCTGTGATTTTAGCGAATTTTTTTTTAATCGCTAAAAGAGGTATCGATACTGAGACTTTGCAAAAAAAAATTCAACTGAGCGCGAATTTGGGCCCCTAGAATCCGAAAGCAAGGTCCGTTTGAATTTTTATATGTTTATATATATATATATATATATATATATATATATATATATATATATATATATATATATATATATATATATATATATATATATATATCCGAGAAATAACTCTAAAAATACCGAACTGATTTGACCGAAACTTGGCACAAGTTTTCATTTCGTTACAATCGCGGACGAGTTCGTCAATCAGCTATAATGGACATATTTTGTCCCAAAAAATATACAAAAATATTTTTGAATACGCTATATTTTTGAAAGTATGGAATACGCTTTTACATGTAGCTATAAACGAAGTGAATAAATCTGTTTTGAATTTTAAGTACTTTAGTTCACAATTTTTTTTTTGTGTTTTTCCCAAATTAAAAATAAAACCTGAAAGACATGAATTGAAACAACTTGGTGGTTAAAGTATGATGACAGGCAAATACAGAGTAGTCACCTGATACGCGTAGATTGACACATATACCACAGGCATACATCATCATGCAACGATAGCGAACTGTGGCGATCCCACCCTAATGACCCCCTTCGGGGATATTCGGATGCGCAGATTTGTATGGAAAATACGGAAGTTTTATATCAGCTACTTGAAGTAAAAACTAGATGGGATAGTGTGTTTTTAGTGAATTTTCATTAGAAAATTCACTAATATAGAGGTATCGATGGTGAGACTTTCGGAAATTTTCTTCAAATGAACGCGAATCAGGGCCCCTGGAACCCATTTCCATAGTCAGCTAAAATGTTTATATATATATATATATATATATATATATATATATATATATATATATATATATATATATATATATATATATATATATATATATATATATATATATATATATATATATATATATATATATATCCAACCGATAACTCAAAAAAGACTTCACTGATATGACCATATTTGGGAATTACCCTTATTTTGTTAGTGGCTTGGATGAGTTCGTTCATCAGATCTTAACGCCCAATTGTTCTTGACAAAAAATTAATAAATATTTTTTAAAACGGAATATCTCTCAAATTATTTAAGTAATTGAAACGTAAATTTACAAATTAAAAGAACATATACAGATATGGTTCTGTACCAATTTTCAGGTCTTTCGATAAAGAAAAATAATTTGAAATTAAAATTAAAATAATTCTCGACATCACTTCAAATTCTGCAATGCAATATCTACAATATTGGACAAAGACAGATGATGTTACCTGCACTGCTATGATACTTAAATAAATGGTCGATAAAAATCTAAACAATAGAAGTTACAAGTATTATTGCAACAAGCCAGAACGTAGACAGGGACGCCATCTCGATGGGGAACCAGGTAGTATGTTGTCACAACTGCTCTAGTTAGCACAAAATGTTATAGATGGAGACATTTGTACAATCAACTAACAATTTTGTAGATGTCAGACCTGGCCCATTTATTTTATAATACCGGGACAATGTTTGCTTTAAAAAACGCTAAATTTTAGCATGCGACAATGTTCTCTGCAAGTATCAAAACCTGCTCAAAAATGAGAACGATACTGATAGATAAGTTATTAGATCCATCATTTTTATTATCGATGATTTCGCAGGTTAGTTTTTTTAGTGAGTTTAGTAATTAGCACTTTCTGCATTTCTCATATTGTACGTTTCAAACAGGTACATTCCTGCTTAAAATTAGACATACCTACGTTTGTTTAGCGTCCAACCGTATCGAGGAGCTTAATTTAAAAGGTGCTTACTTTTAGTAACATGCCATACTAATAGTCTAAAATTCTTATGAAAATTCACTCTCATAACACACTTGCTGCATCACAAAATTGTGTGTGTGTGTGTGCACGCTCGCTCGCGTGTGTGTGTGTCCACACGATGACTCAAAAAGTTATTACCCGATTTTGATGAAACTCGGCAAGAATCTTTTTTTTATTAACGCCTAGGATGAATTTGTTAGCCAGCCCTGTCGAACCAGTTATTCTTAAAAAAAAAACTCTCTCTTTGTCTTCCTTGGTTCTAATTGGCCTTTGCACATACTTATGCGGTGGCTGTATGTTGTTATTTAAATTCTCGTGAGCTGCGGAAGATCTAAGCATGCAGTTGGTGGCTGTATGTTATTTGAATTCTCGTGAGCCACAGTAGATCTAAGGCCGCAGTTGAGTGACTGCAGTGGCCATATAACGCAGCTTAAGTATGCAGTAAATAATATTGAAATTTGTTTTGATGTTGCAGGCTACAGCAAAAGAAGTGAATCCTGAGAAGCCTGGTCAAGACTTAGCACCAGTGCATCATATTAGAATTACGTTGACGTCCCGCAATTTCCGTGCAGTGGAAAAGGTGTGCTCAGATCTCATTGGCGAAGCTAGGAAGAAGGCACTAAGAGTAAAGGGGCCTATTCGTATGCCTACGAAATTCTTACGTGTTACAACAAGGAAAACACCCTGTGGTGAAGGTTCCAAAACATGGGATCGTTTCCAGATGAGGATCCACAAGAGGGTTATTGATTTGCACTCCCCATCGGAGATTGTTAAGCAAATAACTTCGATTAACATCGAGCCTGGAGTAGAGGTTGAAGTTACAATCGCAGATGCGTAACTTAAATTAAGTTTTATAAAAACATGTTGAACAATTGTTTATTGAACTTAGTTTTTTAATATTTTTACATTTTATAAATAAATGTTCTAGTACAATTGTCTATTGAGCTTAGTTTTTTAATAATAATAATAATTTATATATATATATATATATATATATATATATATATATATATATATATATATATATATATATATATATATATATATATATATATATATATATATAAATATATATATATATATATATATATATATATATATATATATATATATATATATATATATATATATATATACAGGGTGCTTCATGGTGAGTGGCCTATTAAGCGTTTCTGGAGAACTACATCTACTTGAATTCTAAAAATTGGTATCCGCACGTTTTTGATACTGATCTAAGTAAAATATTTTCAATTAGCCTGCACTTCCGGTTATACCGGAAGTCGACACAAACTTTTTTTTTAATGAAACACCCTGTATATTATTAGCTTTTTGAATTACACGTCCAATTTAAGGGCCACTTTGATCACAACATATTCGGGCTAGTTCGTCCCGTTTCGGATTTATTCGCCATTTTGTAGAAAAAATTACGATTGGAGCGCTTTAGAAAAATTCCGATATCTTTAAAGACATGCAAGATAGAAACATGCTGTTTCCACTATCCCATAGACCGTAAAAATTCCTACATATTGTTGTAAACATAATGCGATTTTAAGATAACTGTTATTAACATACATTTTAATTTGAAACTTTTCAATCAGAGATAACTTCGTTTTTTTAATGGAATGGTACCCATATATCCCCAGCATCTGATTAAGCATTAAATTCCCTATATTTTAAGTATACATTACCCCCATACCTATCTCATACAGTTTTCTTTGAAAATTGATTTGAAAATAGAAATTGTTTGCGGGGTGGCGCCAACCTTTGACTACTTCTGCCTTCAATGAGTGTATTATTTTAAAAGAAACGCACAGTAACTTGCAGTTCCAACAGATTCCTTTTTTGATAACTTTCCGACCTATATTGGGTATTTCCTATAGCTAAAAAGGACAGTTTTTGAGGTCTTTAGAGACATTCAAAAACATAACAGCATAATTTTTCCTTATACTGTGGTTGAACGTCAACATTAAGGCAAGTGTGCCATGATGAACAATTTATATTACATACTTGTCATTCAAAATTATTCAATAAATGTCGATGTACTAATGTTCACAGTTAACATGGAAAATCATTATTCCAATTTAAATTTATTTTACATCCATGGAGAATGTAACCGAATTGTTAGTAGAACATGTAGAAGGTTTAATGAGTTAAATCCTAATCTGCCACCCATGAGTGAAAATAAGTTTAGAAGGATTGAGTTAAATTTCCTAGAATTTGGTACTTTTAAAGCACCCAAAGTTAATCCCAGTCCAGTGACTAGAGATGAAGATAACGAAATAACTGTTCTGGCTTATTTCGAAGCTTATCCACATGCCTTTATTTACACTGCAGTGAACGACATAGGTATTCCTTACTCCTCTGTAGAAAGAATCTTTTGGAAGCACAAAATGCACAACTCTAAGTTTACTTTAGTTCAAGCTCTGCATCCAGAAGATGCTAGTTTTGTGAAACGATGTTAATTCATATTCAAGGAGATGATGACTTGATGACTTTTTAAAAAACTATATATGGGCTGATGAATCGAAATTTTCTCATGAAGGAGTTTTCAGTAGACATAACTATCATGTATGGGCAAATCAAAACCCTCACCCTATTACGGAAAGGCGATTTCAAGTAAAATTTAGTTTCAATGTGTTTTGTTTATTGAAAGGTAATAACTTTTATTATCATATTTATGATGGAACCTTAACTTCTAATCGTTACCTGGAAATATTAAGAACAATAGTTACAGACTTTAGACAATTTACCATTATCAGAATATAGAACTTGTTGGTATCAACATGACGGAGCTCCTGCTTACTCTACATGAGAAATATCACACTCTACTATCTATTTGAAGATGGATTGGAAAGTGTGGTCCCTGGATATGGCCCGCAAGAAGTCCAGATCTTACCCCGCTTGATTTCCATCTTTGAGGAAAGATAAAAACCAAAGTATATGAAACGCCCGTCAATTCACGCGAAGAATTAGAGATCAGAGTAAGAAGGGCGTTTAAAGAGTTAGATAGGAATGAGATTCTGTCAGCAACCACTAGCGGCATTACGACATGAATATTAAAATGTTTGAGTGTTAATGGACAACATTTTGAGCCGTTACTAGTTTAGGAGCTGTGAGTTGTTTTGTTACTCGTGTTGTAATAATACTTTTATAAGATTGTGTGAGGTAATATCACTGTTATCCTTATAATTTTTTAAAAATATTTTAAATACATAATTTTCAAACACAGTAACAATATTTCTTTATTATAATTTTTAGCTGAACATAAAATATTTTTGTTTCTCCTGTATTTTTTGTTGTTGTTACATACAAAACAATGACATCTCCCTGCTAACAATTACTATTTTCAAATCAATTTTCAAAGAAAACTATGATATAGGTATAGGGTAATGTATACCTAAAAGATAGGGAATTTAACGCTGCATCAGATACTGGGGACACATGGGTACCGTTCCATTAAAAAAAATCAAGTTATCTCTTAACATTTTTAAATTCAATTGTATGTTATAAATAACAGTTGTTTTAAAATCGTATTGTCTTTATAACAGTATGTAGGAATTTTTATGCTCTATGGGATAGTGGAAACTGCATGTTTCTATCTTGCATGTCTTTAAAGATATCGGAATTTTTCTAAAACGCTCCAATCGTAATTTTTTCTACAAAATGGCGAATAAATCCGAAACGGGACGAACTAGCCCGAATATGTTGTCATCAAAGTGGCACTTAAATTGAACGTGTAATTCAAAAAGCTAATAATATACAGCGTGTTCTATTCAAAAAACAAACACAAAGTTTGTGTCGACTTCCGGTATAACCGGAAGTGCAGGCTAATTGAAAATATTTTAGTTAAAAAGGTCGGTATCAAAAACGTGCAGATACCAATTTTCAGAATTTAAATAGATGTAGTTCTCCAGAAACATCTAATAGGCCACTCACCATGAAGCAGCCTATATATATATATATATATATATATATATATATATATATATATATATATATATATATATATATATATATATATATATATATATATATATATATATATATATATATATATATATATATATATATATATATATATATCTGCATACAGACTTGGAGAATACTTCTCTGGCTTCACTGTTGGTTTTTAGTGGTGAAGGACGTAGCCAGTGCGTGAGCTAACTGGAGCAAGTGGCCCTTCGAATTCTGGAAGTTCTAGGATGTTCTTCAATGCTTCTGTGACTATAGTTTCGCTGTTTGACAGCATTTTCAGACAGATTAAAATTGAATTAGTACGAAATCATGACAACTACAAATAAATATCTGTTGCTATGTTATGATATGATGTTTTGATCAAAAAATTTTATCAAATTGAAAATAAAATGAAACGCAGATGACAGATGAGGTTTTCAAAATGTCTTATGTGATGTATGTCAATATTTAACATAAAAACTAGAACTAGCCTATAATAACTATGATAACAGTTACAACAATAAAAGAACTAAACAATAACAGTATAAAAGTAGTCTCTATACAACGAAAATATCGACATACATCAACTCATTATTTTATTACAACTTTTTTGAAATAATAGTTAAATTTATTTTCTTTTACATATTTTTTATTTCAAAAAAGTTGTAATAAAATAATGAGTTGATGTATGTCAATATTTTCGTTGTATAGAGACTACTTTTATACTGTTATTGTTTAGTTATTTTATTTTTGTAACTGTTATCATAGTTATTATAGGCTAGTTCTAGTTTTTATGTTAAATATTGACATACATCACATAGACATTTCGAAAACCTCATCTGTCATCTGTGTTTCATTTTATTTTCAATTTGATATAATTTTTTGATCAAAACATCATATCATAACATAGCAACAGATTTTTATTTGTAGTTGTCATGATTTCGTACTAATTCAATTTTAATCTGTCTGAAAATGCTGTCAAGCAGCGAAACTATAGTCACAGAAGCATTGAAGAACATCCTAGAACTTCCAGAATTCGAAGGGCCACTTGCTCCAGTTAGCTCACGCGCTGGCTACGTCCTTCACCACTAAAAACCAACAGTGAAGCCAGAGAAGTATTCTCCAAGTCTGTATGCAGTATGGACAAGTTTCACCAAGTAAGGGCAACAACAATCAATGAATATATATATATATATATATATATATATATATATATATATATCTGTTGGTGAGTTGAGTTACGAGTCTGATGCAATTGAAGGTTTTTTTGTTTTTTTTAAATTATTATTAACCGCTTTGACAACTAAAGCCATCAGCGGGATATATAAACATCATGAGATAAAACACTATTTGAATTAGTCTTCAAACAGAACAAACTTATTTTGCTGTGTCTGGGACACCAACCCACACTAGAACAGACGTGATAATGTTGACAACTTGATGATAACCAGTTTGCTCAAATGAAGTTATTTCAGATCTTTTTTAGATTTTCAATGCTTTTTCTTTTCAGGGAAGAAAAGATATAAGAAAACCCAAATTTTATTTTTTGTCAATGCAAACTTTTAAAAATTACACATTTAGTTTACCTATTTTCCAATAACTATGTTCGCCAAAAAATTTCTTTCCAAAATTATTTAAAAAAAATCAAAAGCCTCTAGTTCATCTTAAGAAAATCAAATGTCCTCATAACATGGTTCCTACTCGTTTGGAAAACCGGGAAGTCAGCGAATTTGTAGAAGGAAAATTTTGTCAGGGAAATCAGGGAAAAATTGTGAAAATTGACTAAGAGTCGGGGAATTTTGTCTCATGTCAGGGAAAAATTATTTGTTTCTGTTTTATGATAAATAATTTAAACACAATGATAGGTGCATGTTTGTATAAGTAGCGTTTTCGTTTATTTGTAAGGAAAATTGTGTATGTTTTATAAATGTAATTTTGGAGAAGTGTGTTTTCCGCCGTATGGCGAGGACCTACTGTATTCTCTAGTAGTGTGTTAAACATTTTGGGGGTAGATGTATAAT
This sequence comes from Tillus elongatus, assembly GCA_964006375.1. Lineage (NCBI taxonomy): Eukaryota > Metazoa > Arthropoda > Insecta > Coleoptera > Cleridae > Tillus > Tillus elongatus. The sequence continues at coordinate 123,704,593 of OZ023264.1, forward strand.
ATCAAAGTCAGGGAAATAGGTTTTGGCATGCCAGGGAAATTTATATGCTGATTTTAGTGTGAACCCTGTCATAAGCTTTTGTTCGGTTTAGGAAAGTGGTAATAGTCCGATAGATGGAGCTAAGGTCAACGCTGTAAGGGGGGTAACTCAATGGACCTGCAGTTACACATTTAGTTTAAAGCTTTCTCCAAAAACATGTCTTTTGGTAGCTAGTCAAAAAAGTCGAAAATGCCTCCTTTAGTTCAGCTTATGAAAGAGGTTATAGTCTAATGGATAGGGTTGAATCGGTGCTGTAAGGGGGCTAACCCAACAGACATGCAGTTATTGAGTTCGTCCTAAACTTTGTGAGCGTTATAAATTCTGAAATTGTTGTGCAACGATAAAGATTTTGGACAAAATTATAGGGCCTGTTGTGGAGTATAGCTGCTTTTAAATTTTTAGTTGTTTTTAGACATCTGTGATATTCTATTCTATTCTCTTCTAATTGTGTGTGTGTGTGCCACTGTAACCTCATGGTTTATTGTCTTTCACCTATGATTTATATCCTGGCCATCAGATTATTTTTGTTGATAAGACTGATCAGCCTAAAGTCTGAGGAAGGCAGGTGCTTCGGCTCTAAAAATCATTAACTGATAAGACTGATGAAAACCGAAGATAAGTGTGAGTCCAGGTCTACTGGTTAAAAACGGTGACTTACAAATAGGAAATAGCTGGTCTGTTCTGCTGCAGGCCAGTTATACAGGACATGTTCCACTGTCTCATCTACCTTCAGTCACAGTTGGAATTCGTGGCATATCGTTCGGTCGACAGTTCGTTAGGCCGACACATTGTAAAGTCGACACTACAATAGAGCGACGAATCGACCAAGAATACCGCTTTTTTCAGTATTTGTCTGGCCGACTGGCTGAAGCCTAATATTGATCATTGCTTCATATAAAACATGACATATAAGCGAAATTGAAATAAAAAAATGCCAATTTATTTGCGTGCGGGGCAATACACACTCTTTATATGTTTATAATGGCTTACATAATAAAGTTATTTGTGTAAAAAAATATGTTGAGTTATTAGATACAAATAAACATACTTATGGGTAATTGATTGTTACATATGTAAATATGTATGAAACTCAATCTTAACTCACCTTAATGAAAAGGTCATTTTCTAATAAAAAAGAATCGATTGATATAAGATTTTTTTCCATATTTTAATTGCAAAAATGTGATTTAAAGTGAAGCCATATATTATTAAGCATTTATTTTCAAGAAAGTTATCTTTGATGGCATCTACTTTTTCACATTTTATAATGCATAGTTGCACAATTGTTTGCAAATTTATGGTGGAGGGCAGAAGGTTAAGTACTTCTTTTTTTATAAATGTATATAGGCAATAAAGAAAAAATCATTGGAGCTTGAATATGTGGTCACGCCATTAAAGTTGTTTGTGTAAAAAAAATTGTTGAGTTACATATAAATAAATATATTTATGGATAAATCGTTGTTTTTTTCGAATATATAAATAGTTGTAAGCCTGAATTACAATGGCCACAGTCAAGAAACTATGGAGAATGACAGGCAGTTCTGTTATTGTCGTAAAAAAATCGAATGAGATGTTTTATTCAATTTTGTCATTAAAACAATTTGATTTAAAGAAAAACCAGATTTTCATAAACTCTAGTTTCTTCCTTTATTGCCAAATATTTTGAAAAAAGCTGTCTTACATTATTTTTTAATGCCTTTATTGGCAGCAAATTTATTTTTCAAAATTTATTATCGAGGGTGAAAGGTTATAAAAATATTTTACTGCCATAAAATAATATATATATATATATATATATATATATATATATATATATATATATATATATATATATATATATATATATATATATATATATATATATTAACAAAAAGTCTGGACGCGACAAAGTGCACTATGGAAGTGAGTGTTTATATAAATTATCTAAAATTTTTGTTATACATATATATATATATATACACACACACATACACATATATATATATATATATATATATATATATATATATATATATATATATATATATATATATATATATGTATATATATATATATATATATATATATATATATATATATATATATATATATATATATATATATATATATATATATATATATATATGTGTGTGTGTGTGTGTGTGTGTGTGTGTATATATGTATAACAAAAATTTTAGATAATTTATATAAACACTCACTTCCATAGTGCACTTTGTCGCGTCCAGACTTTTTGTTATGCGTAGCAGATGTTTGCCACATGATTGTCACTTATTTTCTTATGCTGGTTGGATTTTCGCGCATTCACTGTTTTTGGAATACCTAGTAATACTTTAATTCTTTATAAACTCAGTGCGCAGTTCTCCTGATATTTCTCAATCTGCACATTTTTATAATATTCATTGATAACAAATTAAATTGTCCGGTTATATTAATAATAAACTGACAAATAAATAAGGTTGGAACTTAAATGGTCTTAAAAACTTTTAAAATATTTAATTAGAATTTGGACATGTATTTACTATTTTAGTTTAAGTGTGTTTTAGAAAAATTCGCTGCCATAACGCACTTGCTGCGGCCACACTTTTTTGTTATAGACAAACTTTATTAAAAAACAACAAACTTATTTCAACAACTGCATATTTTTTTATTAATAATAGACATTTTTTACTATAATAATTATTTTCGAACAAATAACAAACAATACAATGGAAATAAGAACAGTATTGTGTTATTTCACTAATAAATTCGTAATATTATTTATACCATAGTACTACAAGTTGTAAAATCAATAATTTAATTATCTTTAACAACTATACATATCTGAATAGAACCAGTTAATTCAATTTTAAAGCATCTTGGAACTGTCCTGTGGTTTTGATTTCTCAATACTGTTAACTGGAGAACGGGGAAGGTGGTAGAATTGGTTTCGTTTTTGTGCTCGGATCATCTTTTAAGTTAGTCGGTGATTTAGGCGAAGTAGAGTCACTAGCAGCAGATGTACTATCAGAAGCCTTAACTTTTTCATTAGACTTTTGTGATTTATCTTCAGGACCATCAGATTTTTTACTGTCAAAAGCAGACTTATCTTTAAGTAGTGCTTTCTCTATTCTATTCTCTACTTCCAAAATCTCTTCTTTGTCCAACAAATCGATCAGTTCGTCAATTTGCTTAGAGGAAAGGTTGACGTTTTCTTTACCTATAAATTCGATGACCTGCAATATAAAAATCATTGTCATGGGATATGAAAATGCAGATAAGTTAAAAAATTATAATAATTTTGGTGGGTAGAAAAGGGGTTGATCCAACAACCATGCCTTTGATTAATTTTTTCAAATATATCGGAGTAAATGTGTGCTTTTGTAAATATATGCTTCAAGATTCTTGCTTATTAAGATTTGAAACATTTATATAACTCTTTGCAACAAAGCAGTTGCTGTATGTAGACTTTTTTTTTACTATTTACCATTTTTTGTTAATAAAACCTGCTGCATACAAGTTTTTTAACAAATATTTACTGTTTAACAACAGGAATTTTTTATGCAAATTTGTTACCATTATGTATTTGCTGCACCCACACTTTTTTGTAATCATAGGTATACTATATCAACACGCAAAGGTGTTAAGCAAATTGCCTATTGCATAAACTTAAACACTACCACTATAAAATACACTACCAATAAATTAGACAATAGACTCAGACTCAACTCTGATAAGACACAACAACTTATTGTTTCTTCAAATCATAACATAGCAGGTGATGAACCGGTGGGATTGTTGGGTCTGACTTTGGATGGTGACCTGAGTTGGGTGCCTCACGTTGAGCAATTGGGGAAAAAACTTTCTACTACTTTATATCTGTTACGTAGATTGGAGCCTCTAGTGAGCCCATATGTGTTGAGGGCGGCATATTTTTGATTGTTTAACTCTAGATTGAGTTACGGTGTTATTTTATAGCCATTTTTAGACTTCAGAAGCAGGCTATCCAGCTGTTGGAGGGTGTTGGTCGCAGGGAGCATGGTCAGCCTCTATTTGTGAAGCATGGGATAATGTCTCTTCCTTCGATGTATATCTATGCCACCCTTCTGAGGGTACAAAAGACAGCAGGGAATTAATTTTTGCGGAGTGATATTTACACGTATAACACACGTAATGCCAGTCTACTATCGGTTCCACGTTGTCGTCTAGCTATGTCTTCCAGATACTCAGTGGAAGTGGATCTCTATAATCGTTTACCAGGGACGATTAGAGCCGTTAACTTGGAAACCTTCAAATATATGATAAAGTCATTTATTCTGCAGCATTGTTTTTACTCCATCGACGAATATACTACTGTGGATATGCCAGTGTTCTGATCTTGACTGATGTGTTTTTCTTTTTTTTTTCTTTATTTTTGTGTTTTTTTTTTAAATTTTGTTACTGTGCTTTGAATGCTGGTTAATTTTGTTTTGTTGTTAGGATAGATTAATTTTAGGCGTTTTGATTTTGTATTGACATGACTATTTTTAACTTGTACACTGACTTGCTGTAAACATAACCTAATTTTGTAACATGGTCAATATATTATCTATCTATCTATCTATTGTACGTCGGCCTAAATGAATTGGTGTATGCAGGGGTTGTATACATGTAGGCGCTGTCGGTCGAACAATACGCACTCGTTGGAATTCTGTGAAATGTCCTAGGTCAACTGCATAAGAAATAAAGAAGACAGCGATGTCTAGTGTAGAGTCCAACCAGGCTTTGCAGGCATATCCTGTTGAGCCCTACTAAATTTTTGGCCCTGATTACAGAGGCCTGAAATAAAAGCCTTTGAATGAACCAAACGTGGTAGTTCTTGCCAATACTGAAGGGTTTTGGCTTCTTGCCAGGTGTTAATCGTTTGGCTAGCTAAGTTAGATGATATGCCAAGCCTAAGTTCCAGTCTGAAAAATTCCTCTCCAGCAAAATATCTGGTCAATTCATCGACCAGTTTTTTGCACTCAAAATTTGAGTAAGCGGATATCCAGATCTAAATCATCTTGTAACTGCATAGCTGATTTAAAGCAATCTGGCAGTTTTATACCGTTTTGGAGTTACTATGCGGGGAATCCAAGTATTTTGAGAGAATATTGGCTATCTGAGAGTATTTTAATTGATTTGTGGATAACAGCGCAGCTGGTCTATCTTTTGCTCACATAAATCAATAGTGGTGTAAATTTTTGATTGAAATACTATAGCATATTTCCTAATCCTAGTCGATAGCTTACTCGAGATCCCCACAAAATTTCTTTTTCTTTCGACGACTGAATATTGGATCGGCAAAATGAAAGACTCTTTAGTGAAACATCCTCCAATCATTATAACGAGAGGTCTAATAAACTGTTATGTTACTATTAAAACACTAGACTCGATACTAAAACACCTGACCTTTTTGTTGCTTCTACCTGTATCAGTTATGATTGTGTAATTTGAACAGAAACGTGGGTTTCAAGTAATATCTCAAATTTAGAACTTTTCTGTTACCGCTACGCCGTTTTTAGATCTGATCGATCTTCTGCTGTGGCATCACGTGGTGGGGGATCTCTGATAGCGGTGAAGGATATCCTCAACCCTGTTGAAGTTAACATCTCTGATCTGTTTATGAATTTTTGCCTATGATTGATGTTTGCTGCTGCAAAATTCTTGTAAGTGGTTCTTACTTTTATATTATGGCAGTGTATATACCATCTTCAATAGTTCCTGTGTCTCAGCTTGCAACCTTTTTGCCTTCTTAGAATCTTGTGATTTCTTAATAAGCACAATATGTTGTTAATTGGTGACTTTAATATTCCGGAATATGTCAACTATTGCAATTCACTGGGAATTGTCAGTCATAAGTGCTCACCAACCATAAACACTTATAACTTGAGTCAATTCAATCAAATAAAAAATCATCAAAATAAACTTTTCGGTCTTGTGATATCCAACCTATATTGCAATGTATTTCGGGATTCTCTTATTCTGACTGAATCCGTACCATCCCTCATTATATGTTAATGTATGTTTGATGAATGATGCTAGACATCATAATTTTAGTTATTCTAACTGCTCTAACTTTCAATTTTAGAGCGGCTAATTTCCGTGGGCAATTCACAGTATCGGTTGGAGCTTGTTATATGCTTTTTCTGATGTTGATGAAGTATTGTCTGCTTTTTACAGTAAACTTTATACTGTCTTATGTTATATATATCGTTGTTCCCAAGAAGAAAATAAGGGTCTCACGTTATCCGCCATTCAGATTATTAAACAGTTGAGGATGAAGCAGAAGCTCCATCGGAGATACCAGGGAACACTGCTTCAGACTGATTATGAAGCTTACTCCCTTTGCAAGTCTGAGAGAAGAAGTTGCAAGTCTGAATGCTTATAGACAGCACGTAGAAAGGACGGAGATACACATCAAGAATGATCATAACACTTTTTGGTCATTGCTCCAATCAAACGAAGAGGCTCGAGAATGTTGTTCTATCAGTGATTGTCCCATCCAAATAAACCGCTCCTAATGTAAGTACTAACATGCTCCATATTCAGAATCTGGATACTTCTGATATCCAGCTAGCAATTAAAAAACTTAAACCTAAAATATGTCAAGGCCCTGATAATATCCCAAGCTTCTCAATCAAAGACTGTTTAAATGCCTTTGTGGAACTGCTTTGTTTTATATCTAACTTATCCTTCACCCAAACATTTCCTCAACTCTAGAAAATGTCTAATGCCAGTCCTATTCATAAGAAAAGAGATTACACCTTTATTGAAAATTATAGGCAGGTCGTAATAGTGTCGAAAGTGTTTGAATATTCTTTTGAAATTTATTTATCACCGCATGTATATCCATTTATCTTCCCGGTCAGCACGGGTTTCTAAGAAATCGCTCCACAGTTACTAACCTCTGTACCTTTACTCAGTATGTATCTAATTTCCTTGACAAGAACATTTAGGTTGATGCCGAATATTTCGACATTAGCAAGGCTTTTGATTCCATTCTGTTTGCTACTTTTGAATAAACTGAGCAACTTTGGTCTCTCTTATTCTTTGTTGGCTTTCTTTGAATCTTACTTTTCTGTGGGGATACACTATGTTTCCTATGGTGGGTTCATTCTTATGGGTTTGGTATATTATCTGGGGTGCCTCAAGGCTCAATCCTAGGCCCTGTCCTGTTCAATATATTCATCAATAATCTTGAGTGCATAATTCTTTCCAAAACTATTGTATGCTGACGATTTCAAAATATATCTTCCTGTAAATTCTAACGGCTGCCAACTTTTCCAGAACAACATAAAACGCATTAACGCCTGGTGTCTTAATAATGACCTATCACGTAATATATCCAAATGTAAAGTCATGTCTTTTACTAATAAAGCTGTATCACTTGAGTTTAACTACCATGTAAATAATATCACTATTTGTCATGTCTCAACTATTCTAGACTTGGGAGTAACCTTTGATTCTCAGCATAGGTTTAGTCAGCACATAAGTAATATTTTGTCATCATCGGTGAGACACATAGGTTTTGTAATCTGAAACAGCAAATTCTTTTCTGATGATGCTACTTTAATCATCTTGTATAATTTCTTAGATTTGAATATGCTAGTCTATGCTGGTCTCCTTTCTGCTCTGTTTATAAAACTCTCTTGGAGTCAGTACAACGTAAATTCCAGAAGTATTTATTTTTCTTCAGTGAGCACTATTATCCAGAAAGGGTTTTCCCCGCAGTTCGTTATAAGACAGATTTCAGTTCGACTCTCTAGAAAAAAATACGAACAATACAAGCAATGTCTTTCTCACATAAGCTCATTCATGGTAATATTGACCGTCCTCAACTTCCTTCCCAGATATCTTCCCATACAAGATCCTTACACTATCATACTCGAAATGCAAATACATTTGCTCTTCCTGTTCCAAGAACGAACATCTTAATCAAATCCCCTGTTTTTTTTATGCGTCACCTTTATAATGACTCCCCATGAGACATTCAGAACTTCTAGGTAATTCATTAATGAACACTTTTAAACACTATTGTCAATGTTACAATGGACTTTACAGACGGCATCTGAAATTGTTGAATATTAGCATAAATGTGTATGGATCATTAAGACAAACCAAATTATGTTGAATTCTGTGGAACCAGATATGGCATTCACAATTTGTTGCCCTTACTTGGTGAAACCTTTCCATACTAAATACAGGTGTACACTTCTCTGCCTAGCGATACCCTTAAAGTAAAAGGAAACCGATTGCAGAGGACAAAAAACTTGTGAAGTCTGAGAATAAGTATAAATCTGTGTATTCAGATATAGTATTTTAATTTAATAAAAATAGACTCAGCAGTGTTTGTAGCGAAACTCCAGTTTGTTTTTATTTACACGCTGGACATTCTGAAGGCGATCAGATCAAATTTTAAATTTAACTTCTGAACCAATCTACAACACCTGCTTCTATACATGACGTCTCAAGTAAAATTGACGAAAACTGGAAATATTCTAATTTCACTGTAGTTTGAAAGCTTAGACAAGATACTTAATGTCTCTAAATTATCTTGTCCAAGTTTGAAAGAAGTTTCGTTAAAATTTGAGAGCGGGTATCGGGCATGATATAATGACTTAGAAGAGATATGATATTGCGCATATGCCCCGCCCCCTCCTATGACGTCACGCGGTGAGTAACGTTATAGAAGTCCAACTACACGTTAAAACAAAGTCATTCGCAATCAAAAAGTTTCTATACGTCATTGACGTCAGCTTAATTCGGTTGAAGTTACGCCTATATTGCCTTTTTCAGATAATATAGATCGCAGCACTAAATTTAATCCTTTTAATTTTTATTACGTCCAACTGTATGCACTTAAATATAAGTAAAATACGTAATTTGTTAAGAGATTGCGATGAAACGTCAAACCCCACTGCACGACAGCATATTATTGTTGCATTGGACTCACCACTTGACACCATGCGCGTGACAGGTCTAAAAGTAGGTAGTCGGAATATCATATCTCTCGTTATTTGTATCATGGGTATCGGGTATCCATCATGATATAATGACAGAATATAGATATTGCGCATGCGCTTATGCCCCGCCCCCTCCTATGACGTCACGTGGTGAGTAACGTTATACAAGTCCAACTACACACTTAAAACAAAGTCATTCGCAATCAAAAAGTTTCTATACGTCAGTTTAATGCGGTTGAAGTTACGCCTATATTGTCTTTTTCAGATATTATAGATCGCAGCACTAAATTTAATCTTTTTCATTTTTATTACTTCCAACTGTATGCACTTAAGTATTAGTAAAATACGTAATTTGTTAAGAGGTTGTGATGAAACGTCAAACCCCACTGCACGACAGCATGTTATTGTTGCATTGGACTCACCACTTGACACCATGCTCGTGACAGGTCTAAAAATAGGTACCTAGTCTGAATATCATATCTCTCGTTATTTGTATCATGGGTATCCATAATGGCAACTGTAAAAACCTGAGATTAGGTAATATTATATATAGCCAATATTACCTAATCCAATGGATAATATTACCTATATGTAATATTACCTAATCTAAAGTAAAAAAACATGGCAGATTGCAGTTTACTACCAAGATCTATAAGTTTTATAGATCTTGGTTTACTACGGCAAAAGCAATGACATATCATTAAGCAAAAGTGTAAAAACTATTTCGATCCTGGTGATTTCTAAATAACTGACATCGATGAAGCCCTTGCTATGTTCTGTGATAACCGATATGATCGGAGACTTATTTTAAAGTAACTGGTTTGCATCGACTACGCAAATTTGACATTCTCATTTCAGCGTTAATTGGTAAACGGAGACCGTGAGCGAAGGCGGAGTATGCGCAGTATGTTATGTCTTCTGCCCCCCGCGGCCGGCGGTGTTCTTTGATTCATACTTTAACTTGTTATATGTTCCTTTACTTTATTTTATTTTATATATACCTTCCTCTACTTATTACTATCTAAGTATTATTATTAGCTATGTATATACAATGGTATACGTACGTTGCAAGTTTTTGTTTTATATTATTCTTTTATATGCAAAAAGAACGTAACATTGAAAAGACGAACAGAAAAATGCCGGCTGATTTTAACATCCAATGCAAACGTATTCCACTAGATTTAAATTGGATACATGTCCGCTTCACTCTCTGATTGGTCGAGAATTGCCATGCGACCTCTTTAATCTATAAACTTTGTACTCCGCCACAATTTCTTCAAACAAATTACATGATTGAGATTGTCAGTTTTGTCTATGATAATTAAGTTTATGGACTTTGTTGCTTCTATGGTCAGATGTCAATTATAAAGTGTGTTGGTAAGAGCGAACACTCTGGAATTATATTTCTAGAAGGGACCAGTAGTGACAGGTGTAGAATAGTGTAGAAAGTCTAGAATCTCTATGGACAATATAAATAGACGAGCGCTGCGCAGAGTGAGTTAGTTCAGTATTAAGTCGGTAGAATAGTGATCGTAAAGCATTAAGCGAGTTAGCAGTAAGTTTTGGAGTTTAAGAAGCGATCATAGAAGGCGAATAGTGAAATAGAGTTCTATGGACATTTGATAATAGAGAGAAATATTTTAGTTGATACTGGTGTTGGATTATGTTGCTTTCAATCCGCTAGTAGAAATATTTTCCATAATATTCGTTGAACAACGTGGAAATTTCTAGAATCTCTGGAAGATCAGTGTCAGCAGTAATTCATAACTGGGTATGTTTTTGAAACAGAATAAACTGTGTACCAGCTTTAAGTACGTCTATGCCTAAGACACGTAGCGCAACAGCCAATATGGACGCCCAGCTATTGGAATTGATTAAATAAATGAAAGAAGAAGCCAGAAAATAGATGAAGAAGCCAGAAACATAGATGAAGAATCGAGATGAAGAGGTTAAAGAAGAGCCGAGAAAAAGATATGAATAGTCCAGAAAAGGAGACAAAGAAGCCAAAGAAGAAATGAGAAAAGGATATGAAGTGGTCAGAAGAAAAGAGGAAGAAGCCAGAAAAAGAGACGAAGAGATAAGAGAGGAACTGAGAAAAGGGGACGAAGAAGCTAAAGAAGACATGAGAAAACGAAATGAAGAAGCCAGACGAAGAGACGAAAAAACAAAGAAAATTCTACAAGAACAAGCCAGCAGAATTGAGAATATTACTTCGTGCGTGGACGAACGAATCAAGCAAGTAAAAGACGACATCTTCCAACAAGTAGAAAGTCGAGTAAGGGGTATCAGCGACGATGCACATGACAAGCTGACGAGTGTGCAGGAAGTACAAGCGGAGGTACAGGAAAAAATGCAATCACTAGAAAAGGAGTATGATACCCTAGTCAAGGGAAACATCAGACTCGAAGATAGCCACATAAGAATTAAGGTTCCCAGATTTGATGGCTCAGTCCCATGGGGTATTTATCTACGCCAATTTGAAGTCTGCGACAGCAAATGGTTGGGGCGAAAGAGAGAAACAGACTTCGTTAATTGTAGCTCTCAGAGGAGATGCCCTAGATGTATTCCCAGGGAAGAACCGCTGAGTTTTGACAGCATCAGACATCAATTATAAATTAGGTTTGGCGACCACCATTTACAACAGCTGTATCGATTGCAGTTGAAAAATCGTTGTCAGATACCGGGCGAAAGTTTCCAACATCTCCACACCGACGTTGTCAAACTGACGCGATTAGCCTACCCCATAGCTCCGATAGAATTTTTAAACCAGCTGTCGGTGCAAACCTTCATTGACGCCATCAGAGATACCGACACGCAGCAAGCGCTGAGGATGGCGAGGCACAAAAACTTGAACGATGCTTTGGCACATTCCTTGAAGTTTGAAGCGGCAAAGCAAGCGTCGGAAAGTCATGCGAAAGTTCGCAGTCTCCAGGTCCAAGAAGAAAATAAAACCGATTCATCCAAGGTCATGCAGCTACTAGAGTAAATAGCAGAACAAATAAGGCCGACGTCTCACGAACACCCAATAAGAGCTCACCGTGAAAATGCCTTGCGCTTCTGGAACTGCGGCAAGGTGGGACATATAAGGGGCGAATGCTGGGCTCTAAGATCACGCCTAAGGGAAAAAGTGAAGCTAAGGCCGGTAACCATTTCTCAGGTTAGCGATTCTGGCAGCGTTCTCGTCGTAGACGGGTATGTAAGCGGTAATAAGACCCAGATGCTCGTCGACACAGATGCACCTAGGACGATTATTCGCCGCGACATGGTTCCAAGATGGCGAGTAAGAGAACCAGACAGAGTGTACAGAGTAAATGCGGCCGGTGGTGATCAGATTCAGGTATTTGGCGAGACTGACGTCGAGCTGCAAATTGGAAAATGGAAGGCAAAGCAGAGAACCATTGTCGCCGCCATATCAGACCCGATTATAACTGGCTTGGACATACTTCAGGGCCAGTGCGCTAAAATTGATCTTGGCACTAACACTTTGACTATCGGCGGTGAAGAAATAATAATGTCGCCTGGCAGTAACCTGGTAGTGCGGAAAATCACCATAGAGACAAATAGCAACGTCTGCCGTGAAAGTGACATTCCAGTGAAGAGAGCTGTGAGAGGAAGAGAAGACCCAGTTACTCAGCCAGAAGCAAGTGGATAAGAAAGTATGAGAGAAATTCAAGACGAAGGCTGCAAAGACCACTTAAATGTGAAGCAAATCCAGAAAAAGGTCAATAAACACATTGTTGGAACAGAGCCGATGTCGACAGGATGAATAGAGCCCGCCGAGATATTTGTGTAGAAACATCAGAAGAACAGCAACTACACGGTAGAACCAGTACCACCTAAGACTTCGCTTGAAGAAAGCTCTGACATATTGACGAGAAGGAAAACCATCCACTCTGCGGTCGGAATACATTATCGAATAGAAAGGGACCCCATGAATACCCGTTATGACGGGCCACCGAATTCAGTTGGTTTTAAAGAAGAAGATCGGGTGTTGTTCTACAATCCAGTACGACGCAAGGGACGGTCACCGAAACTACAGAAATTATGAGAAGGTCCTTATAAGGTGGTAAAAAGGATCAATGGCGTTGTCTATCGAATTCAGAGGAGCCCGAAGAGCAAGATGAAGGTGGTCCATATGCACAGACTTACGCTATTCCAAGAAATGTCAGAATTCGACCGGGACGATCAAATATAAGAGGGGGGCAGTGTCACATTTGTCTATGATAATTAAGTTTATGAACATTGTTGCTTCTATGGTCAGATGTCAATTATAAAGTGTGTTGGTAAGAGCGAACACTCTGGGATGATAATTCTAGAAGGGACCAGAAGTGACAGGTGTAGAATAGTGTAGAAGGTCTGGAATCTATATGGACGGTATAAATAGACGAGCGGTGTGCAGAGTGAGTTAGTTCAGTATTAAGTCGGTGTGGTGTAGAATAGTGATCATAGAGTATTAAGCGAATTAGCAGTAAGTGTTGGAGTTTAATATGCGATCATAGAAGGCGAATAGTGGAATACAGTTCTATGGACATTTAATAATAGAGAGAAATATTTTTGTTGATACTGGTGTTATAAAATAGTTGCTTATAATAAATTAGTAGTTTGAAAAGCTGTGTTTTGTTCGTCAACAAATCCAGAACCCCGCAGAACGTAACAAAATCTTACTAAATAATAAGCTGCTTTGAATAAACAGAGGTATGTAGCATCGATTAGAGTAGATTCATTGTGAGTGGCCTATTCCAGTCCCTCCACCGCGACCTTAGCTCTATTGTGGTTTACGTCAAATTGCTTAAATTTCACCCATCAAATCCAGCTTCCTGCGGAAGTCGATTCTTGGGTGAAAGTTTGTTTGACAGGTGTACTGCCATCTAAGTGAAGTCGCTTGTCCGTTTCGAAGCTCAAAGAGAGATAACCCCTCTCCGAGTCCGTCTGGACCCGACATCCGTCAGTGTTTGACTCGAGGCGGTATCATGAAGTCCCCCCTTGAGCAGCACCCAATATCCAATTGTAATCCACCGCTAGAGATCTCAGCTCTCCTCCGGGTTCGTCTAAACTCGGCACCCACCAGTGCTAGACTCAAGGCGACATCCCATTGTGTCCCGCTCCCGAGCATCATCCAAGCTAGGCCGTCCTTCCGTTTAGACGCACACAGAGGGGGGGCACAAACTCTGGGGTGTATACCACTCATCAGGGATCCCAACCACCTCCGGGTCGTCTGGACACACGACACCCACCAACTCAGGACGGTATCATCTAGAACCCCGCTTCCGAGGAGTAAAAAACAAGCGAAGCCAACTGTCAATTTCTAAGCCTAGAGTGGATGCGTCAAAATCCCGGTGCACATCACTCCCCAGAGATACCAGCCTCCATCCAGTATCACCTAGACCGGACCACCAGCAGGGTTTGATTGACTCGAGGCGATATCATGAAGTCTCGCCCTCGAATAGTATCCCAGAGGGGTCGTTAGCCCGTTTCGAAGCTTACAGAGTAGGCCTCAATCTCCAGGTGTAATCCACCCTCAGATATCGCAGTCCTCCTCCAGGTTCGTCTAGACCTGATACCCGCCAGTTTTTGCTTAAATTTCACCAACAAATCGAGCTCCCCGCACGAGACGATATTTTCGAGGTTGAAAGTTGGTTTGACAGGTCTACTGTCTACTACCCTCAAAGAGAGATAACCTCTTTGCGAGTTCGCCTGGGCCAGATATCCGTCAGTGTTTAACTCGAGGCGGTATCATGAAGTCCCGCTCTCAAACAGCATCCAATCTCCAGTTGTAATCCACCCCTAGAGATCTCAGCTCTCCTCCGGGTTCGTCTAGACACAACACCTACCAGTACTAAACTCAAGGCGACATCCCATCGAGTCGCGCTCTCGAGCATCTACCAAGCGAGGTCGTCCGGCAGTTTCGAAGCACACAGGGGGACTTCAAACTCCGGGTATATACCACTCATCAAAGATATCAACCCCTTCCGGGTCGTCTGAACACACGACACCCGCCAGCGCTCAACCCAAGGCGGTATCATCTGGAACCTCGCTCCCGAGTAACAATCAAGCGAGTGCGTTGGACCGACAGCGCCTACATGTTTGCAACCCCTGCATACACCAATCCATTTAAGCGGACGTAGACTAATTTAATTTATTGGTCGACTGTAATGTGCTGAAAGTTTATGCAAGAGGCAATTTGCTTAACACCTTTGCGTGTTGATATAGTATACCTATGATTAAGTTAACAGAACCCTTGTTTTGAATTTATAAGACCATTTTAAGCAAACCTAAATATCCAAACTAACAGATCTTTTATGATATTTGAAAAAAAAATAATTAAAGGCACCTAATAAGAGTTATCAATTTGCAATATGTGATATGTGTTTGTGATATGTGCCAAAACGTGAAAAGTTCCAAAACAATTGAAATAATCAAAAACGATCAAATATATCAATTTCTTTTCCTTACAAACATGCATTATAATTAGATGGAAAATACAGAAATTCAATAATATATAAGGGGTTTCTATTAAATAAAAAAAGAAACTGTGTATCACCAAAGAATTATGGGCCACCTGTGATTGCCAAAATAGGTTTATAAGATGCAGCTCGAGATACCACCAATTTTCGTATATAATTTTTTCTCATATCGTGTGTAATAACGGATATATTGAGCTTTACCGTAGATTAAATGCGTCACCCTGTATATGTATAAACAGACAAAAACTGAACCCGTATAGTGAGTTTTAGGGCTTCTAACTTCTAGTTCGCGCTCATTTGACGGAATCTTGTTAAAACTCATAAGTCGCAGTCTTCTCAATAACGGATTTTTTCTACGAAAATTTGCTAAAATATAGACTATTAAACCATAAACTCTATAGCTGGAACTACTGCCAAAGCATCAGAAAGAGGGTATATTTGAAATTGATTTTCCGATTTTAGTAAAATGAAGGACAATGATGGTTGAAGCTGAAACCTAGGCTATGTAAAACACAGTGGCTATGACATTTATTCTACATAATCAGTACTTATTTGTTTCAGATTCATTGTCTGAAAATTACAAATTTTGACGTTTCAAACCGCGACTTTCACGTTTTAAGTAGGAAAATTAGAAAATATTTTTTCTGTTATTTCTTGACCTTTTTGCTTCAAGAAAACTTAACCGTTGTGTGTAATATTCAATTGGTTTTGTTAATCACACAAAATATTTTGTTGTGCTTTCCTCTGATCACCCAGTGGCGCCATTTTTTTTCTTCAAATGCCTATAGATTTTTTTCTTTTAACTTAGAGATCTGAATTTCGGCATATAGGGCAAGTTTGATAGTAGAAACGTTTGTGCCGAATTTGGTTGTCATAGCTCTGTTATTTTCGGAGATACAAAAATTTTCCCGGAAAAACTGGTTCGATTTTCCTGGCCAACGAACTTATCCAAGCCACTTACAAAAGGAAGGTACGTACCAATTTTCATCAAAATCGGTCCATCATTTTTTGAGATATCGGTACGAACACAGATCTCCTCATTAGTGAATTTTTAGTTTTCCGAAAAATTCGCTAAAATAGGAAAAACAATTAATAGAAAAGTTAAGGTACGATGTGAGACAGGCTAAATTTCATAATTTGACATGAAAGCGTCAAATTAGGTTTAACAGCTTGACAGTTGTTTCACCAACAATAATCACATCATCAAATGAGAAACTATATACCTAGGTATAGGTACTTTAAATTTATCTATACTTACTTTACTTGGTTGTACTGATCGATATATTTATATAAGTGTTAATACCCATTACAGATTCCAGTTTCACAGGATAAAGTACTTTGTAACTACACTTGGAGAACCCAAATCACCACAACACATCTTTTTAAAGATCTGGCTATCATTTTAATAACAAGGTTAGCGTCATCAGAGGAAGAAACTTTTTTTTCATCCTCTGATGACGCTAACCTTGTTAGTGAAACATTTGTCAGGACTTTAAAAATATGTATTGTGGTGATTTGGGTTCTCCAAATGTACTTATCAGTGCTCATCACAGGTTCCAATTTTCACTTAGTAATAAAGTACTTTAGTTAAGATGATTTGCATATTTTTTACCTGACCTTGTTTTTGTAAAATGTATTCATAATAAACTTAAATACACCAAAAGATGTATACGGGGAAATATTACACAACCGGCAACAGTGCAAATGAACGGTATAATAACGACATTCGGGATCACTCTCCTTCCTCACCGGCCAGCGGCATTCCGGCATCACGTATTTTTATTGTCGGTGACGCCATATTGTTTAAGTGCTAAAGCGTCCTCAATCGAACTTTATCTTATTTGTTATTTGCCGTGACCTTGTATCGTCACCTACTCTCATCACAATGCACGGTTACAAAGCGAATATATGTATTTTTAATTTCGTCTACATGTTCCATGTTTATAGATAATTCACGTCTATAAAATATCTTTAGGTATTCGTCCGTCCCTTTTAACAAATGTCCAGAAAATGTTTTCACATAAAATTCACTTCCTATTTCAAGGATAAAAGCATTGATTAAAATGTTAATGTTCCCACAGTATTTATGTAACCAGTTGTCCCTTATTACAATATGAAAATAATGCTTTAAGTCTTCGCGATAACGAGGGTGTTATTTCGTTAGGCAGTGACTTAACAACTAGAAGTCTGCTTTACTTGCTATTATTATATCTTAACAAGATAAAATTTGCGGATTTCGATTTACTATACCTACCATTCAAGGCAAAAAGAATCAAGCGCACATCCTAAGGCGATGTCGCCTTGTCGCAACCACGACTGTCCAGCAGCTCTTTTCATGCTGGTATTGTAGCTTCCACACTTCATCAATTGGGCAAGGTTTTCCAAATTTTTACTCTTATGATCTACCTCTTCCATTTTCGAGGTATGCTCTCTTCAAATATGTTGTCTCAGAATATGTCCAACAAATGTCCTTCCTATCAATTTATTTCAACAAGCCTAGTTCTTCTCTCGCCCTTTAGCAACCTCTGTTCATCTTTATTTCGCTAATACCTTGTCTTTGTGTTGTTTCTCGATGTCCACAATTCAAAAACTTCTTTTCATTCCTACTTACAGTGTACCTAAGCCCAGCTTTTCGTACCATACATTATAACACTCCATGCGTATGACTTGATGAACCTCTTTCTATAGCCCAAGTTAAAAAGTTCATCAGTGAGAAAAGTACTTTGTCTATTGATTACTATACTGTGCTATCGCGATCCTCTTTTTCAATTATTCTTTGCTACATTATCATCATCCGTAATTTAAATTATAGTAGATACATATTAAATATACCTACTAAATACTCCCAATGTATGTGAACATGTATACTTGTTCACATGGTTGATGACAGTTTGTACATTGTTTAATGAGTCATAGGCATTTGGCCTCGAGAGTTGCGACGCCGATGGATCTTTTGTTCTAATAGTTGCCCAAAAAGTTAAGTATTTCTATGTAATATACTATATTTTTGGGAGCTATTTTACCGATTTTCTGGGGTGTTAAAGTCACCCCTCCAAGGTATTTGAGCCTTTTGCAGAACAGCCCGGCAGTCGCATAGCCAAGCTCTGTCGTTTCTGCTGCTTCGGTGCGCAGTATCTGCAGTTTTCACTGTCCATCTTCATAAGGTGATACCTTATACTGGGGAGTGCCCTGTGATTATTCTCGTCGTTCCTGTTTAATTCAATAAACATTTCGGACTTCTTTGTTGATATGGTGATGAACCAGACCGTTTTGCCTAACTTAAACCTGGCGTATTCGCCTCCAGTATATGACATCATAGAATGGTGTTGTTGCTGGCCTTTTTGCAAGGTTATGTGCTTTCTCATTACCTCCAATGCTTGGATGCCCCGGCACCCACATCAAAGTTACTTTGTTGTTCGTTTAACTTTACATTAATTTTCTTTTATTATCCTAGTATTCTGTTATTCATTTTATCTTTGTATCTGTGTAGCTTCATTATTTTTGTTCTCTACATTTTAAAAGCTTCTGTTCTCTATGTCCTGCTGATGCTGAGTCCAGTGTGTTCCGTCCCATACAAGACTATACAAGCCAGAACAATGCTTACTGGTAAAAAAGCACATCTTAGCTGCCAAATCCATTCCCATCGTGATCCTTAATTTTAGTTTTTCAAACAAGGAGGAGGTTCTATGTTCGTCTGTATGTATTTTTTTAATGTATATTCACCGATATTTCGCCAATTTTAGAAATATTTTTTTTTGTTTGAAAGCGTATACTATTGAGGTCGTCCCATTTTTACCAAGTCAGAATCTGATGATGGGATCTCAGAGAAATCCTCGAAAATTATTTTTTATTATGTATGTTCACCGATATTTTCGTAAATTGTGGACGAACTTTAAAAAATATTTTTTTGTTTGAAAGGGTATACGGCTGAGGTGGTTCCATTTTCACCAAGTCAGGATCTGATGATGGTATCGAGGGATATCCTCAAATATTTTTTTTATGTACACCGATATTTTCATCAGTCGTGGACTAATTTTAAAACACAATTTTTTGTTTGAAAGGGTATACTCCTAAGGTAGTCCCATTTCACCAAGTCAGGATCTGATGATGAGAAATCCTCAGAAATATATTTTTTTAATGTATGTTCACCGATATTGTCGGCAATTGTGGACCAATTAAAAAAATCTGTTTTGTGTAAAAGGGTATACTCCTGAGGTGGTCCCATTTTCACCAAGTCCTAATCTGATGATGGGATTTCAGGGAAATCCTCAAAAATTATTTTTTTACATGCATGTTCACCGACATCTTCGCCAATTCTGGATGAATTTAAAAAAATATTTTTTCTGTTTGAAAGTTTATACTCCCGAGGTGTTCCCATTTTCACCAAGTCAGGATCTCAGGGAAAGCCTCTTCAATCTATGTAACTTAAAGTACTACTGTAATATGGCAATTTGATTATATTATAGCAGTTTTCTAATACCGTACTCATTACATACGTATATTTACACTATCAATGGAAAAATAAACAAACTTTAAAAAAACTGAAACCAACTTCAAAATAGACACTAAAAGTGAACAATAACTGGACTACAGGTTTAATTTAAAAGACAAAAATTAATTTAAATGAAATATTATATGTGATACCTACTTATCTGTTTGAAGTTGGTGCCAGGCGCGAAATATAATAATACTTAACAATATAAACAGCTTAATCAGTAACGGATTATAATTCTAATAAGCACACTTCGAGAACCCAAATCACCACAACACATTTAAAAAAACCTGACGATCGTTTCACTAACCAAGTTAGCTTCATCAGAGGATAAATAATTCTAAATATCTTATATCTAAAAGTCTATTTATATTCTTCTACAGGTAGTCGGTCACTAATGATTTAGGGAGGTTCAACGACACAAAAATTAACATATTTCGTTTGGCGGAAATATCTCAATTATTTTTTTACCTATCGGACGTGCTTCTTCTGGCATTTCTTGTAAAGTAATCTAAAAGGAGACTACCCATAGGCGGTTCATATATTGCAACAAACATTTTCGACAAAAAATACTTTAAATAACGCCAAAATGTCGGGAATTTATGAAATAAGTTGTAAAGATTTTGATCTTAAATACGTCGGACAAACAAAAAGATCTATTGAAATTAGGAGCAAAGAGCATTTCACACAATTAAGATACAGTACTATAGATAGATCTTCCGCTATTTGGGATAATAATCACCACGTAAATAAGGAGAATCTAAAATTAATAAAAAAAATTAGACAACCAGGACTGCTAAACGTTTTCGAAAGTATATATTGCTAAATATAGTAATAATAAAAAGTGTATGAACTTGGCTCTGCCGCCTATGGGTAGTCTACTGATAGATTACTTGTGTTGTGGTGATTTGGGTTCCCCAAGTGCGCTTATCAATGCTCATCACAGGTTCCAATCTTCACTTAGTGGATTATAATTCTAATGAAATACCTAAATATGTTGTTAATGATCAAAGAGCAACCCATGCCGACACATTCCTCCGCGTGCGCGGAGAAACTTGCGATGTGGTGGGAGTGGACCTAGCCTATCTACCCACTACCTAATTGGCTTGACACAAACTTCAAATAAATAAGGTAGCACATATAATATTTCATTTCAATTATTTTTTGTGTTTTGAATGAAACCTGTAATCTACTTGTTTTTTAGTGCCTATTTTGAAGTCGGTTTAATTTTTTTTACTATGTTTACCATCATGTGTAATAATACTTTCAACACTTCTACTTGTTTGTTTGGCTTTATATCCATTTTGACAAGACATATCCTCATCTATTTTCATTATTTTTTAATTCTACAGAAGAACAAATAAAATATATCCGTAGCTTAAAGAAAAAACTCTAGAGAAAACTATTCATACAGTATACTCTCGATTATTCGTGTGCAGATTATACGTGCTGAGAAATTGATCAAAATTTCAAATCACGAATACACCAAAATTTCAATTTTTTCATTTCCTCTCGCGCAAATTTAATAAATATCCCTAATGAAAACCAACGACCATCTAAGTACGAGTCTGCCTATTATCATTACTACCTTGCAAAAATCATAAGGACCATAAAACTGAAATTCGTTGGAACATGTAGTGTAGTAATATGGATGTAGAAGCAGAATGAATTGTCACAGATTGCTTATTCTGTTGTGATGAATTCTTATTTAGCTCCGAATGTGCCACTACAATAGGAACGCTGAGAACGATCCATATCGGGAAATGTTTATGTCATAAATTTTTTTCACACTTGATCTCATCAGAGATTGCATGGGCGGCACGGCATAAAGGAACAAGATGAAAACATTTTCTGAGAAAGACAAAGCTGTTAAACATTCTGTATATATATATATATATATATATATATATATATATATATATATATATATATATATATATATATATATATATATATATGTATATATATATATATGTATATATGTATATATATATATATATATATATATATATATATATATATATATATATATATATATATATATACATACATACATATATACAGTATACTCTCAATCATCCAGGCTAATGGGGGACCGGCAGCACAGATAATTGAAAAACATGAATAATACGAACATAACAAACTTTATATATATATATATATATATATATATATATATATATATATATATATATATATATATATATATATATATAATTTTATTATGTTCGTATTATTTGTGTTGCCGGTCCCCTCATTAGCCCGGACAATTGAGAGTACTGTATTTATTAAAACAATTGTCAAAATAAAGGCCATCAAAATCGAGAGATTTGCGAGAATTTTTTGGTCCTCATGAAATTGAAAAGGGTACCAAAAACAAATTCACACAATTTTATCTCCCGTTAAAAGTTTTCCAAAGTTAATATAAGAAAATAATCATATTATTTTGAAATATGGACACAAACAGTTGTGCTTTTATTTCTTAGTACTTTTAAAATAAGGAAAGTCATCTCCCCACTTTTTGATGTTTCAGACACAGCATAAAAAACAATTTATGCTGTGCCTCAGATCTGCTGATGTGGCGCCAGTTTTTAAATATCTGTCCGCAGATCTTTAACCATTACATTTTCAAACACTAAAGCTACATATATGTCTTCAATCAATGCTGTGACAAGCTGTATCATTCGATTTTTGAAAATGCTAACTGAAAACAGTAATTAATTTTGTTTTCAATATGACAGCAAAACCTAACTGCTGACGATGTAAAATTTATTTATATGGCAAATCATTGAATTTGTGATGCGAAATGTTATCTAATACAGGGAGTGTATCTTTTTGGGGGCCATATAAAATAGTAGTAGATGGTTACTTCAAAACGAAATGTACGGAATATTTTAAAATGCTATCTTGTACAACAGATAAAATGGCAATAGGAAAGTGCCTTTTAGTGAATTTTCGTAGAAAAAATTCACTAATGGGGAGATCCCGACTTTTGAATTTTGAAAAAATTTTTGCAAATGAGTGCGAACTAGGACCCCTAGAACCCATATCCGGGGTTAGTTTCAATTTTTATATGTTTATATATATATATATATATATATATATATATATATATATATATATATATATGTGTGTGTGTGTCACACCGATAACTCAAAAAATAATGGGCCGATTTTGATAAAATTTGGCATGTACGTTTCTTTTGTAAATAGCTTGAATAAGTTCGTTAGTCAGGAAAATCGGACGAGGTTTTTCGGGAAAATTTTGAGTTTTCATTCGAAAAAAATTCTTATCTCAAAAAGTAATGACGATTTTAATAAAATTTGGCATGTACCTTCCTTTTATAAATGGCCTGGATAAGTTTGTTAGCCAGAAAAATCGGACAAGGTTTTCCGGGAAAATTTTGAGTTTTCATTCAAAAAAAAATTTTTATCTCAAAGAATAATGGGCCTGTTTTGATAAAATTTGGCATGTACCTTCCTTTTGTAAATGTCTTTGATAAGTTAGTGAATCAGAAAAATCGGACGAGGTTTTCCGGAAAAATTTTGAGTTTTCATTTGAAAAAAATTTTTATCTTAAAAAATAAAATTTCTATGATAACCAAATTTGGTAGCTACGTTTACGATATAAAAAGTAAACTATACGCCAAAATTTAGATTTCTATGTTACAAGAAAAAAAAGTTATAATAAAATATTTTGTGCCAGATCATTTTTATGAAAATTCACTACCATAACGCACTTGCTGCGTCTTCGACTTTTTGTTTTTCTATACCTTTTCAAATAACTTCAGGAAAAATTAAAACGAAACTGCAAAATTTCGGTTTTTTCGAATATCTTCAGAACTACAATATTGTGGGTTTCTCAACAGCATAATATTGACTTCTCGATTGCACACCTTTTTGTAACTTTCCCACGCTGTTCATTCTTATCTTGGCACACTGTATTCAATTTCCTTCTTGTATTGACTCCCTATTTTACTTATGTTATATTTGAAACATTCAGAAGAAAATACGAATAAATTTCAATATTTTTATATTTTGACAGGCTAGGTAGATGGTAGACTAACATCTCCACTGCACATATGCATGAGTGAAGCAGCATTAGGTGCCTCAAGACTACACCAAGCGGACCAATTCAAACCAGGAGACTTGGTTGGCCACTTGAAAATCCTGGAATTTATTGCACTGGAGTGACTCGCCAAACCAACAGACCAAATGCCAGCCAAACTGGATTTCAATATTACATTCAACGTGGTCATAAATAACCGCCACACATGGTAAAGAGACAGTGCAAGGCTGACAAACAACTTATCTTTAAGGTTTACAGACAGGTCTAAACAAATGGAGGAAGCAGGACTGGGAACAAGAGGACCCAACTTTAGACTCGCCAAGTCCCTAGGAAAAACATTCACCATCTTCCAAGCAGATATGCTTGCTATAAATCTGTGTACAGAAGTGTATACAATGAAGAGCCAGAAATAGAGAGATCTACATCCTGTAAGACAGTACTAAAGACTCTAAAATCTTTTAAAACCGAGTCTAAACTGACCTAGGAATGCAAAAAATCCTTGAACAAACTGGCTACGAAAAACATAGTAACTTTGATGTGGGTGCCAGGGCATCAAGGCATCGAAGGAAACAAAGAAGCAGATATATTTGCAAGGAGGACAGCAACAACACCGTTATATGGTCCAGAACCCTACTGTGGACTAACAAAAAGTCATGCAAGAAAGGAACTTGATACTTGGGAAAGGAACCAAATGCTGTCCTACTGGAGGAAAATGCCAGGCTTAAGGCAGCCAAAATTGTTCATCACCATCAACAGAGAAGTCTGAACTGTTTTTTTGGATTGAACAGGAACGACTTGAGAATAATCACAGGACACTCCCCAGTAAGGTAAGGTGAAAACTGCAGATACTGCACTGAAGCAGCAGAAACAACAGAACATTTGCTATGCGACTGTATGGCTCAATTCTGCAAAAGGCTCAGCTACCTTGAAGGGGTACCTAACACCCTAGGAAATAGGCAAAATAACCCCAAAAAGATAGTGGACCACATAAATAGTCTGAACTTTTTGGACAACTATTAGGAAAAAGTTATGCACAAAAGACCCATTGGGGTCGCAGTGTTGCGAGGCCAAAGGTCTATGTGACTCATTAAACAATGTACAAACTGTCATCAACGTGAACAAGTATACATGTTCCCATATATTGGGAGTATTTAGTAGGTATATTTATCTACTATAATTTATTATTACAGATGATGATAATGTAGCAAAGAACAACTGAGAAAGAGGATCGTGATAGCACAGGATAGTAATCAATAGACAAAGTACTTTTCTCACTGACAAACTTTTTAACTTGGACAACTATAACATCTAAGATGCTTCTCCCTGTACTGTTATAACACCACTAAGAGAGTTTAAGACTGTTTTCATGGTCCTATAAATTTGATAGTATTATTAAGAAACAGTCACTCAAAAGTTAGTTTATTGTCTTATAAGTTTGATAGTACTACACAGGACAAGTGCTTTATCTATGTAGTACTACTTAAAAATGTTTACTTATTACGTTAGGTTATAAAGTGAGAATGGTTCATCTCAGTTCCTCCACTATGACCTTAGGTCTATTATGATTCACGCCTAAGCGTTTAATATTTCACCAATTAAATCTGGCCTCTTACTGAAGTCGACAATTCTTGAGTGTGAAAGTTGGTCCAAATTGGTTCTTGCCAAAGAGCAGGTGACTGATTCTGGGCGCTGTCGGACAGGAACATAAAGCACTCTTCATACACTGTTGCCATGTGGTTTCTTGTCCAAGCCCAATTCAGTGCTGGTGTCACAGCAGACAGTGTCCTGTATACATACCGGCTAGAATATTTAGCTGTTGCCTGTTCAAATCTAGACATTTTTTAGCCCTTACATCTGAAAAGCCCTTAATAAACGCCTTACGAGTGAGTTAATTCTGGTAAAGTTGCCATTGTTGAAGCATCAGTCTTCAAATTGTTTCGCGGTGAAAAAAGATATGCCCACGGCACGCTCTGGGCCAATATACCTAACTACGGTACTCTGTTTGGCGAGAGTATCAGCGTTTTATTGCCACCAAGGCCCGAATATCTTGGTATCTAGACCAGAGACACATTGTTACTGCCCAGATCATTTAGAGCAACTCCATTTTGAATTGCAACCGTAGGAGCAAAGCATGATATAATGACTTAGCAGATATATGATATTGCGCATATGCCCCGCCCCCTCCAATGATGTCTTATGGTGACTAACGTTATAGAAGTCCAACTACACACCTAAAACAAAGTCATTCACAATCAAAAAGTTTCTATACCTGTTTAATGCGGTTAAGGTTACATTTTCGTCGCCTATATTGTCTTTTTCAGATAATATAGAATGCAGCACTAAATTAAACCTTTGAATTTTTATATTACATATATATACGCACAAGACAAGTATAATTAAGGGGAGCCCTTAATTAGCATTGGGGATACAAAAGGAGATACACAAACTTAAAAAAGTAGGGAACACGTTCAAAGATTTAGAGGGTGTTTACATTCATAAACTTGATTTGATCATCATGCCACATAATCACAGTATAGTATTCTGATCTTAAAAAAACCTCCAAGTGCATGCACTTAAATATTGGTAAAATATGTACTTTGTTAAGTGGTTGTGATGAAACGTCAAACCCCAGTGTATGACAGCATCTTATTGTTGCATTGGACTCACCACTTGACACCATGCGTGTAAGTAGGGAACACGTTCACAGATTTAGAGGGCGTTTACATTCATAAACTTGATTTGATCATCATGCCACATAATCACAGTATAGTATTCTGATCTTAAAAAAACCTCCAAGTGCATGCACTTAAATATTAGTAAAATATGTAATTTGTTAAGAGGTTGTGATGAAACGTCAAACCCCAGTGAATGACAGCATCTTATTGTTGCATTGGACTCACCACTTGACACCATGCGTGTAAGTAGGGAACACGTTCACAGATTTAGAGGGCGTTTACATTCATAAACTTGATTTGATCATCATGCCACATAATCACAGTATAGTATTCTGATCTTAAAAAAACCTCCAAGTGCATGCACTTAAATATTAGTAAAATATGTAATTTGTTAAGAGGTTGTGATGAAACGTCAAACCCCAGTGTATGACAGGATCTTATTGTTGCATTGGACTCACCACTTGACACCATGCGTGTAAGTAGGGAACACGTTCACAGATTTAGAGGGCGTTTACATTCATAAACTTGATTTGATCATCATTCCACATAATCACAGTATAGTATTCTGATCTTAAAAAAACCTCCAAGTGCATGCACTTAAATATTAGTAAAATATGTAATTTGTTAAGAGGTTGTGATGAAACGTCAAACCCCAGTGTATGACAGCATCTTATTGTTGCATTGGACTCACCACTTGACACCATGCGTGTAAGTAGGGAACACGTTCACAGATTTAGAGGGCGTTTACATTCATAAACTTGATTTGATCATCATTCCACATAATCACAGTATAGTATTCTAGTCTTAAAAAAAACCTCCAAGTGCATGCACTTAAATATTAGTAAAATATGTAATTTGTTAAGAGGTTGTGATGAAACGTCAAACCCTAGTGTAGGACAGGATCTTATTGTTGCATTGGACTCATCACTTGACACCATGCGTGTGACTGTTCTAAAAATAGGCAGTCTCATTATCATATCTCTCGCTATTTGTATCATGGGAGCGAAGTGCTTTTACATCAGATTGGCTGTCTAAAAGTAACCCTCACAATTATTAATGTAAATTTTGATACATTAGAAAAAGTAACTCAAAAACAAAATCATTTAAGATTGAGAGATTTAAAACTTATTTTCAATTACTATTTTGGTGAGTACCTGAGCGATTAAAAAAAATAAAAAATATGGCACTCTCTTATCCACGAATGTCACAAATGAAATATTTTAGTGGTAGCAAATATGTATTTTTAAATTAATACAATCTGTGGATCTAATGTTAATTTTCTAAACCTACCATAGCTTAAGATAATTGGTATTTAGAACAAAGCTACTTAAATAAATTTAATTTTAGTAATGTATTTCTATAAAATTTTTCTTGTAAATCTATTAACAAACATTAATTATTTATTAAAACATAAAATGCTCTACAAATATGTATACAAAAATTAACAGCTTTACTATGAATCACGAAATTCAATTAGCGACCCTCATTGCACAAGGAAAAAAATGTTTTCACTAAAAATGAGCATCAAATATCCTTAAAAACTCTAGTATACTGAAATTACAATGATCATGAATGAGAAACAAACGAGTTATGTTATTTAACTTTATAAACACCAAAATTGGGTCAAAATAAGCAAATGGCTTCAGTCATCGATGTCAACATACATACATACAACTTTATGGGCAAAAATTAATAACCTCGTAAGAGAAGCCGTTGAAAGTTGGAAATAAAAATCCAGCCACTATTTTTTTTTTAATCTTAACAAGCACCAGAGTGGTATATATTAACACAAAGCCACAGTAGATACATAGCAAACAGCTTAGAGTATCATGCCTTCCAAACATTCCGAACTCTTGTTATAAATGTGCCAACTCTGAAAGATCGGAACAGGCGGGGGGACGCATGCGCAGTACTGTCCATATTTAAAGAAGTGTGGTTAGGTTAATTGGATCTGGAAAATATAATAGTGTACTGTACAGCAATTATTTGATTATTGTTCAGTCATTTGGTCACCTCACTATGTTGTGCATATTAATAGAATTGGAAATGCTCAGTGAAGATTTGTCAAAACTTTCTGTTATAAAAATTCCATGTGATTTTATAATTATAGTTGCAGTTTAATAATGCTTTCTTATTCTAGTCTACATTCCCTTTATACTAGGCATATCTTCGACTTGTTTTATTTACAAAATACTCAATGGACTTATAAATAGCTGTGATATCCTATCCCAATTCTAACTATTGCAAATACAGCCCTCTCACCAGAGTGGGTACCAGTAGTAACAGCTTTTGTTCGCAGTTTGATGTTTGGCATGTCATATAGCCAGTTTAGGTGAAATGTGTGTAGTCATTGGATGATTATTATTGTTTTTCCTTGTTTAAATTTGTAATTTACTTTGTATATTATCTAAAATACAATGTGAATGAATATTATTATATATAATACTAAAGCCTAGATTACACAGTGTGATTCGGCAAGTCAGAATGTTTGGTGAGCTGTCAAGTCAGACGGCATGTGGCTCCTGATACGGCTCGCAAAACGTGCAGTGTAATCCAGGCTTAATAGTTATTAGCAGAATAATAGAATATGCAGTTTGTGAAAAGAACTTCTAATAAGCATGACAATGCTACAATGCAGATCTAGAAGATATAAATGAAAAGACCACACCTGTTAATGAATGAGCTGTTAGAAGTAAAGGAAACCCAAAGGAATTGTATACAAACAAAAATGTTGACATGAATAACCTGAACAAAAAGCTAGTTTTAACTAGAAAATATAAGAAAATGAGAGGAACGCCCAAAAAATAAGATGTTGGTCGAAAAACTGAAGAAGTGTAGAGAACTACATAACAAGCAGTTGTATGGGAAACAGCAGTTGCTGTTTGGAAGTGTTTTTACACATGAATAACATTAACATGTGTTGTATCATAATGACTTAATTAACAAGGCCCAGCGAGTCAACTTACCACCTGACAAAAGATATACTGTATGCTACTTAACATAAAGTCATATTCGTAAGGTAAAACAGTTTGTGTTGAAGATATGGACATTTTGTCAAAGTTGTCTCAAATGTTACATTGAATTTACTTCTGAAGCCGGGAAAATGTCTATTGTATAAGTGTCTTATTAGACATATAAGACACGAAAGAAATAAGCTAACACAAATGTGCAGCTTGAGTTGTTTAACCTTTTTTGAGTGCCTTTTATACTAAGACAAGAATACATTTTATAAGAAATCATACCACCAGA
The DNA here is from genome assembly GCA_964006375.1 of Tillus elongatus. Classification (NCBI taxonomy): domain Eukaryota; kingdom Metazoa; phylum Arthropoda; class Insecta; order Coleoptera; family Cleridae; genus Tillus; species Tillus elongatus. The sequence continues at coordinate 123,734,540 of OZ023264.1, forward strand.
AGTATTCGAAGAGGCTGAAAAAACAACTTTAAAATTTATTCCCACCAAAGTCTAAGGATGCAGATGAAAATGAATTGTCAGACTTTGATGAGTGCAGAAGAATGAAAGGGGTAACAGCAACCACTGAACAGGGACTGTTGGCATATTTATACAATGCTGGTAAAATATTCGCTGCTATATTGTTGTGGACTAAACATTCCATGTTAAAAGTTTCCCGGAACATATATATATATATATATATATATATATATATATATATATATATATATATATATATATATATATATATATATATATATATATATATATATATATATATATATATATATATATATATATATATATATATATATATATATATATATATATATATATATATACTTCAAGTTATGGTAAGTTAATTGCTTACAAACCAAAAAGAGACTAGTCTTCGAGCAAGAAACCATCAAGAAATTTTTGGAGGAAGCTCCCTCCCAATGGAAAATATTTGACGAAGGTAATAGTTGTTTTTTGAGTAAATTAGTATGTGCTCATTTCCTGTATCTTCACCGGTTGTATTAATATTTGCCTTATTCTTCATTGCATTATACAGCAGTGCCGGCTCTAAGGCCGACTTATTGGAGTATAGGTATGGCATATTGAAGTCCAAAATAGAAAGAAACTGGTATATATTTGGCATAGCAGATGCTTGTCACTGTAATGAGCAAAAATATTTTAAAATGTTGAGTGTTTTTTTTTTCAACGTCGGGCAATTTCGGTGATTATGGCCAATCACCGATGCCAGGCAGCAGTTTCGCCTCACTATCCAGGAATTTTTGCCAAACCCCAGCTTTTCTGTAAGAGGATAGGGATCTTTAACGTGCCCAACATAGCATGGTCACGGGGCCAGCGGCTTTACCCCCCATCCGAAGGGCGGAACGTGCAGACATTCAACTTGCTCATATACAATGTCACAACTGTTAATTGTACAGTATGTACTGAAAAAGTGAAAGGGAAACCCCGGGAATCGACCCCAGTACCCCTCGGTTCAGAGGTACACGTCCTTCCCAGTGAACCACTGAGGCTCTGTTTAAAATAAAGACGCATATTTGTATATTACACTACCTGATACGAATACCTGCGTACCAGTTTTGCCATGATAAAGGATAGTTACTGCGTTAATGCCTTAATCTCTGCAAGAAATGCATGGGTTTTGTCCAGCATGTAGAGTTTCTCACGAGTTTTTTTGTTTGCAGTATTTAGGTAAAAAATGCATATCTGATTTTGTTGGAATCAACACTATGTCTAAAATACCAGCTGCAATTTCTTTGTTCTTCGAATTATGGAATGCCGGTAGTAGCCACAGTATCAAACGTTCGTCAGCTACTTTACTAGCCAATTCTGGTGGTGATTTTATGACGATCACATGTCACGGTTAGTGTAAATCCTACACTGGGGCAGAAGGCAATATTGAGGACTCTGTAACAAATAATATTAAAATGACCAAGAGGATTCACAGGGAGAACAGATCAAGGTTCCTTCTAAGAATAAAGACATCCCAGGTTCAGTTATTTTTGCCATCAAGCATTTTTCGTTGTTTATGTTTATGTTAGCATTAATATAAATGTTAGTAAATAGAATGAAATGAATTTGACGTCTATTCAAGACTCAATGCTGTACACCTGAAGCAGTATCAATGGATCGAATCCACAAGGAGGATATCCTGGACCCTACAACTCTAAATCTTAAAAATTCCAGAAACCTCCTTTGGACTGATCCAAGCCAAAACTTTTCAGAAGTATAATACAGAGAAAAAATTGGTGCTCATATTTGATCCTGGTACGTACAAGCGAAAAATAAAGAGTTGTGTCATTCCATCACAGAAGTTACTACAGTTTCTAATTAAGACAAGCATATGGATGGCTGAACGTACCACTGTCTCTAAGTTGAAAGAAAATTTGTTGTCAAAGGCAATGCCTAGATCTTTTGTGCTGCTACATCTAGCGATTGTGGCATCAATATTGTAATGATATTCTCTTCGAATATGAGACCATCCTACACTTTGATAAATTTAGGTACAGTAGATTGTCAACACACCACTCGTCAACTCTATTTATTGCACTTTGAAGCTCTACACAATCGTCAACCCCACTTACTGAAGAATAAATTTTAATATCATCAGCAAAAAGAAGATGACTGGCTTCTAAAGCAAAGCTCAGGTCATTAATGAAAAGTAGGAAGAGCAGTAAAGACCAGAGGTTGGATACATGAGGAACACCTGAAGTTGTGTAATAACAAATCGAAACCACCATAGGAGACAAAATTTAGCCTGCTATTCAAATATTAAGAGGCAGAGAGAGAGAGAGGCGGAAAAAGCAGCAGATTTAACTTTATCACCTAACACCATATTCAATGCGATCAAATGTCTTGGCCAAGTCTATACAAATTACACCAACCTGACCATGCTGCCCCTATCAAGTGTATCAGCAATAAACTGTGCGATACAATATATATTGCAGACAGTAGACCTCTTTTCCATGAAGCCATATGGACATGGTGAAATCATGTTTTTGACAGATGGGTAGATGAAGATTTCAAATACCTAAGCAAAATTGCATAGAAGAGCAATTGGTCTGTATTTGCAAATCGAGGACCTATTGCCATTCTTCAAGATGGGAATAACCTTTGCTTTCTTCCAAACATCAGGAAAGGTCTGAGTCTTGAGCGCTAAGTTAAATATGAAACTTAAAACGTTTTGTTAGGACACCAGCGCAATGTCTAATCAGGGAGGGAATTTTTTTAAAATTTGAGGCATGACTTCTCGAGTTCACCAACAGATAAATCAGGCAAAAATTCAGGCCAGATCTGCAACAGCTGGAAGCACTATTAGGAGGTGGAAGGTATACTCTTAAAACAACCTGCAATAGCGATAAAACAAATTATTACAAGACCCACTCTATATTATTATAATGTAAAGCGTTTCCTTGAATGTAGCCTTTTCAGATATCAAACTGAAATGCATATAATAATTAACAGAATCAAATATTAACTTGTTTTATTATTTATATTTGAAAATGAAATTAGGTCAATAATATCGGCGAAACCATATACATTTTATTTAGAGGTGTGCAAACCCATGTTTTGTTCGAACCGAACTATGAATGAACCCAAGCAAATCTGTTACCTCGAACTTCGAACCTCTGAAATAGTATGTCTAAGGTTCACAGTCGAACTTCTTAGACATTCAAAATCGAACATCGAACTACCCAAAATTCTTCAGTGTTCATATATCATTACCTCAAATACAAAATTATGGAACATTGTATACAATATGTAAAAGATTCCCATTCTTTTTACAAAAAGGAAGGCTTCGACAAATTTGCAGGTTGACTGGGTGAAAATGGGTTGTTACATTAAAAATACAAAAACAATTTTTTTTTAGCTTTCTAGATCTATAGATAAGCTCAATTATAAATATGTTGTTGTTTGGTATTGACTAGGCAATTTTAGCAAACAGATTAGAGGGTTCAAAGTGGGCATAATAGGTATAAAATGACCACTTAAAATTTGAACTGTCTCCTGATTGTGAATATTTAACTGTTTTGGCTCATTGTGAAATAAAGCATGTTGAAACCAGAGGAAATTTGCAACTATTCTCATAAATTCTGAAAATGTACGTTACCGATCACCTTCAAACATCGCCATCACAATGTCGTTACTGAAGAAGGTGTTGGGAGGCTAAGATATATAAGAAAAATAATTCTGTGATTGCTACATGGCTCCGCCGTGTCTCAAAATGTCCCACCGACTGTCAAAGATATGCATGAGTGAAATATTCTAAAATTGCCCTATCGACTCAATGAGACCAATGAGTTTAAAGCGCCGCTACAGAGTTAACAGGGCCGCAACTTCGCTACATTTGGCAGCATCCAATGCCTGTGAAGTTAAATTTCGAAGTATTTTTGAGCAAGGAAGTTCGAACTATTTTCGAGAATTACATATTTTCGAACCGAAGGTTCGGTTCGAAATTTCGAAGCTTCGCACACCTCTAATTTTATCACTTTAATATCTGTTCTCTATTGAATAATAACATAAGATTACATCAGGTTATTATAACCATGAAAGAATTTACAGGGGTGAATACACATCAATTTAAATTCTTCAACCAGAAGTACATCCTTAGTATTTGTTTGTGTAATCTTTATTCCAGTTACTTTGGGTTTTAAAAATAATTTTACGCATTTGTTAAACCCTTACATATGGTAGACTGAAGATCAACCCAGGCTTCAGGGGCCACTGCAAAATTCAGGAGATCGTGAAGGAGCCCATGCTTGAAATGAGGTCAGACTTCGCGAGCCCGCGAATGTGCAGGGAAAACAACTTTACAGTGGAAATCCCTGATCGCGAGGCATGGCGGGAGGAGACGCCGGGCATGCCACGGGACGCGCTCGTCTGGTTCACGGACGGATCTGGCAGGGAGCGTGGGACGGGGGCAGGTGTTTACTCGGAAGGACCGAGGGTAAGTCATAGTATTTCCCTCAGAGCCCATGCAACGGTGTTTCAGGCCGAGATGTACGCCATCCTGCACTGTGTGCGGGAGAACAAGAGAAGGGGCTACACCAACAAGCGGATCCTCATAGCCACAGACAGCCAGGCAGCCCTTAAGGCACTAAGTAGCCCACGGGTAAATTCCTGGCTGGTGAGTGAGTGCCGAGACGAGACGAGCGACCTGGCTGGGCAGAATGAGGTGACCCTCATCTGGGTGCCGGGTCACTCGGGGGTTAAAGGCAATGAAGAAGCTGACAGTCTCGCGAAGAGAGGGTCAGCAGAACCATTTATGCGACCAGAACCGGCTCTGGGCGTGTCAAAGAGCACTGCCAGGGGAGCCATTAAGTCCTGGGTCAGAAACCAACACAAGGTGTACTGGGCGGACTGTCCAGGGCTCAGACATGGGAAGTCAATAATTGACGGACCCAGTTCAAAGAGAGCTGTGGAGCTGCTAAACCTTAGCAGAGGACAGCTCAGAAACACAACAGGTCTCTTGACGGGACACATGGCCGTCAAGAAACACCTGCATAAAATGGGGCGGTTCGAAGGGGACCTCGCATGCAGACTCTGCGGCGAGGGGGAGGAATCAGCCCAGCACATCTTGTGTGAGTGTATAGCTCTGGACCGGAAAACACAACTGATCTATGGTCACTCTAGACCGGAGACAGAGCAATATAAAACTTCACCCTACCAATCGCTGTGAAGACTAGTTCAAGGCACAGTGATCTTGGAATGGGTGGAGTAAGACTAAGGGTATGCACAATCAACCAAGGGTTGCGGTGCTATCGGGGCGGCAAGGCCGCGGACGAGTCCAGAGGGAAAAAAAAACCCTTACATGTGTTACAGGCCTATTCTTGTCCCTCAGCTCTAAAATTATGTAGGTAGTGGTTCCAGTTCATATGACTAGGTATTCTAGCACATGCAACAGTAACAAATACCGTTCACACAAGTAACGAATAGTAATGATACTCAAAAGTACCTATACTTGATATGCCTACTCACACACTTCAATGATTTTTATTTTGAAGAAAATATTCCGTTAGTTTTAAAATTCCAATTAATATTTGTTTATTCACTTTTAGTTAGTCAATTCAAAAATCATTTAGCTTAAACCGTTCGGAACTGGTAGGTTTAATCAGTTTGTAATTTAGAATTATAGTGTCCGATCGTTTAGAACTAGTGCATTTATAATAAGGGATCCGAGCATGAACCAATGACAGTTTTAAGTTTTATAAAAATCTCGGGACGCAGCAAGTGCGTTATGGTAGTGAATTTTCATAGAAATGATCTGGCACAAAATATTTTATTATAACTTTTTTTCTTGTAACATAGTACTCTGAATTTTGGTGTATAGTTTACTTTTTATATCGTAAACCTACCTACCAAATTTGGTTATCATAGATTTTTAAAAATTTTTTTTCAAATGAAAACTCAAATTTTTTTCAGAAAACCTCGTCCGATTTTTCTGATTAATGAACTTATCAAAGCCATTTACAAAAGGAAGGTGCATGCCAAATTTTATCAAAATCGGCTCATTATTCTTTGAGATAAAAAATTTTTTCGAATGAAAACTCAAAATTTTCCCGGAAAAATTCGTCCGATTTTCCTGACTAACAAACTTGTCAAAGCCATTTGCAAAAGGAAGATACATGCCAAATTTTATTAAAATCTGCTTATTACTTTTTGAGATAAGAATTTTTTTCGAATGAAAACTCAAAATTTTCCCGGAAAACCTCGTCCGATTTTCCTGACTAACGAACTTATCCAAGCCATTTACAAAAGAAAGGTACATGCCAAATTTTATCAAAATCGGCCCATTATTTTTTGAGTTATCGGTGTGATACACACACACACACACACACATATATATATATATATATATATATATATATATATATATATATATATATATATATATATATATATATATATATATATATATAAATATATATATATATAAATATATAAACATATAAAAATTGAAACTGACCCCGGATATGGGTCCTAGGGGTCCTGGTTCGCGCTCATTTGCAAAAATTTTTTCAAAATTCGAAAGTCGGGATCTCCCCATTAGTGAATTTTTTCTACGAAAATTCACTAAAATATAATTTCCAGAGTAGCCCGTCAAACTGCTTTGCTGTAAGTAGAAAGAAAAGAGAAATATCAATTAGACTCCTGCTGAAAGTGGTGCTGTTTTGCCCATGTTTAAATTTGACAGGAAAAGATAATTATTTTATCACACATGACTACGAATCAGCATTTTAATGTACATTAAGTGCTATAAATTTTATAGAGAAAGATAGCAATTCTTTCGTGTGCCAAAGTCATTAAATAAACTTTACCTTTTATGATGTGTAATGTTTTACTGAATTTGAACAAGTGATGTAAGATAAGCTACCTGTAGCCCAAAAATAATTCGTATATTATATGGAAATAGGTCAGCATAGTTCTCGATGTGACAATTATAATACACTATTAAAAATAGACAACGGTTAATAGTTTCAGTGATGAATATTATCCTTTCAAACGTAACACTATACAACAAATTGGTTTACCCATTGTTATAGAGGATGTAAACGACAAAAAAATTACATTCACACAGACATGCATCACCTAAAAAAATTTCATTATTTAACAAAGTCACAGAATATATCTGTCCATTGCACAATGTACATTCAAAAGACGGTGTTAGAAGAGAAAAAACGTTTTAATCTGATAAAAATATTACATAAATACTATTTTCCTTAGCAACATGGAAAGTACAGAAACAAAACATTAAAAACAACTAAAAAATACATCATAACTCTGTTAATGGCTCGAAACATTTGTTATGAAAATTTATGTGCATACTGCCTATATTATAATTTTTTTATACATTAACATATGTCAATTGTATGGAATCTGAAAAATGTTATCCTGTAAAACCAATAATAATAATAATAATACAAAATGTGAAAACAAAAATACAAATTTTGTACTCGACATACACTTATGAAGATTGTTTTTTGTTTATGTTATACATACTTTTCTTAACACTAATGTAAGTTCACGTTGATATAAGCTGAAAAAAAAGGAAGAAAAATATAATTAGCAAAACAAAACACATTTTATCAATAAACAAACATATACAGGGCTTTCATTAATTCCCGAACCCCACGTGACCGGAGTCTGTCTCTCTCTTAGTGGAATATGACTTTATGAGTTGGCAGTCAAAAAGTAACCAAAAAAAATCACTAGACTAGGGACCCTAAAGTTACTAGGCACTAAGTAGCCCACAGGTAAATTCCTGGCTGGTGAGTGAGTGCCGAGACGAGACGAGCGACCTGGCTGGGCAGAATGAGGTAACTCTCATCTGGGTGCCGGGTCACTCGGGGGTCAAAGGCAATGAAGAAGCTGACTGTCTCACGAAGAGAGGGTCAGCAGAACCATTTATGGGACCAGAGCCGGCTCTGGGCGTGTCAAAGAGCACTGCTAGGGGAGCCATTAAGTCCTGGGTCAGAAACCAACACAAGGTGTACTGGGCGGACTGTCCAGGGGTCAGACATGGGAAGTCAATAATTGACGGACCCAGTTCAAAAAGAGTGTGGAGCTGCTAAATCTTAGCAGAGGACAGCTCAGAAAACCAACAGGTCTCTTGACGGGACACATGGCCGTCAAGAAACACCTGCATAAAATGGGGCGGTTCGAAGCGGACCTCGCATGCAGACTCTGCGGTGAGGGGGAGGAATCAGCCCAGCACATCTTGTGCGAGTGTAAAGCTCTGGACCGCAAAAGACAACTGATCTATGGTCAGTGTAGACCGGAGACAGAGCAATATAAAACTTCATTCTACCAATCGCTGTGCAGATTAGTTCAAGGCACAGTGATTTTGGAATGGGTGGAGTTAGACTAAGGGTATGCACAATCAACCAAAGGTTGCAGTGCTATCGGGACAGCAAAACAATTGACAGTTCAATCCATTGGCGCTCAATTCCCTTTTGACAGTTATTTTGTATGTATATTGTGCATTTTCCAAGTTCGACCAGTGTTTACCTTCTTCAAATAATTTTCTATCTACTGGACAATAAAAATAAACAGTTTTTATCAAAACTTTGCATTTTCATTCCGTTTTTACGTAAGTTAAAAGTGTAGGTATGTTAAGGTTATGTTGTTGACGATTTTCGACATCACATGGAACGAAGCCCTACCAAATCTGTTCGTCGGTAATCTGCCCAAACAGGTACATATTTGTTACATGTTACACAATACACATTCCTAAAACCGTGAATTAGAAGTTTAAATAATCGGACCGCAATTTGTTTACGTACATTTCAAAATTTTGATATCTACAAAATAAAAGTAATATTTTATTGTTTTTAATTTATTTTTTCAACAATCAATAACAGTAAACCATACATGAACAGACTTGCTGTTAAAAATACTAAATAATAAATACATTTAAGAGATTTACTGTCTCAACTTATTATAATTTTTATATTTCTTATAAAACCCCAAAGGAAATATGAGACAACACTGGCATCTTAGGGATTTCATTAATTCAGGTTGTACAACCGTGTATGCCAGGTTGCCTAACGTAAGCGGTCACGTGGGGTTCAGGAATTAATGAAAGCCCTGTATAATTTCAGCATAAAAATACTTACAGATTTGACAGTGGATTTGATGAAATCTTTTTTATGACTGAGATCAAAGTCAGGATAATGGGCGTACACTTTTTGGCAGACATTCTTCATTGTAATTTCTTCCAAGTTAGCACCTTCAAGGATCTCTTTTATGTAAGTCTTGATCTCATCATCCTGTAACAAATAATTCATGCTTATTATGACACAAACTCTAAACCAAATTAACGTACAGTAGGTGGATTTGAACCCTTGGCCTTCTTTGCTAAAGGTTCATCTTCTGATGAACTTCCTGCATCATCTTTTTCCTTGTCACTCTGCTCCTCTTCAGAAGACTCCACCTTTTTCTTCGCTGACCTACTGGGAGTTTTTTTTGCTGAGGTTGCTGCTGCTGGCTTACGACCTCTTTTGGCAGGTGTTTTCTGCACTTTAGTTTTATTGTTGGCTTTAACAGGCTTCTTACGCTTACCCTTATTTTCCCCCTGCAAAGGAAAAACGAGCAATTAAAATCTACACCATAAAGCGAAAGTAATGTCACATACATCACTTTCATCTGAACTAGCCGCACTCTGATCAGCTTCATCACTTTGTTCGTCTTCCTCCGACTTGACTTTCTTGCGAGAAACACGTTTGCGTTTATTTACACGAGGCTTCTCTTCACTTCCATCAGAAGGCTGGAATTCTTCATCACTTTCACTCGAAGTTGCATCTTTCAAGCTAGTACGTTTGCCCTTATCTCGCCTGGCTCTAGCAGGTAACTCATCGCTCGAGTTTCCATCATGTGAAGAATAACCTGTAGTGAAGGAAAACAATAAAATTACTTGACACTTAAGAAAAGTGATTACATAAATGAGTGAACAGTTACTAACCTCTATTGTTAGCTTTGACAGCAGCAGTTCGCTTGGGCCTGCCTCCTCCTTTGCCTGAATCTGCTGGTTCCAACAGAAAATGTAATATTCTTTCACAAAGCTCTTCTTTGACTCCGGTCTTAGCCAGATCCAGTATCTCACAGGTGACCTTCAAGTATTTTACATCCAACTTTTGAAGCTGGCTCAACTTTTTGCCATATTCTTCTGAATCTTTGTCAAATTCAAATCCACTGAATTTCTTAATGTTCTTTTTGATTAATGTAGTTTTGCCTGTTACTTTAAATAATATTTTGTGAAGTGTTTTCAAGTCGTCATTCTTAAAACGTGATATCGAAGCATCCACCCTTGGTATTTCTCCTAACGGGGTACCAGAGCCACTTGGCATCTCAAATTTCGTCTATAATTTTAATTTGTTTAGTCACACATTCAAACATAGATCTAAACATTACAAACAAAAAACTATTTAAATACAGAAGTAATCGCCACATATTGGACTGATAGATATTTCAATGTGCATCTCTAAATACATACAGAATTCTAGCTCTGATAAAGAATGGATCTGTGTCTTTACTACCACATTGTCTGTTATATTTAAATATTAGATAATTTCTTTCAAATTTGATTTGGATTTTAAAAATTTGAATAACAGCCTTTTCTAAAACTATGTCTACTATGGGATGGATGAACTTCACCCTACCAATCGCTGTGCAGACTAGTTCAAGGCACAGTGATTTTGGAATGGGTGGAGTAAGACTAGGGGTATGCACAATCAACCAAGGGTTGCGGTGCTATCGGGGCGGCAAGGCCGCGGACGAGCCCTGAGGGAACAAAAAAAAAAAAAAAAAAAAAAATGGGATGGATGAATAAACTAGTGATGGGTCGTTATTAGTGATGGGTCGTTATTTAACTGTCGGCTATTTTTAAACAGTTACCGAGCCGTAAGGGTAACCACCAGTTATGGATTTATAAAAATAACAGCTTAAAAAGTAACGCTTTTTACACTAAACTAGAATTCGGAGTCGTGTCTGTTTCAGTTCTACTGCAACTAGGTTCGATGAATAAACATCGGTTTTCATCGGCAACTGTTATTTAACCATTTAACGGGATGAATAGCCTTGAGATTGGGAATGCTAAATATGTATGGTTATACAGTATAGAGCGGACTGTACTTCATAACATTATTATTTATACTAGTGTGTTCGCTCTCGCTCGCAGCTTTAGGGACGTACGATCTTCGGTACAATAAAACGGTTTAATTTTAACTTTAACCCGTTGTTGATGGAGATACGGCATACGGACGCTACTACACAGAGTTATTCTGTTAAACTGAGAAGCTGTTATTTTTGAAACAGTTGAGTTTCCCACTAGTATGTAAAGCCAAATATTTAATAATAAAAAATGTTGGGTGAAAAGATGAATTCCTGTAAAAACGTGTTATTACTTTCACTATAGACAACGCAAAATAGGGTTATTTCACGCAAAATGGGGTTATTTCACGCAAAATAGGGTTATTTCACGTAAAATTAAAGTACTTATTTATTTAAATTTATATACATTACCTAAGAAAAAGGTTAACACGTCATTTTCGTTTGCCTGATAATAGTTATCAAATTGATAAAAAAATATAATGATACAACATTTTTTAATCTATATACATTTAAATATAAAAAATTAAATGAATATATATATATATATATATATATATATATATATATATATATATATATATATATATATATATATATATATATATATATATATACAGGGTGTTTCCAAATTGATGCGAAAAATTTTACAGGGTGATTCTTTGGAGAAAAATAAGGGGTGTCTTTTTATTAAGTTTTTCTTGAAACCCCTTCTCCTCCAAGTTACAGCCCTTTGAAATTTTTGAAACTAATTTTAAAACAACGAATATTAAAATAAGTAAATAAACAATTAATACTATATATCTTCCAATTTTTTTTAAAACTCAAACTAAATTTTTTATACTGTTGGCTGTTGTTTGCACAGTTTTTAAAAGTGGACTGATAAAGATGACCAGTGAACCGAAAATGTACCTAGAGATAGAGATCTTTCTAAGAAAGAATAAAAGCATAATGTAATAACAAACCATATCTACAGAATAAAGGCAAATTTCTTTACCGAAATTTTATGAGCTGTGTTATGTTATGGAGTTCTTAGAATCACTCCCTGTGTAGCAATAAAAGTTCTAACGTCTAACGTCCCAAGACGTGACAAATAATGATATTTATTGATTCTTGCTGTGGCATTGACATTTACGTAAAGACCCCTCATAAAATAAATTTGTTAGAAATGACTAGTTTATAATTCCTAAAACATCTAAGTAAATACTAATATAAGACTCCTTTCTGATTTATAAAAGTTTCACTTCAGAGTGGCAAAAGATTTACGACACGCTTATTATAATTTCTTAACCCTTTGTTTCCTTTTCATATCGACAAAATTTTAGATTTATACACTACGTGAAATAACGGGGTAAAAATACAATGCATTTATACTAGTGTGCTCGCTCTTGCTCACAGCTTTGGGAATGTAGGATACTATCGATCGACTTCCAGTTTAAAATAACTGAAGCTGTTATTTTCAACGGTTATTATTAAATAACGTTAACGGCTTCAACTGTTAACAGAAAATAACCGTTTTTCCCATCACTAGTCGTTATTTATCTATCTGTTATTTTTTTTACGGTCGCGGAGCCGCAGCGGTAACCACCTGTTATGGATATATAAATAAACAGGTACAAAATAACGCTTTACACTAAACTAGAATTCGGACTCGTATCTGTTTCTTTTCCACTGCAACTAGCTTCGATGAATAAACATCAGTTTTCATCGGCAACTGTTAAATTTAACGGGATGAATGTACATGAGACTGGGAATGCTAAATATGTATGGGTATGCTATGCAGTATGGAGCGGACTTTACTTCATAACATATTACTTAACACTTAACATGTTATTTATACTAGTGTGCTCGCTCTCGCTCACAGCTTTGGGAACGTAGGATACTATCGATTGACTATCCAGTTCAAAATACCAGATAAATAACTGAACCAGATGTTTTCAACGGTTATTATTAAATAACGTTAACGGGTTCAACTGTTAATAGAAAATAACCGTTTTGCCCATCACTAGATTCAACCATGGGATCAAACACTGATATTTCAATAATTTCTACAACAGATTTATTCTGCACTGCTTGTGATGCAGAGCTACACTGCAATAGATGTGTCAAAGGTAATATCCTAAAGTTACTTAAGCTCCATTTTGAATTTGTTTAATCAATTTTAAACATCTTTATATTACAAAGGAGTTTATAAAAATAAAAGATAAATTACCAACTATTTACGTCTCCTCATAAACAGACATTAAACAGTGTAAATGCACGGGGAACAATAATTCACACAAATTTTTACTGCACACATTTATATCATATTATATGTAAAATAATGTAAGGGTTCCTTGGAAAAGCTTTGTTTCAGGGGAACACCTTTAAATAAATATAATTAGGTTTGTTTTCCTAAATCGATTCAGATTCCAACACTGAACTCTATTATATATACAAAACTATCAACAGTACAAATAACCTTTGAATAAAAGAGATTATATAAATAATAACTGAAATGGATTTAGCAAGCTGAAATATATAAAGATCTCGGGACGCAGCAAGTGCGTTATGGTAGTGAATTTTTATTAAATGCTTCAAATTTGAATAACTCAATTTTCTATAAACTTAGAAAGTTTAATATTGGTATGTATTAAGGTCTTTCCTAGGGAAAGATATCCATTAAATTTCATTAAAATAACTTTGTAATTTTCGGAGAAAAAAAAAATGTTTTCGATAGAAAATTTAAAATTTGAATAACTCAATTTTGTATAAACCTAGAAAGTTGAATTTTGGTACATAGTAAGGTCTCTCCCAGGGGTTAAGGAGTCGCGGGCCAAAGGACTCCAGGGGGCAAGCTGAGGAAGTGGAAATAACAACATAAACTCCCGATGAAGCTTTCCCCAAGACCGTCATGCGCGGTAAAAATCCGCATCCTGCACGAGGTGACCCTGCTAATAACTAAACATGACGGATCTAGACAAGGAGGTCGAACTAAACTCCCCCAATCTACGGTGTCACGTGACCCGTGCCTATGGATGGATGGCACCAGGGCGATGGTGTCGTGAACGGAACCTCTGGAGTACCAGGCAACCCTCCAGAGTAACCCGCCTTGCACCACACAGGGGGTTCTGATGGTGTGGACAGTATTTCCCCCATTCTCGTGGGAACAACATGAAGATTATAAATACATATAAAACCAAAACCAATGAGGCTCGAGGAGTGGCTCCGGCTACAGACTTGAGCCTTGAGTCTATCCCGGAAACGGAGACGAGCCAGGGTGCGGCAGCGGACTCTGGAGGTCCCACGACCGGCGTAGATACGGGGGATCAGGGGGTAGCTTCGGCCAGAGACCTGTCCCCGACACCCAAGCTGGAGGCTGGGTCCCACCGGAGGGCGGCGAGCTCCGCGGACTCCGGGGGCCCCTCCACCAGTGAGGACTCTACTGTTAGAGTAGAGGGACTGCCCCGGCAGTCCAAGCGTCTTTCCGGGGCGCAAAGAAAGAAGCTCCGGAGGGCGCAAAAAATGGCGGCCGGGACCTGGACGGTCGAGAAACCTGTAAAGGCGCAAGAGGGGAGTGCGGGTCAGAAGAGGACGCGCTCGAACTCTAGCACGCCCACTACAGACAGACGTTCCAAAAGGGCCAGGGTGCCTGTAAAGGCGCAAGAGGAGAGTGCGAGTCGGAAGACGCCGCGCTCTGGCTCTAGCACGCCTACTACAGACAGACCTCCCAAAGGAACTAAGGCCGGAACACCGGCGCAGACTGGCTCTTACAGGGAGGCTGCGGAGGGCCTCGGGATGGCGGTGATTGACAGACGCCATCCTGAGGTCACGCTAGACCAGGGGAAGGCGGACCTGATCCAGGCTGCGGTGGTAGCTGCAGTGGACTCTCTTCAGGAAGGGGAGAGCCCGCCTCAGTTCCACCGGACGCGCCTGACGGGGGGCATCCTCTGGATAACCTGTGCCGGCCCGCAGTCGCGGGACTGGCTGCGGAAAACGATCGGGGGCCTCGGTCAGATTTGGGAGGGGGCGGACTTGACAGCCGTCGAGCCCAAGGAACTCCCAAAGAGACGCAAGGTCCTCGTACGGATCCCTGACACCGTCCCGCAGGAGACGGTGATCAGCAGACTTAAGATCCAGAACCCTGAACTGGGGACGCAACACTGGTCGGTTCTAAGCAGGAAGGCAGAGGAGAAAGGACAGACGCTCGCCTTCTCGATCGACCCGACATCTTACAGAGCCCTTGAAGGAACCTCCTTCAAGGCATTCTGGGGCATGGGAAGGGTTAGCTTCCGCCCACTGGGGAAGCAATTAAGGGTTAATGGGACTTAGGTTCCTTCAGGTCAACCTCCAACACAGTAGGGCAGCCACAGCCGGACTACTAATGGCTCTGAGGAACACGGATGTGGCCCTCATCCAGGAACCGTACTCCTACAAAGGAGAGATCAAGGGACTCAGCGGAGCTAATGGAAAGCTCATCTACAGCAGGTCCAGCGAGAATCCGAGGGCCTGCATTTTTGTCAGGGAAGGGATAGAGTTTCTCCCTCTAATGAATTTCTGTTCCAGGGACCTGGCAACGATCAAAATCCGATGTGGAGGAGCGGATGGGCTGAGGGACATTACTGTCGCGTCAGCCTATCTGACAGGGGACAGCACGGACCCTCCTCCACCCAACGAATTGGAGCAGCTGATGGTGGGTAGCAGAGCAGGTGGATGGCAGACCATCATCGGCATGGATGCGAATGCGCACCATGAGTTGTGGGGTAGCTCGGACACAAACTCTAGGGGTGAGGCACTTTTACAATTCTTTATGAAATTTAATTTAGACATATTGAATAGAGGTAATAAACCGACATTCGTCACAACACGGCGTGAGGAAGTTTTAGACCTAACAGTTTCCACCCAGTTTCTGGGTGACTTTGTTAAAAGCTGGGCTGTGTCTGGGGAAGTGAGTAGCTCAGACCACAGATACATCCGGTTTGAAATCGCCAAAGTCGAAAGAGAAACGGTATGGTACCGGGACCCCCGCAAGGCGGACTGGGAAGCCTACAGGGCAGACCTAGCTGTGGAACTGCGGGGGGTTGAGAGGGCCATAAGGGATTCAATAGACCTCGAGATTGCAGCAGTCCAATTGCGAGACGCAATTACCTCGGCCTATAACGCCAACTGCCCCCTGAAAATGAGGGTGTCCACCAGGAACGTCCCATGGTGGAACGAGGACCTCAGGCAAAGGAGGACGCAGGTTCGTAAGCTGTTTAACGCGGCCAAAAGGTCGGGAGCATGGGATGAATATAGACAGGCCCTATCGACCTATAACAAAAGACTGAGGGACGCCAAGAAGGAGTCGTGGAGGAGGCACTGCGAAGAAGTGGAAAACACGTCCGAGAGTGCTCGACTACACAAGATCCTGTCTAAGGGCCCTCAGACTAACATAGGCTCCCTTAGAACACCCACGGGAGGCTTTACAAGCTCGGGGGAGGAAACTATGGAAATTTTACTCCAGACGCACTTCCCCGGCTGTAACATAATAAACCAATCACCTCCGGACTGGGAACACTCAGAAATAGAGGCGCCTTATAGGCGGGCATCTAGAGTAGACTGGACAGTCGCTAAAGAGGTGGTTACCTGGAGCAAAATCAGATGGGCCATTAACAGCTTTAAGCCATACAAATCGCCGGGATTTGATGGAATAATGCCCATCATGCTCCAACAGGGGATAGATATACTGGCGCCGGTGCTTACCCTCATTATGAGGGCCAGCCTGGCTCTGGGGTACATTCCGAGGGCATGGAGACTGGCCAGGGTTGTATTTATTCCTAAACCTGGGCGTCCAACAGACCAGGCAAAGTCCCTGAGGCCAATAAGTCTCATGTCCTTCTTGCTGAAAACAGTGGAAAAACTGCTCGACCGGCACATTAGGGGCGGTGTACTGGAAGCATATCCTCTACACTGCGGACAATATGCATACAGAGCAGGATTCTCAACAGAAACAGCACTGCACCAACTGGTGCTGAAACTGGAGAATACGCTGGAGAACAAGGAGGTGGCGCTGGGGGCCTTCCTAGACATAGAGGGGGCCTTTAGCAACACCTCGTTCGGATCGGTTCTGGCAGCTGCCCGGGAGCGTGGAATAGAGGAGACCTGCTGCAGGTGGATCGGTTCCATGCTCAGGGACAGGGCGGTGTTCACCTCACTCGCGGGAGGGACTCTGCTGGCGGGGGTCGCGGCGGGGTGTCCGCAGGGGAGCGTTCTGTCTCCCTTGCTCTGGTGTCTAGTCGTGGACGGCCTGCTGGGGAGGCTCTCGGGAGGGGGGTATGAGGTACAGGGCTATGCGGACGACATTGTCATCATAGTCCGAGGAAAGGTCACACAGGCAGTGTGGGAGCGTATGCAGACTGCACTGAAAGTGGTGGAAGGGTGGACGGTTGATCAAGGGCTCGGGGTGAGCGCCGAGAAAGCAACCGTCGTGCCGTTTACGAGGAGGAGGAAGTGTGAAAGCCACAGAACTCTCACTCTATACGGTAGGAGCGTTCCAATGGCCAGGGAGGTAAAATATCTTGGGGTCGTATTGGACTCTAAGCTAACCTGGAATGGTCACATTGGAAAAATACTGCGTAAGGCAGTCATGACCTTAGCCGTCACTAGGCGGCTATATGGAAAAACGTGGGGACTAAGACCTAGTATGGCCCACTGGCTGTACACAAGGGTGGTCAGACCATCGTTAACATATGCGGCACTGGTCTGGTGGCCTAAGGTGACACAATCCAGTGCCAAACAAAAACTAGGCAAGATCCAAAGGATGGCTTGCCTAGGCATCACAGGGGCCATGTCTTCAACCCCAACAGCCGCCATGGAGGTGTTGCTGGATCTACCCCCCCTACACTTCGTTATTATGGGAGAGGCCAGGCTAGGACTATACAGACTAGCCTGCAATGGTAGACTGAAGATCAACCCAGGCTTCAGGGGCCACTGCAAAATTCAGGAGATCGTGAAGGAACCCATGCTTGAAATGAGGTCAGACTTCGCGAGCCCGCGAATGTGCAGGGAAAACAACTTCACAGTGGAAATCCCTGATCGCGGGGCATGGCGGGAGGAGACACCGGGCATACCACGGGACGCGCTCGTCTGGTTCACGGACGGATCTGGCGGGGAGCGTGGGACGGGGGCAGGTGTTTACTCGGAAGGACCGAGGGTAAGTCACAGTATTTCCCTCGGAGCCCATGCAACGGTGTTTCAGGCCGAGATGTACGCCATCCTGCACTGTGTGCGGGAGAACAAGAGGAGGGGCTACACCAACAAGCGGATCCTCATAGCCACAGACAGCCAGGCAGCCCTTAAGGCACTAAGTAGCCCACGGGTAAATTCCTGGCTGGTGAGTGAGTGCCGAGACGAGACGAGCGACCTGGCTGGGCAGAATGAGGTGACCCTCATCTGGGTGCCGGGTCACTCGGGGGTCAAAGGCAATGAAGAAGCTGACAGTCTCGCAAAGAGGGGGTCAGCAGAACCATTTATGGGACCAGAACCGGCTCTGGGCGTGTCAAAGAGCACTGCCAGGGGAGCCATTAAGTCCTGGGTCAGAAACCAACACAAGGTGTACTGGGCGGACTGTCCAGGGCTCAGACATGGGAAGTCAATAATTGACGGACCCAGTTCAAAGAGAGCTGTGGAGCTGCTAAACCTTAGCAGAGGACAGCTCAGAAACACAACAGGTCTCTTGACGGGACACATGGCCGTCAAGAAACACCTACATAAAATGGGGCGGTTCGAAGGGGACCTCGCATGCAGACTCTGCGGCGAGGGGGAGGAATCAGCCCAGCACATCTTGTGCGAGTGTATAGCTCTGGACCGGAAAAGACAACTGATCTACGGTCACTCTAGACCGGAGACAGAGCAATATAAAACTTCACCCTACCAATCGCTGTGCAGACTAGTTCAAGGCACAGTGATTTTGGAATGGGTGGAGTAAGACTAGGGGTATGCACAATCAACCAAGGGTTGCGGTGCTATCGGGGCGGCAAGGCCGCGGACGAGCCCTGAGGGAACAAAAAAAAAAAAAAAAAAAAAGGTCTCTCCCAAGGCAACATATATAGTAAATTTCATCAGAGCCGCTGTGTTATTTTCGGAGGAAAATTATTTTTTTGAAAGAGAACTCAAAATTTTCCTGGAAAACCTCGTTCGATTTTCCTGGCTAACGAACTCATCCAAGCCGTTAATAAAAGAAAGGCACTTGCCGAGTTTCATTGAAATCGGTTAATTATTTTTTGAGTTATCAGACAGATACATACATACATACATATGCATATATATATATATATATATATATATATATATATATATATATATATATATATATATATATATATATATATATATATATATATATATATATATAAACATATAGAAATTGAAACTGACCCTGGATATGGATTCTAGGGGTCCTAGTTCACGCTCATTAAAATTTTTTTTTGCAAAGTCTCACCATCGGTACCTCTCTATTAGTGAATTTTTTTTTTAAATAAAAATTCACTAAAACTCACTTTTTGGCTGTAAAACTTATCTATTAAAAGTGTCTCTGCAGAAACAAAGCTTTGAATGATCCTTCTTTATCAGAGCACAAAACCAGTAGCCATACAGGGTGTTCCATTCACAGTGAACTACATGTGAAGCTTGGAAACAGTAAGAGATGCGAAGTTGGTTAAATTAGACGAAAGTTGTTCAGTTTTGAGGGTAGTACATAACCACTTTCAGATTTTAAAAAAAAATCATAGGTGGCTAAATATTAGCAAAAATATAAAAGTTGCCATTTTAATTTTTATTCAATATCTTTTTTAATTGTTAAGATACCTGTCTGGACCTTGTTATGCTACCCTAATGCTACACCCTGCATCAGCTAGTGCCATTAGAACTTCTCAAGACCTACTAGATTTTGCGGAGCGATAGTCAACTTTTTTATTTCTTATGGGCACCATATTGGTTTTTGATGTATTCGAATAGAGCATAAAAAAAGCTTTTCAATCAGGTATAACATGCTTAGGTTTGGATCACAAGAACTGGGGAAAATTACAAAAAAGGTCTTTTAACATAGTTGCCTTGGAAGCAATGCAAATAATTGAATTGCTGTGTACATGCATACTTGGGTAAGCCGTGAATTATTGTATTTTATAATTTAAATAAGTATGACTTAATTATTCATGAAGACACAAATGTATAAACATAGAGATTAACATTAATTTGGATCATTATTTTGTTTGATACCTACAGCTAAAGATGATGTTGAAATATCTGGCCATTATTTTCAGTGCAAACTCTACTCCTGTCTATCAAGCCTAAGCAAGCATCCTTGATTACCTGTGGCTGTATTTGTTATTGTACGTTCCACAGCTGCCCTGAGTTCATCTATTGTATTGCAGGTGCTATAGTATACATTATCTTTAACATATCCCAATATGAAGTAATCCGAGGGGCGACAGATCTGGAGAACGAGCAGCAGGCCACCTTACAGGTTCCCGATTGCCAATCCAATTCTGATAACTATCGTTTACGTAATTAGTAGACTCTCATTATGTGGTGAAGCCACATCTTGCTGGAACCACATATGCGCCACTGTATTGAGTGGTCAATTTTCTAATATTTGCTCCACATTCTGCTGCAATAGATCCAAATACTTCTGTGATGTCAAAGTTCCATAAAAAATTAATGGGCCTATCAAGTGATCATTGAGGATGCCAAGCCACACATTAAATCCCCACCTAACCTGATAATGTACTTGCCTATTTATGAACGGATTTGCATCGGCCCAATAGACATTGTTTTTTCTCTTAAACATACCACAATTAGTGAATCGTGTTTCGTCAGACCACAACACTTTGAGTGGAAACTGACGATCTTCTTCGCATTTTCTTAAAAACCACCCCTAAGACCTTGACTAAATGCTCTCCATACGGGTGAAACTTGTTTTTTTCAGAATGCGTTAAGCAGTAGACTAGGGTATGTCGAAATTATTTTCGATTAGACGTAGAGACACGGCGGTTTTCAATAACACTTCCTATAATGAGATGTTCCACATTTTCATTACCGTTTCTTGTATTTTTTCTAGCCTTAAATGATCCATGATTAATTAAATTATTTTACAGGCTTTTAAAAGTGGACTTTCCAGGTTGTTGTCTCTCTGGATATCGTTGCAAATACGCCTGTTGAGCTCGCATATCATTTCTGTGGCAAAGAATGAAACATACCAGCATACCCTACTTCTCTTGATTTGAATATCTCTCCATCTTATCTTACTACTATTAAAATTTAAATAAACACTAAAGTATTATTAAATCAATAACTTTCTTCAACAATATCTCTGCTATGAGTACTGATATTGATAACAAGCAAACTGATGTTGATATGAAATAAATTATGACAATTCATGCAACTCAATTATTTGTATTGCTTCCAAGGCAACTATGTTAAGACAGTTTTTGTGATTTTCCCCAGTTTTTGTAATCCAAACTAAACATGTTATACCTCGTTGAAAAGCTTTTTTTATGCTCTATGTGAATACGTCAAAAACCAATAGGGCGCCCATAAGAGATAAAACAGTTGACTGTTGCTCCGCGAAATCTAGTAGGCCTAGGGAAGTTCTAATGGCACTAGCTGATGCAGGATGTAACAGTAGGGTAGCATAACAAGTTTCAGACAGGTATCTTGACGATTAAAAAAGATATTGAAGAAAAATGAAAATGGTACATTTTATATTTTTGCGAATATCTGGCGACCTGTGATTTTTCTTTTGAAATCTGAAAGTGGTTATGTACTTTCCTCAAAACTGAACACTTTTGTCTAATTTAACCAACTTCATATCTTATACTGTTTCCGAGATCCCTATGTAGTTCACTTTCAATGGGACACCTGTATATCTGAAAATTCACAGTCAAATATTCTTCACTGATTTAAACGAGAGGATGACCCCTCTTATTTGCTTTATACAGCATGGAGTAAATCCTTTAGTATGCAAAGGGATACTTGCTTTAAATATAAACCGAGGGGGAAACCACTCATGAAATTAGCGTACACATATTTAAAATACCATTGTAATTAAAGTATTGAAAAGAATTAAACCAGCAATGAAGGTTAATTAAAAGTATTAAGTGATATTCTGTGCTGAAATTAAATAGGGGTTGAATGTATGGGGTGGAATATCGGCGACAAATTTTTTTTTTTTTTTTTTGCTAAAACTGGGTACGAAGTCTTAAAATACATAGAAAACTTAATCCTGGAATGAAATTTCTTTGACTGTCTGTCTGCTGGTCGGTCGTTCTGTACGTCTATCTGTTAGTAAGTGTAATAAGTGGATTCAAGATATCATCTTCAAATTTGGTATACAGTGAGCACCCGACAAAGGAACACTTAGAATTGTTATTGGGTAACATCGCTTTAGGGATGATAAATTCATTTCATGAGAATATCATTCTGAGCAAAGTAAATTCTCACAGCTATGTGGAAGTTATGATTCAATTTGCAACAATATTTTAATATTGTTAGATGTATTTTGTTAGAAGTATTTAATTATAAAGAAGAACTTCCAAGAAAGGGGAATCCATCAGATCAGTTTGCTCATTTAAAACAAGGTAGCTATTGTTGCCGTGTATATGATTTTTTACTTCTAAAGATTCAAAAGACAAGAGTGGGCTTATTACAAAAATGTGGTGGCTCTATGTGGTTATTGACTGTAGGTCCATGTTAATTATCAACAGATTGTTTTGCAAATGTCGATTTGTCAGTGTGGTTATTTATAAGTGCAGAAATATGTTCTTTGTATCTGGTGTTATATGTCTAGAAGTTTCAGCAATGAGTGTGTATAAGCTAGTTTATAAATTCCAGCTTTTGTCAAGAAACATGGTTTTTCTTTTGTGTTAAATAACAAATCATGCGTTGTGTTGTAAGATTTAAAAGCAACTTTGCATTTGTTCAGGCATTTAATTTTTTTTATGTTTTCTGAAATATTTCTGAAGAAAGTAATCAAAACAAATTTGTTATCTTTTGGCTCTAACATTTGGATAAATTAAATCAAGTGCTAATTTGTATTGTTTTCTCTCTTATCATTTTATATATTATTTGAATAGAGTAGCCATTATCAAATGCTATTTGCTTAATCATCGAAATTTTGTTTTCAAAATTGGTAGCAAATAAATATAAAACCAAGTCAATAGTTTGTTACCTCACCTATATCTTTCATAATATGATTAACTGTCAAAATTCTTCTAAGGCCATGGAGAATATCTAATAAACTGAAATTCACCATTGTTGAAAATGTTGTTGTCATCGATCAAGTTGCTCTAAAATGCTGTTACATTATTGTGAACTTATTAACCAAGGCAAAAAATGTTCTGCGTTACTACTGAATTTTTTCACTTCATGTGCATTAAATTCAATGCATATACAGGGTGTTTAAAAAAGATGGGGCAATATTTAAGGGGTTAATTTCCCAGGTCATTTTATGAAAAAAGTTCCCATAAACATAGGTGCTAAAATGCATTGTTTCCAAGATACAAGGTGTTATTTTTTTTTGGTAAAATAACGATTTTTTAACAATAATTCAAATATCTCCTCACCGATTGTTTTGAAATTTGGCAGCGTTGTTGGTAGTAATAATGGGCTGATATGACCCTAATTAGATAAAGATTGGCATTAGGAGGGACACCTCAACAAAAATGATCGTCCGTGTTGTGATTTTCTGTATGTTAAATGGACATGCCATAAGAAGGTTTTCATTTTTTATCGTGTAAATGATTCAAGATACGGGGAAATTTCAAGAGATAAAAAACTTGTAGTTTTAGTTTCTTTATCTCAAAATAATATACAAATCATATTGCAGTCAGTGGCGTACATTTTTATGTCACTAAATTTTGTTGAGGTGACCACCCCCCACCCCCCCCAATGCCAGTGGACTTAACAATCTGTATCTAATTAGGGCCAAATCAGCCCATTAATAATACAAACAACGCTGCCAAATTTCAAAACAATCGGTGAGGAGATATTTGAATTATTTTTTTAAAATCGTTATTTTACACACAAAAAATTAACACCTTGTATCTTGGAAACAATGCATTTTAGCACCTATGTTTATGGGAACTTTTTTTCATAAAATGACCTGGGAAATCAACCCCTTAAATATTGCCCCATATTTTTTAAACACCTGTATATGAGTTTAATGTTATGAAAACTTCAGAATTTTTTTCTTCTTCTTAAGCCACACTTTTAAGAAAATGACCACATACCCGATTTTGCAAGGTATCAAATCTTTCTGAAAATGCATCTAACACATAGCGCATTAATTTTAAGTACAACATTGGAAATAACGGAAAAAAGTAGTGATGGTAAATGAAATTAATCGATAGATTACCTGGTAACCATAACTCGAAAATTGTAGATCTGGCTTAGGATAGTATTGAGTAGGTTTAATTTTTTTTTCTGCTTATAAACTACTAGTGTTTTAGTGGGATTATTTTTTAGTTTATTCTTCGATTGTTTTTTCCCATGTAATTATGATTAATATGATGTAAGCATCTGATATTAGCATTTATTTATGTATTGATTGGATTTTTTGAATAATTTTAACAATATTAACAAGAAGGCTGAAAATGAAGTACATGATTTTCCGCTTTTCTACATTCATTATAAACGAATAAATAAAACTGACACGAGTTCATTATGATGTTTCAAGTTAGCAATACTATATTCTCTACTTCTTGTCATCGATTATTGTCGTTTAAGTTGCCAATTCTAATGGTACGGCTAGGAATAGTTACATATATCGAACCTAGACTCACAAGTAATTAAATGTTGTTGGATAATAATGAAGGAATGAAATATGTAATGAATGGTAATAAAAGGAATGAAAGAATTAAAGGCATAATGAAAGGTAATGGAAGTAATGAAGTAATATTTAAATGTAATGAAAATAATATGCTCATAATGAAAAGTATTTGGGTAATGAAAGTGAATAATTAAAATATTTAAAATGTAATGAAACGCAAGTGTACACATAATGACAGGAGTGGTTTCCCCCTCGATATAAACTATTCATCTCCTTTTTAATCACAATCATCACAAAGGCTGAGTTTATCAGGCACCAACAGCTGAGTTTAAGTGCACATCTCCTGACTTGGGATAAATTTCAACAGTTGTAGACTGATAAACGCCCTGTTGACTTGAAGCACTACTTTGTGATGTTTATCTGTCATTCCATTTTGACAAATCAGCTACAGTTGAGTTCCAGCAGAAACTCAGCCAACTAGTGATGGGAAAAACTGTTATATTGCTTTAAAAGGTCGGAACTGTTACTATTATTTAGAAATAACAGTTAAATATAACAGGTTGAAAATAACAGTATGAAGTATGAATTATTAAGAATTCCACGTAGACGTAGTAACAGTAGCTGAACCCGTCCGATGGTGTAGTTGGGTAATGTTTAAAATAAAAAATATTCTTGTATTATGTTTAAAACAATTAATTATTTTTTTATTAAAAAATGATTGAGGTTTTTTTTATGTATTCATCACTAATAATAATTTGGTAAAAAATTCAACAATGCAGAATTTCTTTTGAATTTTCTTTACTAATTAAGTATTAGTTAAGCATTGAGCTTGAAAACCTCTATAGCCATCTTTTCCTTGAAAATGAGACTTATATGAAATACATGAATTATTGTAAGCAAAAAATAAAATAAATAGTTTTTTTTAAATTAAAACTAATTTTTTTTCTCTCTACCTATAGGGTGAAGTGTGTCTGGTTTCAACTATACCGGGTACAGGGAATATTTTTATAATTTCATTAAAATTGGTACTGTTTCTGAGATTTTTTAAGTTTCAGCGATTTTTAATTTTGCAGTAGTAATAAAAAAAAGATGTCTAAAATCGGACCCATTTCTTAGATTTCCAAAGTGAAAAGTAAAAAGGAATATTGATTTATTAGTTACATAAGGCAAAGAAGAATGAGCAAAGAAACTACCTAATATAATAT
The DNA here is from genome assembly GCA_964006375.1 of Tillus elongatus. Classification (NCBI taxonomy): domain Eukaryota; kingdom Metazoa; phylum Arthropoda; class Insecta; order Coleoptera; family Cleridae; genus Tillus; species Tillus elongatus. The sequence continues at coordinate 123,760,685 of OZ023264.1, forward strand.
AATACCTAAGGACTCATGTTAAAGCATAACTGTACGTTTGTACATATCAGTTTTTTCTTAAAACAAAAATGCCATCTGCATATCGAGTTATCTAATGAGGATTGAGTTTACGTCAACGACTGTGATAATTTTTTTATATACGCGGTGACCTGATTTTATTTTTACAGTGATATAGTTCATTTTTAATAATTTTTAGTTGCTACATATACAGCCTTTCACATATTGAAAAATTAAGAACGAATTTTTTAACGACCATAAATGCCAGAAGTGAAGGAAACTTAGCTCACTTTTTACAAGCATGACTTGTAATATTAATAAAATGAGGTAATATAAAAGGTGTGCAATTTGAATAATGAAAGTTGATGGAGTTTCCGCAAAACCAGAAGCTCCAACATGCTGCACCTCTCATAAAATTTCGGTAAATAAATTTGCCTTTATTCTGCACATATGGTTCTTTATTACATTACGCTTTTATTTTTTGTTAGAAGGATCTCTAGTTACATTTTCGATTCTCGGTTCACCGCCGGTGACTCACCGGTCATCTTAATCAGTACGCTTTTAAAAACTGTACAAACAACGAACCGCTTTTGCCTAGAAATGGAGATCCACTTAAATGGTGGAAAATTCATTCTTATGAATATCCACATTTAAGTAAAATGGTGAAGGAGAAGTTCGGGACTGTCGCTACGTATGTTCCGTGCGAAAGACTTTTTTCTAAAACAGGACAAATTTTAAGTGACCGCCGTAACAGACTTTCATCGACCAGTCAGTCAAATAATGTTCATCAACAAAAACTCAGAACTTTAAAAGTGTTTTGTTAGAAAAGTATTTTTTAGTGTAAGACAATTTTTCTCAAAGAAAAAAGAAACATCGTTGATTTTATTTACATTTTTCATATTTTGTGTTTGTTTATAAATTGTAAATATATGTGTGTGTGTTGTGTGAATCAACAACCTGTCAAAATTTAACAGTTTCATTGTACCGACAACCCTACGTTCTCAAAGCTGTGAGCACACTAGTATAAAGTAGTATGTTATGAAGTAAAGTCCGCTCTATACCCCATTCCTAGTCTCATGCCCATTCATCCTGTTATAACAGATGCAGATGAAAACAGAAGTTGATTCATCGTAGCTAGTTGCAGTGCAACAGAAACAGATACGACAACAGAAACAGATACGACTCGGAGTTCTAATGTAAAGCCCAACAGCATCCCCACCCCTGTATCTGTTATTTGTATATATCCATAACAGGTTGTTACTGTTGCGGCTCGACAACAGTTATAAATAACAGACTGTTAAATAACAACCCATCACTACAGCCAACACATTTGTTGCCACAACTATTCAACTGTTTGTGCCTGGAGAACTCTGCTAATTTATCATCCTTTTATTTATTCTAAGGCCTTAACAGGCTTCTAAACAATAAAATCGAGACACTACTTTCTTACATTGTAACTTACACATTTAGTGATTTTTGTAAAAAAAGATATTGTTTCACTCCACCACTGTGAGCTTACTGTTTCTTAATCCTTAACTGAAAGAATATTAGGTGCTGGAATTGACTCACTACATAGAGCGAGTCAACCATGCTACTACCATATAAAGATAAATCACCCAGCTTACCTCTTTTTCAACAGCGGGTTCATTAAATCTCTGTACATTCTTTCGCTCCCTTTTTCCCGTTTTCTCTAATGGCTGATCAAGTAAAGGAACATCCTTGGACTTTTTGTCTTTAACATCTTTTGTTTCTTTGTCGCTAGCTTCATCTTCATCTTCCTCTTCTGTTTTTTCGCTGTTTTCAGTTTCCTCTTCCTTAGCATCATTCTCCTTCGCCTCCTTCTTTTCTTTTTTATCTACATCATTTTCAACTTTTTCATCATCATCTATCTTTGCCTCGGCATTGTCAGACTTCTCCTCAGAATCAGCATTCTCTTCTTTAGGTTCGTCTTCATCTTTTGTTTCTGTATCTACAGATTCTGTGCTATTTTCAGTTGGTTTTGTTGATTTTAAATCTTCTGCATCATGAGAATCTTGTGAACTGTCTGTTTGATCAGTTCCACTTTTCTCATTGACCTACAAGAAGGTTAATGCGTTTATTAGCGATAAACAAATACAACAGAAAGCCTAAATTAAATAAAAATAATTTTAATTCTACATTTTCTGATTTCCCGCTTTTTCAAATATCAACATACGCCATATTGAATAGCCTCCGGTTAAACATGCTCTTTTTATTTGGGAAGCAGCTAGGTGAAAATTAATCCTATATGTTCAACAAATACTTATATATGTTTACTAACGTATTGTAAAAACTTAAATACATATTTTTAAGTACTTACTTCAGTAGAAAGATTTTTGGAAGTATCACCTTCACTAGACATCTTAACTGTCATATACCGCGTCTAGAAATGTCCAATGAGAAATCACACGCATTGCACAAACATCCAACAAAATATTTGACTTGTTTGATGCTCCAACAATGCACAGTAACACACTGGTCTACTGAAAATCCCTATATAAAATGGCGGAACAACGGTTCTGATTTGTTTTATAACGCCATTTACTGTTAGACGCTGTATTTTCTGAAATATAAACACATTCAGTAATAGATTAACTTCACAGAGACTTTAACAAAATAAGAAAACTTACCTGTCTTCTACTTTTCGCAAGATATTTCAGAAAGCGTCACAGCAAAGTAGATAATGCGATTTCTTCCTCACCGAAATACCGGCGTCCCGTTTTGGTTTTGAAGAAATTCAAGCTCTGTTGCCAGATTTCATATGGCACCATGGAAATTATTTCAGTTTTCACCAGATATTTAGGAATTTTCCATTAGAAACATTTCTTACTTTTATATTTACATACAATGGTCTGCCAAGCGATAACTCTTTTTAATAATTCTGATTATTAGAGGCAAGCGGGATTTTTGAATTTTTTTTAAGAAACATGCTAAAACCACCCCACTATGCATACGCAAGGGGGAGAATTTTGTGGAAACAACTCCACCCTCCAAAGGTTACAGGTCCAGGAGTGAATAGGGATGCTGTGGGGAAGGTAATATAGTAGCAATCGAGAAAAACAGCTTAGTTGGACTGCCATAAGCAGCCTTCTTTACATTTCGCATCAACACTTTCTCTTAATAATGTTATTCCCCCTCTAACACGCCTATTACTTCAGGTCCCCCAGCTTACCTTGTTTAGGGGTTGAAGGGACAACATATTTTTTGTAGTTTGTGCACAAAACACTCTACCAAGCAGGTCTATACGATCTGAACTGACCTGACCTAACCTGACTCGACCCGACCTGATCTGACCTGACCTGACATCACCTGACCTCACCTGACCGCACCTGACCTCAGCGGACATTACCTGACCTGACATGACCCGACATAACGTGACCTGACCAAAAAAACGTTGAAGAAAACCGAAGAAGGCACAAAAACATGAATTTTACAACAACAAAAAATGAAAAAACAATGTTAGTGTAAACTTACCGTATGTGACCATCGACGAATCAGTATAATGTCAATAATTTGGCAACAACAAATTCCCACAACGCAAAAACCAATTTCCACAACATCAAAATAGTATCAAAATGCATATAGGGTTGCAAACTTCATCTACCAGTAATCGATTTATTTAAAACTAGTAGGCCCCTCAGCTTTTCAGTATCACCCTACTTTAATTGAAATCACTGCCAGATATATATATATATATATATATATATATATATATATATATATATATATATATATATATATATATATATATATATATATATATATATATATATTGGTGTTATTGTATCAGTTCTACTGGCGAATCTAATGATTAAAAAACTTCTTTTGATGGGTATGTTTTTTTTCTTTCTTCTTCTCTCTTTTTTTGAATCAGGAGTGGAGAAGGCCTCATGCACACTTCATTCTCACACCGTAGTGTGTGAGATATCGCGGTAGTCTGGGACTCCTACCCACTAAGCTCCACTCTCTGTAGTGAAGTACCGGACCTTAGTCCATACCTCCGTCGGAATGGTTTCACACAATGACGTTGGGATTTGAGTGTTTCCATTCTCCCTCCATTGGGTGAGCGGCGGCTTTGGCGAACTGAGTCGTAGATATAGTTGAGTTATAAACGCAAGTATTTTCAGATTAGAGTGACTCTGACTGTTTCCGACAAACAATGGCGCTCTGGTAACCTTTCTCAGAATCTTATTCTGGATTATATCAAGGGTCTTGATGTGTGTGTCGGCCGTGGTGGCCCATGCAGAGTATGCATAGGTCAAGGCTGGGTTATGACTTGGTACATGAGGAGTTTATTGTTCATGGACCCTTTCGAATTTATGTTAAGAAGTGGAAAGAACTTCGAGATGAACATCGAAGCTTTCCGTCGGGCATGTTGCGCATGAAGGCGCCATGTTTAAGCGTTTGTCGAGAAAACCCCCGATGTATTTGGCGGAGCCTTGCCGGGGAATTTGACGGTTGTCTAATGATACGTGATCGTGAGGTGTGTGTCTCCTATTAGAAAATAGGACTGCTGAATATTTATCGAGGTTTGAGGCTAGACATGATTACCTATAACAGTCTTGAAGCTCGTCTACGGAGGTTTATAGACGTTGGATTATTATCCTCGGCAGCGTGGAGCTGCTGAGCATGGTAGTGTCGTTTGCCATCGTAGAGACATTTTAATATCTCCTTTCCCCATGCCTTTCGACAACTAATAGCAGATGGGCGGGGCTTAGGTCCTATTGTCGCCACTGTCTGGTATATTGTCGGTGGATAATAGTGTGAAACGCCATCTGTCGCTTTGTGACGGTTCTAGGCTTCTATGGCAGCTTCTACGCACACACAGTCCAACAATAAGGAAGCTGTGGGAAGACACCAACGATCGAAAACAAGTGGGCTAATACCACTACAGGCGTTGACTTACATCATTCGTGTCTTGCCAGGACTTACGGTATGATCTCTAACATGCTGGAGTAATCCTGAGAGAATACATAGACCGGTTTTATCATTGTTAGGACTCATCAATATGTCATGCATAGGCTCCATCAAGTAAGTCTTAAGGCGAGCATTGTAAAAGCATGCGGTGGAGAATACAGTGACTTTATACACGGCAATTGTACGTGTTCTTTTCTATGGTTGTAGTGATTACCACAGAACATTATGTGGTGATCACATAATGATACAGGGCAGTAATTATTTGTCAAAATTTATAGAATATTGTTATATTTTTGTTACACCTCTGTGTAGCGTATTTATTCTAACAGTAACCTCTTCAAATCACGATGATGTAAAGGGGATTAGGTACCTAACTAATGTAACAAATTACAAGCAAAAAAGTTTGTTATCTAGTTATTTGAATACTAAAAACAGGTACATAAAACATAAAAACTATTTCAAACTAAGTGAATATTGGAACCTGTGATGAGCACTGATAAGTATACTTGGAGAACCGAAATCACCACAACACATAGTTTTAAAGACTTGACGATCGTTTCACTAACAAAGTTAGCATCATCAAAGGATGGAAAATTCTAAACTATACTTACTACTAAACATCACTGAGGCTTAGGTAAAGACCGATACCGAGAGGGATATGAAATCGCAAGCAAATCTTCTGTGTATTGTATTTTAATTGCCTGACGAGGTTTTTGAACTTCCTTTATAACTTTACCTACCAAATTTCGAAATATTTATCTGTATCAAAGACAGAGCCCAAATAAAGGACTATAAATCAGTGGCGACGCTCGGTTTAAAGAACTTTTAGTGAATTGTCATTAAGAAAATTCACTAATAGAGAGGTCTCGATGAAAAACTTTTGAAAATATTGAGCGCGAATTTTGGTCGCTAGAACCCAAAACCAAGGTCCGTTAAAATTTGTATATGTTTATATATATATATATATATATATATATATATATATATATATATATATATATATATATATATATATATATATATATATATATATATATATATATATATATATGTATATGTATATGTATGTATGTATGTATCCGAACGATAACTCAATAAATACTCAACTGATTTGAACGAAACTTGGCACATAACTTCGTTGTATTAAGACCGCGGACGAGTTCGTATATCAGCTATAACCAACATTTTCTCCCCCTAAAATATACAAAACTATTTTTGAAAACGATATATATTTTTGTAAGTATCAGAGCAACTGGAATGAGACTTTTCATGTAGCTAGAAATGATGTAAATAAACTTATGTTGTGAATTGTAAGTAATTTGGTACACAATATTCAGAGTTTTTTCCAAATTAAAAATAAAATATGAAATACATGTTTTAAAACGATTTAGTGGTTAAAGTCCAATGCCTGACAGACAGAGTAGTTAACTGTCACGCGTAAATCGATTCATAGAACAGGTATAAACCATACATCAACGGTAACGAAACAAAATAAATAACAGGCATAAAACATACTGTCTGAACCAGCAATCGTGAAATCTCGGCCACAAATATCACAAATGACAGACGACATGATATTAAAAATTTGCCAAGTACCTAATTGTTATTTAACTGGGGGATTTGATCAATTTTTAAAATACACTATATTTGTAGCTTGATGAAGGGCCCTAAATACAGTTTGAGACTGAAAGTGTAGCATAATATAGTGAAAATGTTAACAAAATCAAGATAACTCTATAAAAAAGAAAAAAATAAATAAAAAAGCATTTTTGTTTAAAACGCCTAAATAACTTTGTCACCTTTGAGTCTGAAATTATAATTGTCAGCAGACATTTTGTTATTGTTGATATTGAAAAAGACTGTTTAATTAGGTTCACTAAAACGAAATGATTCAGGCGATTTATAAGGAAAAATAACTGATATATGTTTATAATTTGCAGATACTTTACTTTTCTCTTTTCTATGAATAGAGTTTCCTTCTGGAATGCTTTTGTAACTTTAATGAAATTTGTAATACAAGTTTCTTTCAAAGAGACTTACACTATCTATACATATAGCAAAATTAAATTTTTTAGCTTAATAGAAAATTGAGTTTTGCGCATTTTTCATAAAAGGAGTTAGAACGCAAGATTTTTTGATAATAATAGAGATATAGATGGTAACACTTTCGAAAGAATTCTTCAAATGTGCGCGTACTAGGACGGCTAAAATCGATCTTTAAGGTCTGTGTAAATTTAAAGTATTAGTTTTAATAATAGTGTACAACTCTTATGAAAATTCACTACGCTACAACGCACTTGCTGCGTTCCGAAATTTTGTTTATTATTGCCTAAATATAACAGATATTCGGATTGCTTAGTGGAAAAATTAATTCATAGACACAAAACAAAGAAAATGTTAGTGAAATGCACGACATTCAGGAAAGATAAAATAGAGAAAAAAAGCGCGTATCACAAGGGGTCTGGAGAGCATTTTTAAGAAGCCGATTGGCAGCTAATTTTTTTGACAAAAAGTAATTTAAAAAATGTGTTAGGTAATATGAAAGATAAAGATAAATGTCGGTTATCTATGAGATAAGTTGTAAAGATTGTAATCTAAAAATACGTTGGGTAGACTAAGTGGGAACCATATCTGGCAGAGCTGAGATACGGTAGTGTAGACAAGTCTTGCGTGGCATAACATATTTGGGATAATAACCACCACGTAGATATAAAGAAAATCTGAAACTTATCAGAGATGTTAGACAACCAGCGAAGCTAGATGCTTACGAGAGTATTTATATTTCTAAGGCAAGAAAAAACAAAATTTCCTTATACCGATTTATAGTCCTTTAATTGTTTGTGCTCTGACTTACAAACTTTTAAATTATTTTTTGTCGGAAAACTTAGCTCCAAATCGGCTTTCTTAAAAATGCTCTAGAGACCCCTTATTGTGATACGCCGTTCCAAAGGTAGGCAAACACATTTTTTTGCACTATTTTATCTTTCCTGAATGTCGTGCATTCCGTAAACATTTTCTTTTTTCTATGTCTATTAATTAATTTTCCACGAAGCAATCCAAATATCCATTAAATTTAGGCAATAAAAATCAAAAGTTCCTTAAACCGAGTGCCGTCCTTTTTTTTTGCGCTCTGTCTTTGATATATAAATACTTCGAAACTTGGCAGGTAAAGTTATAAAGGATGTTCAAAAACCTCGTCCGGCAATTAAAATACAATACACAGAAAATTTGCCTTCGATTTCGTCTCCCTGGCGGTGTGCGTCTTTACCTAAGACTCGGTATAAAAGGTGATGTTTAGTAGTAAGTAGTTTAGAAAATTTCATCCTCTGATGACGCTAACTTTGTTAGTGAAACGTCAAGTCCTTAAAAATATGTGTTGTGGTGATTTGGGTTATTCAAGTGTATTTAACTATTTCAAAGTTTAATAACGAAAGCAAAACATCAAAAGATGAAAATAAAGTTTGGAAGTAGCAAGTGCGTTATGGTAGTGAATTTTCATAAAAATGTTTTTTAATAGGAAATATGTGTGTTCTTTTTTAAGAAAGCAGGCATCAAATTTGGTTACCAGTATAACCTATACCTATAGTAGAAACAATGTGCCATGTTTCATCAAAATAACTTTATTGTTAGAAAATGTACCCAAATTTCCGAAAGTAAACTTAAAGTGTTCCCGAAAAAACGGATTCCTAGGTCAACCTTATGGGTTAATAGAAAATTGAGCGATTTAAATTTGAAGCACTTAATTAAAATTCGCTACCATTACGCACCTTTTTTCTCCCTCAGGGCTCGTCCGCGGCCTCGTCGACCCGATAGCACTGACCATAACGCACTTGCTGAGTCCCGAATTTATTTTCTTACAAACATGCATTATATTTCGATGGAAAATGCAAAAATGCAATAACATAAGGCGTGTTCGATTAAAAAAAGAGAGAATTTGTATCAACAACGACTTATGGGCCACATGTAGTGATTGTAGAAATATTATTTTAAGATTTAGCTCAAGACACACTATAATTAATGTATACAAATTTTTTTCATATCTTGTATAATAACGGATATATTGAGCTTTATTGATTTTTTACGAAAATTCGACAAAAATTATATACCATTAAACGATAAACTCTATAGCTAAGTCTACTGCCAAAACATCAGAGAAAGGGTTTATTTGAAATGAATTTTCTGGAAATATTTTAGTAAAATGAAGGACAATGACGGTTGAAGCTAAGACTTCAGGGTTTGTAAAACATTCTTCTTGATACATTTTCTTTCCATAGCCCGTATTAGTTTCAAGTTCTTTGCCTAAATGTTCGCAATTTTGACGTTTTAAATCGCGACTTTGACGTTTTGAGGAAAACCCCAATTTATTTTTCTTTAAATGCATCTACCTTTTTTTTTTCTTTTAACTTAGAGAACTAAAATTTGGTAAGTAATTTACCTATAATGGTATAAATCCGCGTACCAAATTTGGCTGCCCTTTCTTTGTTATTTCCGGAGATATAATTTTTTTTCTAAAGAAAACACAAAATTTTCCCGGAAAACCTCGGCCGATTTTCCTGGCCAACGAACTTATCCAAGCCACTTGCAAAAGGAAAGTATTTACCAAATTTAATCAAAATCGACCTATTATTTTTTGAGTTATCGGTGTGATTAATAACATTTATATAGAAAATTAGCAGATTAGCGTATTGTTCGTTATTTGAAATAAAAAATCAGAAACATGCTTAGAGGAACCCTTTTATGCATTAACCATCGGACAAATGCTGTGATCTCAACTCCACAATACAGTTAAGAGACCTAAAGCAAATTTCAGGTTCTGTGCAGGGTAAGCATACTACAATGGAGCTAGAAATGCAAACTGTAAAAAACTCACCTTACAGAAGTCCATAGAAAGGAGAAACTCCTTACCAACACCGTTTCTCCCTAAAAATTTTCCACTTTTCTTAATTGAAAAAAAATCGCTAAATAATAACGTAATCTGATTATTAGAATTAAATAAACAACTGAAACTGCTACTAAAGCATCACATAAAGGGTCTATTTTAAATAAATTTACAGCAAATAGGTTAATAAAATAAAGAACAATGAAGATTGTAGCTGAAACTTAAGGCTTTCTAACTTCTTACGACATTTATACTGCATAGCAGTATTCATTTAGGTACTCTATCTAGAACATGTCAATTTTGACGTTTCGAGTTGCGACTTTTTTGCCGTTTTAAGAAGAAAAACTTAAAAGTTTATAACTTTTTTAATTTTAACGTAGAGATTTAAATTTTGGTGCATCGTTTTATTTTTATGATATAAACCCTCGTACCCAATATGGTTTCCCTAACAGTGTTATTTTCGGAGATATAAAAATTTTCCGAAAGAAAACGCAAAATTTTCAGGGAAAAACTAGTCCGATTTTCCTGGCTAACGAACTTATCCAAGCCACTTGCGAAAGGAAGGTACTCACCAAGTTTTATCAAAATCGGTCCATTATTTTTTTAGTTATCGGTGTGACACATGAATATATAAATGAATATATATATATATATATATATATATATATATATATATATATATATATATATATATATATATATATATATATATATATATATATATATATATATATATATATATATATATATATAGTTTGAAACCGACCTTGGATTTGGGTTCCAGGGGTCCTAAATAGCGCTCATTTGAAGAAATTTTTTCACAATTCAAAAGTCGGGACCTCCTCAATAGTGAATTTTTTTAAAAGAAAATTCACTAAAAAAAAACAAATATTCTTAGGTTTTGGTAGGACGTAAGTCGTCATTTGCCGACTCTTTCATTGGAGCTTTCACAGTCATACTCATTGTCATAGTCATATTATGTATTCACCAAATTCCTCGTTTTCACATTTTAGACACATAACAAATAGAGGTTTCGTTTTCTTTAGATAGATGACAGTATAATAGAGGCGGCGATCACTCAACTGTGCGGCGCCTATTAGACTAGCCACCCTATTAGAGTAGCGGTTTCTATTGGAATAAATACGATATATGTCAAATACATATGAGTTTATTACGCAGATACTATGGATAGTGGACAGCAGTTCGTCAAAGGGCGTGGAAGATCACTCCAATACTAATTGTCAACTATTAATATTACGTGTAACTAACAGAACAAACATTTCCTAAAATCTTCACCAAACAAAACTAAACTTGATCTGCCGATTTGCGAAATCTCTTATTATATATAAAAGTAAGTGCTTGTCAGCAGAAATCAATTTGGCGCATTAAAATAAATAAGAAAAGAAACCAAGGAAATTGTGCTTGCACTTGCACCTATATTTCAGCGGAAGTGTTCACCTAATCTAACCTACAAACGAGTGTGCCGCATTCTACGAAATTACCCTTAAAGCGTTAATTTTTGAAAAATTTACCAATGGCTATGGTATATCTGGCCATTAGCGCAATACAACGATATTTATTTATTGTAATTTTAATTTTCCAGACGAGATCAACTTCTCGTTGGCCCGCCTGGGAATCGAACCCGGGTAAAGCGTTAATTAAATCAGATCGTTTTGTTACTATTGCCAGATGGGGAAGTTTCATAAACTAAATAGAGGTATCCATTGCTGACGCTGTCAACAACAAATTTGAAGGCTCACGTCCCATTTCTATATGCATTTACGTCAAACTGAGAGGTATGTTTGCATCATAGAGACATGTGATGTCTCCTTTCACCATGATTTTTGACAACTTATGCACGATAAGCGTCTACTGCAGCTTCCACGGCAGCTTCCAGGCGCACACACAGTGCAATAAGGAGGAAACGGTGGGGAAAAACTAGTGAACGAAAGCAACTACTCTCCTGGCTAATACCACGACGGGCGTTGAATTGCATAACTCGCAGCCACCACTCCAGTCCCGCCGAGATTTGCGGTATTATGTGCAACACGCTGTAGCGGTAGTTGTCCGCATTCCCAATTTACCCTTGTAAACTATAAGACAAACGTCGTGGTTTAACCCTTAAAAAAGTTGCATGACCCGGAGCGAATAAAGTTGCTGGACGGGGTAGATGAAGATTAAAAGAAGATCCTTATAAATAAAAAATGTGAAAAAATCAGCTCATAAGGGCTTGTTGCAAAGTGTTTTTCACATTTTACATTTATATATTTTCTTCTCTGACGCCATCGTTGTGCAGGCTGCTAGGTGTCATCAGCCTGCTAAGCGAAAGGTCCCGGGTTCGATTTCCGGACACGCTAACGAGAAGTTGACTTTGTCTGGAAATTGGTAAAAGGTAATAAATAGTTGGGAATGAAAATGGCCTGAGATGCCGCAGCCATTAATAATAATTAAAAAATATATATCTTGCTTCCAAGCATCATACTATTTACTTCGGGTCCCGTAACTTTCTGAGGGGTTGAAAGTTGAAATCACGACACGACATTTATGCATACAATAAGGTTAATTCTAAGCTCTATAGCATGTTTCTGAAAAAAATGTCTGGAAGCTGATCCCGGAATAATCTGCAAAATTGCCATTTGTTTACCTCATATCCAAACATAATGAAGGAAATAAACTATTTGGTATTTAAAATAAATGAAATCAGCAATTATATGAGTACGTTGCTAGCTGCCATTAAAAATTGCAGAGCTTTTCTAAAAAATTAGATTAGAAAAAGACGAAAAAGGTAATGACTATTATGACATATAAAGTTGACAGTTGCCATTTGATTTCACTTCATACATTTTTCTTCTATGAAAAGTGGATGTGGTGTGGTGGATATAGTGATAGTGTCAACACAACACGTGAATAAAGATTTGGGGCTTGCATCATCCTTTTGGAGGAAAATAGTAAAATAGAAACAGGTAAACGAGTAATAGATATACCTCTTGCATGATAGGAACATGTAAAACATTGTGATTATGACTTGTTTCATTTAAGTTTGATTAATTATAACCTCATAAACCCCTTTAACATATTTTAGGCCAAAATGCCTCTATCGTGCCGGTTTTATAAGGAAAAGTATCCTGAAGTGGAGGATGTAGTGATGGTTAACGTAAGGGCCATCGCTGAAATGGGTGCTTATGTGCATTTATTAGAATATAATAATATAGAAGGAATGATTTTACTATCTGAATTGTCGAGAAGGCGTATCAGGTCAATTAACAAATTGATCAGAGTTGGAAAAACAGAGCCAGTAGTTGTAATAAGGGTAGACAAAGATAAAGGTTACATAGATTTATCCAAGAGAAGAGTAAGTGCAGAAGATGTAGAGAAATGTACAGAACGTTTTGCTAAAGCCAAAGCGGTTAATTCTATCCTGCGACATGTTGCTGAGCTGTTAAAATATGAGTCAGATGAACAGTTGGAAGAACTGTATCAGAAAACAGCCTGGTATTTTGAAGAGAAATACAAGAAGAAAGCAAGTGCTTATGATTTCTTTAAACAAGCTGTTGCGTAAGTTAAATGATTCACTTTCTGTTTTAAGAGTTCAAAAAGTTTACTAGATGTGTACAAGGATTATTTATAGATTAATGTATTTTTTTAGAGATCCAAGTATTTTGGCTGAATGCAATTTAGATGAAATAACGAAAGAAGTGTTATTAAATAACATAAAAAGAAAACTGACATCTCAAGCAGTAAAAATTCGTGCTGATATTGAATGTGCCTGTTATGGTTATGAGGGCATTGATGCAGTAAAAACAGCACTGAAAGCTGGTCTTTCAATATCTACAGAAGAACTGCCCATTAAAATTAATCTAATAGCACCTCCTCTTTATGGTAAGCACTTTTGTGTTTAGTTTCTCCATTTTTAATAGTACCTACTTATAAAGAACAGAAAATTTTGGATAAATGAACTACAGTATACTCTTGATTATTCATGTGCGGATTATCCGGTTTGTGGATCATCTGTGCTGAGAAATTGATAAAAATTTCAAATCACGGATGGATCAAAATTTGATTATTATTTTTCATTTCCTCTTGCATAAATATAATGAATATCCCTAAAAGAAACCAACGACCATCTAAGTATGAGTCTGCCTATTATAATTATTATGGTAAAAGTTTCCCCTCCCCACATGTGTTTGATTCTTATGTAATTTTGTATACCGTGTTTTAGGGTGTAATTGATGAAAATCACAACAAAAATGAGGATAGAAGCTAAGTTTTGGTGTTATTTGGATTTTTTTGGAGGAAAAAGTAGGCAGTTTTAATCACTTTTGCCACATGTTTTTGTCATATTTTACACATTTTCAGGATCGCTCATTTTATATTAAGCTAAAGAAGCATCTCGTCCTCTATTATAATTAATTTGTATATAGTTAGTGCACACCTTGTATTGTTCAAGTGAAGATCTCCCTTCTTTTCATCGATAATCTATCCTAGGTTGTTGTTGATATTTGACATGTGAAACCAACTTCATGTCATACATTTTGATATTACAAGAGCCAAAATTATTTAGTAATACAATTTTTCAAAAATGGAATGTGAAACCCCTGAAAAGTGAATATGTTCAGTGAAGTAAGCATTACACGAGTATATTTATATCGGACATGTGAAGCGAGATATGCTTCAAACATGTCACAAAAGTGAGTACTTGTCTTACAAAAAAATCCAAATAACTCAAAAAGTTTGCTTCTGCCCAAGGTTTATAGATTAGACAGGTTGTCTGGTAACTTTCGACCAATCTGAAAGTGGCGCGGGAATATGTCACATGAAGTCTGAATTTAAATCTAGTGGATTAATGGTGCATTGAATATAGAAACCAGCCGGCATTTTTATGTGCGTCTTTACAAAGTTATGTTGTTTTGAACTTATAACAAGATTAAACATTTAATAATAAGTTACAATTAAAATTTTGTTCACATAATAACAGAATGTATTGAAGTTTTAGGATATTATTCGAATTCAAAGAAATGGATTAAATTAATTGGTTTATTTTGAAAATGATTAAAAATTAAATAATATTTATGAAATTATAAATTCATGCCTCAAATTGGACATAATTTTCTTCTGCTAAACTGCAATCTAGATTTTTGGTTTCTTTTTCTTAATTGTTTTCCTATTTTACTTGATAAGCTTCATTTAATAACATGCAACTTTCACAATAAGTAATTTTTTTTAGTTTATAATATTTAGGTAGGTATGTATTTGTACACATACAAAATAGTAGGTTTATAATTTTTGCAATCAATTTTCAACCACAAAACTTTAATCTTTGGAGTTGTAAAATAGTTTACTGAGTTAGCACAATAAGTAAATAATATTTGTATATAATATTTAAGGAGGTATTTATTTGTATACATACAAAATAATAGGTTTATAATTTTTACAATCAATTTCAAAGCAAAAAACGATACATCTTGTTACAGATTGTAAAATAATAATACATTGAGCTACTATACATAATAAGTAAATAATTTTAGCACATAATATTTAGGTAGGTATTTATTTGTACATATACAAAATCGTAGGCTTCTGATTTTTACAATCAATTTCTAAGCAAAAAACTCATAGTAAAATGATACACTGAGTTAGCACAATAAGTAAATAATTTTAGTATATAATATTCAGGTAGGTATCCATTTGTACGCATAAAAAATCGTAGCTTTATATTTTTTGCAATCACTTTGTAACCTAAAAAAACTTATACATCTTATATTTTATAATTAATGCCAGCTTCGTTTAGCCCCTTTTTTAGATCAGAAATATGTTGCTGCAGTAAATTTTGGTGATTTTCATAGTAATCTATTTTTTCCCTCAAACATAGGTTTTCAATTTGCAATTCTTCATATTTTCTTTTTAAGATATCATACTCTGTTTCTTTACTAAGGGGTGGTCTTTCTGACAAGTCTATGCTCTTGACGCTTAATGTCATCAGCTGGTTCTGTGATGTTCAATGATAGTTCTTCATTCGTGATAATTAAACTTTCCACAATAGCTTTCCTATTTTTATACATCATTCTCTTGGACCTTTCACTTTCATTATGTTTTTCTTGCCCGTTTAACAGATATAATGAGGGAACAGCTAAAAATATAAATTTATTACTACAAGTAGGTATAATAGGTACTCTCATAGGTCTCAGGCAAACCTCAAATAATACATAGGTACTACATACTTTTACACAAAATAAATCAATAATCTAAACCAACAAACACAAACTTTGTACCTGATTTTTTTAGATGCGTCGGTTGTGTATTCATTATTCTAGCCCGCAACTCATCTTCAAAATCCTCAGGTTTAAAATGCGTATTGGAAATTCTCTTATTTGCAACATGCCAGACACCTTTGCGATAACATTTTCTTACTCATTCTTTTTGAATCTTAGACCCTTTAGGAACAGAAAAGAAGGAAAGTGTCTCTCCACTTTTCTTTGCCGTTTTAGTATTATTTTTGCATGTTGATACATTACAAATTGTTCCACTGGGCATCTAAAAAGATATTTAGGTTAAGTTATCTATTGGCTTCTTTTTTAAGTATGTATAATTTATTTTTTGAAATGAAACATCTACCTTTATGATAAATTACCGATTTAATTCTTGATTAAATAACGTCCAATTCGTCGTCAGGTTGATTCTGTACACTTATGTTTACAACATTACAACAAAACACCTTAAAAAATAAAATAGTCTTTAAGATAATAGTTTCGATTTAACTGCTATTTCGTACAAAATAAACATTAAAATATGTCTGTAACTGATCGTTTTCGAAAAATTTTTAGCAACACACATTAAAAGTTACCTAAATTTCTAATAAATATTATTTAAAGCACCAAAGCTAAACTTTAACTTTTGGCATTAGACTTCACATGATGTATTACCCTCCTCTCGCGTTTCTCCCGTCTCCGAGTTACCAGACAACCTGTCTAATCTATAAACCTTAGCTTCTGCCCACGTTTTTATTGTAATTTTCATCATCTACAACTTAAAACACGTCTATAAAAAATTGCATAAGTATCGGAACACATGTGCAGAAAGTAAACTGTTACCAGAATTACTATCTCTGAGAAAGACACAACTATTAAACATGTATATTTATGATGTTCATATTATTCGTTTTTTTCCATTATCCGTGTTGCCAATCCCACCATTAGGCCGGATAGTTGAGAGTATATTGTATATCCAAAATTTAAAAAAAATTATGATCAACATGAATTCATAATTTTAGATATTAAAGTATAAATATAGTGCCCATTAATATTAATTTTATAATACACATGCTAACTTTGTACATTTTAGTTATGACAACATCTACCCCTGAGAAACAGGATGGCCTAAAGATATTAAATGATGCAATAGAGAAAATAAAGTCAACAATTACAGAACTAGGAGGTGTTTTTAATGTTCAAATGGCAGTAAGTATTGATATAACAAAATTTCAACATTTACTGTGGCGGTATTGGTAAGGGTTTTTTCAGTCGCTGCGGCAATGCATCACAGATACATGCCAATGTTACATTACTTAATCATGAATTAAAAGTTCTGCTTTTCTTTTCTCCCTCAGGGCTCCTCCGCGGCTTTGCCACTCCGATAGGACTGCAACCTTTGGCTTATTGTGCATAAAGCTCTGCTTACTTTTCTATTTATTATTTTATTTTATTATCAGTATGTACAGTATTTTTAAAACTTTGAATGATCATCATCATCAAGGTCTAAGGGCAACATCGCCTTGTCATAATCATGACTTTCTGTCTCCTGTTGGAGTTTTTTTTTATTCAGGTTGTTGTAGCTTTTACAATCATCGATTTTGTCTGGTTTTCCAGACAAAATTCTTTTGAGCTGTCTTTTGTATAACAAGTTATCTTCATTTTATGGTCTTTCAGTGTGCATCTTTTCTCTCTCGCCTTTTCTAGCACACTTTTATTTGTCTTTCTATCTGTGCACCTTGTCTTTCCAATCTTTTCTCCATGTCCACATTTCAAAAGCTATTCTCTTCATATCTTACCTATCTAAAGTCCAGCTCTGCATCTCATACAGTAGCATGCATATTAATGGAATCAAACACATATTTGGTATAAAAAAAGGTTTGTTGGGAGTTTTGATACATTTAGTTCTTAATTTAGTATTTATTGTGCCCTCCTTTTGTGTCTTCCAGTTTCACTCGTTTTGGTGTATATTCTATCAGGTTTTTACAGTTTTTGAAACATTTTTCATCCCTATACAATACTGGAATCAATGAACAAATGAGGCTATTTTTCGTTCTGCAATCCATTTTTGCGAGTTTTTGCTTGCAGATAGCTCCAAGATTCTCTATGGGATTAAGATCCAGGGAGTTTTCTGGCGACTCTAAAACAGCCACTTTGTTTTTGGTAAAGTAGTCATTCATTTTTTGGAGTTATCGCAAGGGGACAAATCTTGTTAAAACATTCACTCTTGGGACGGAAACCTCCTGTCTAGCTCTGGCCTCATTCTTTCTCTTATAATTTTCGTATTGGTCACTTTTCATCATTCCTTCAACAGGAATGAGTTGTCCTACCCCGTCATATGAAAAACACCCGCAGAATATTTTCCTTGTGCAGTGTTTAGGTGCTTGCTGAATGTGGGCGGTGCTTAACTTTTCTCCAGCTTTCTGACACACAAACTTTACAACTTGTCCCTGGACAAAAAAGTGGCTTCCATCAGGAAAAAAGTACCCTCTTCCAGTTCTCCACATTCGAGTTTTTATGTTATGGTGCTGAGATAACTCTTTTTCTTCATGGCTATTGTTAGAAGGTGCTTGTGAACAAACCTCTGTGCAATCTTCCTGCTTTACAAAGTCGTCTTCGGACCATAGTCACATGCAAGTTAATTCCATCTTGCTGCAGCTCACACGTGAGGTCCACAGCTGACATCCAAGGGTTTATTTTACTTTTTATGATTAAAACTGCATCATCTTTAGCTGTAGTTTTTCTCTTGGGTCAACATTTTCCTGCCCTATTCACATCAGTGTTCACCATCTTTTGGTTCTGTCTGATGATACGACAGACAGTGGCTTGAGAGACACTTAACTTCATCTGCAATTTGTTTCTGGGTTTTGCTTATATGCTCATTTAATGTAATTATCTTAATTCACTGTTCTGTCGAAGAATCTGTTGTGATATTGATGTAATATCTAACATCACAAATTGGTCAAAATTTTTAAACTAAACTTTTTTTACACTTACATATGTTTTTTAGAGAAAAGAAAACCCAGAGAAAACACAATAAATTACAACTAAGCATCTCAATACTGTAACTATTCGTTGCTGAGTATCCATTACTCGAAAGTTCCGAGTATTCATTCGTAAAAGTATTCGTTACTTTAGTTACTAAGTTGCAAGTATCTCGGACCGAGTACCCGGTACTTAAGTATTCAGTATTTAGTATAGTATATGCATCTGGCGATCGCTTCGGGTCGGTATTAGTATTGGCACATGAATAAGATCGAATATCGCTTGCGTCCATAAGCAAATCATGGAAGTTATGTGACTATGTGCCTAATGGACAGTAAGTTTTAATCAACAATACCCAGTGCTCCCTTTTAAGTTATGAGGCAAGAGTTTTAGGCTGTTATTGTATTATAATTTTAGTGAATTTATTTTAAAAAAAATTACTAATGAGGAGATCTCAACTTTTGAATTTTGAAAAAATGTCTTCAAATGAGCGCTAATTAGGCCCCCCAGAACACATATCCGGGGTCAGTTTCAATTTTTATATATTTATATACATATATATATATATATATATATATATATATATATATATATATATATATATATATATATATATATATATATATATATATATATATATAATTATATCTCCGGAATTAACAAAGTCAGGGCAACCAAATTTGGTACGCGGGTTTATATCCTAGGTAAGTTACCTACCAAAATTTAGCTATGTAGGTCAAAGGACAAAAAAGTTATAGGCATTTAAAGAAAAATAAATTGGGGTTTTCCTCAAAACATCAAAGTTGCGATTTAAAACGTCAAAATCGGCAACATTTAGGTAAATAACTTGAATCTAATACGGGCTATGGAAATCAAATGTCTCAAGAAGGATGTTTTAGAAACCCTGAAGTTTTAGTTTCAACCGCCATTGTCCTTCATTTTACTAAACTGTTTCCAGAAAAGTCATTTCAAATAGACCCTTTCTCTGATGCTTGGCAGTAGTCTTACCTATAGAGTTTATCGTTTAATGGTATATAATTTTTGTCGAATTTTCGCAAAAAATCAATAAAGCTCAATATATCCGTTATTATACAAGATATGAAAAAAATGTGTATATATTAATTATAGGGTGTCTTGAGCTACATCTTAAAAAAATATTTCTACAATCACAGGGTGGCCCATAAGTCGTTGGTGATACAAATTTTCTTTTTTTTTCTTTTAATCAAACACATCTTATGTTATTGCATTTTTGCATTTTCCATCGAAATATAATGCATGTTTGTAAGAAAAGAAATTCTAGGTGCAGCAAGTGCGTTACGGTAGCGAATTTTGATCAAATGCTTCATATTTGAATAGTCCAATTTACTATTAACCTATAAGGTTGACCAAGAAACGAGTTTTTCCGGGAACATTTTAAGTTTACTTTTGGAAATTTTTGTACATTTTCACACAATAAAGTTATTTTTATGAAACATGGCACATTGTTTTTACTATATAGGTTATACTGGTAACCAAAATTGATACCGACTTTCTTAAAAAGAAAACACACATATTTGCATTAAAAACATTTAAACACACATAACGCACTTGCTGCGTCCAGAGTTTTTAAGAATTTAAATAATGACGGGAGATATTTATATAATTATATAGTGATAAAACAAATTATTACAATATTCACTCTATATAATTATAATATAAAGTGTTTCATTAAATGTAGCTTCTTCAGATAGGTATAAAAGTAAAATGTATGTAGTAGTTAACTATAGAATCAAATATATTCGTTTTATTATTTATGTTTGAATTGGATTAAAAAGAATATTTTTTATATAAGATTGTTCTCTATTGAATAATAAAGTGAAATAAATGATGACAATATGCACAAGTATATGATTATTATGCAGGGTTCCTACTCGTCTGGAAAAGTCGGGGAATTTGTAGAAAAAACAGGGAAAAATTGTGAAAATTGACTAAGAGTCGGGGAATTTTTTGTCCCTGTTAGAGGAATATTATTTGTTTCCTTTTTATGATCAATAATTGTGTTTGCTTTTTGTGTGTGTTATCTAGTGATTTATTTTTCCACAAAACCACAATAATTGTTTCTTTTATTTTGCATTCATTGGTTGCTTTGTATTTGAAATGGGAAAAAGTGTTTTCCTTCATGACGCGAAGACCTACTGTATTCTGTAGTAGTGTGTTACACATGTTGGGGGTAAATTGTCAAAGATTAAAGTCAGGGATATAGATTTTGGCATGTCAGGGAATCACTGAAAAGTCAGGGAATATGCTGTTTTTAGTGGGAACCCTGTATATGACAACATTTCGTTAAATCTAGCATCTTTAGATATAAAAAGTGAAATGCACAGTAGAAATCAAATAATCAATTGTTTTATTATTTATATTTGAAAATGAAATTACATCAAGGATCAGCGAAACAATGTATATTTTTCTATTTTTATGAATCATCTCTTTTGTATAATAACATGAGATTACATAAAGTCATTATAATTTAAATCATGAAACAATTAACCGAGGTGAGTAAAATACACAATCAAATAAAATTAGTTAACCACAAGCAGTATTTATTTGGGTGGTTGTGTTATCTTTGTTCCTGTAACTGTGGGGTTTTATAAATAATTTTACGTATTTGATAAATCATAACATGTGTCATTTTTGCCTATTCTTGTCACTTCGACCTAAGATTGTGTAGGTAGTAGGTAGTTGTAGTTCCAGTTACTATAATCAGTTACTCTAGCGCATGTGCATAGTGAAAGTAGTGGTTACGAATACTGAGTAACTGATTAAATTAGATGAGATTCATTGTGAGTGGGCTATTCTAGTCCCCCCGCAGCGACCTTAGGTCTATTGTGGCTCACGTCTAATTGCGGATTACGTGTAATTGCCTAAATTTCATCCATCAAATCCAATTTTCTGCAGGAGTCTATCTATTTTGAGGGTGAAAGTTTGTTTGACAGGCGTACTGCCATCTAAGTGAAGTTGGTTACCCGTTTTGAAGCTCAAAGAGAGATAACCTCTCTCCGAGTTCGTCTGGACCTGACATCCGTCAGGACTCAAGGCAGTATAATGAAGTCCCGCTCTCGAGCAGTATCCAAGCGAGGTCATTAGCCTGTTACGACGCTCACGGAGTATGCCTCAATCTCCAGGTGTAATCCACCTGAAATCTAGAAATCTCAGCCCTCTTCCGGGTTCGTCTAGACCCGATACTCGCCAGTGTTTGCTTAAATTTCACCCAACAAATGGAGCTCCCCGCAGGATACCCTATCATCTAAAACCCCGCTCCCGAGTAACAACCAAGCGAGGTCAATTGTCCATTTCAAAGCCCATAATGGAAACCTCAAAATCCGGGTATATGTCTTAGGACTTAGGTTTGTTTGTGAGTGGGCCATACCGGTCCCTCCACCGCGACCATAAGGTCTATTGTGGCTCACGCCTAATAGTTATATTTCGCCCAACAAAGTCAGCCTCCTGCAGAGGCTGATAATCTTCGTGGGCGAAAGTTGATCCAGATCCTCCGGAGCAAGCTTTATCTTGCCAAAGAGCAGGTATCTAGTCCTGCCAGTGTTTGACTTTAATTAGTCGCCTTTTACGACATGCAGGAGTAACCTTGGACCTATTCTTTTAGCTCGTCCCTGGACCCACAGGGGAGTAACAGATACTTTTCACAAAAGTAACGGATAGTACCGATACTCAAAAGTACCTATACTTGACATGCCTAATTAAGACGCATACATAACCTCTCTCGACAGTTAAATGACAGCTGTCATTCAGTGTTGCAATATTCGCGAAAAAATTTACCTAAAATTGCAAAATTCAAACATTTACCCTTGATCCACTTGCTACTGTACATTATAGAACTCCACACAATTGACAATTTTTTCACTCAGGTCCAAACTACAATGTTTATTTATGAAAAAAGTATTTTGTCTATTGAATGCCTGATCGTCCTTCTCACTTTGTTACATTTACCATAATAGTACTCCCAAAGTATGTAAACATTTCTATTTGTTCAAGTTGTTGGGCGTGCAGCTTTTGTATATATTTTTACAATCCTATTGTTACTTATCTTCATTACTTTTAATTTTTTCATATGGATTTCTAATTCAGTTTCTCACAACCCACCATCTAGCACACTAAGCTTTGTTTGTAATTCTCATACTGTTTGTTCTATCAGCGCTATGTTACCAGGGTGCCTTAACACAATGGAACTGTTGTTTTGATTCCTGCTATCTCATTAATTTACATTATCAAACGCTTTTCTGAGCTCTACTAACGCAACAAATACCTACTGACATTCCAAAAAATCCAAACACCCAGTAAGAGTCTACTAATTGCAATGAAATTTCCTGTACTACTCTGTTTTGTATCTGCTAAGATATGCTAACAATATGGACAAAAAATTTTAACAGGTGTACACTTTTTTAACTCCGTGTCAGCGGTGTCTTCATTCCTAAACCGGGAAGGGAGGACTACACAGTGACCAAGGCATACAGGCTAATTAGCCTTATGTCTTTCTGTTGATGACATTGGAAAGCATAATAGATAAGTTTGTGCTGGGGGAGATCCTCAGTGATCACCCCTTCCACAAGAACTAATAAGCGTATCATCGGGGGAAATCAGGAGAAACGGCGCTCCACGCTGTGACGCAAAAGGTGGAAAGGTTCCTACACTATGGGAGAGCACATTAGCTGTGTTTTGAGTCAATTTTCTTAGAAAAAATTGACTAATGGGGAGATCCTGACTTTTGAATTTTGAAAAAATTTCTTCCGATGAGCGCCAACAAGGACCCCTAGAAGCCATATCCGGGGTCAATTTCAATTTATATATATATATATATATATATATATATATATATATATATATATATATATATATATATATATATATATATATATATATATATATATATATATATATATATATATATATATATATATATATATATATATATATATATATATATATATATATATATATACATACATATGTTTATACATGTACCACACTGATAACTCAAAAAATAATGCCCCGACTTTGATAAAATTTGACATGTACCTTCCTTTTGTAAATGGCTTGGACAAGTTCCTTAGCCAGGAAAATCAAACCAGGTTTTCCAGGAAAATTTTGTGTTTTCTTTCGGCAAAAAAAATTATCTCAAAAAATAGAAAAGCTATGGTAACCAAATTTGGTTCGTAAGTTTACGATATTAAAAGGAAATTACAAACCAAAATTTATATTTGTATGTGACAAGAAAAAAAGTTATAAAAAATATTTGGTGCCAGATGATTTCTATGAAAATTCACTACCATAACGCACCTGCTGCGTCCACACTTTTTAATGTTGAGGGGGCCTTTGACAGAGCAAGGACGGATACGGTCTGTGCCACCTTACAAAACAGGAGATCACCTAGATCGCTTATAAGTTGGGTAGCGAGCATGCTGGAAGACAGGAGGATTTCACTGACCTTGAGAAGCCATGGCCTGGACGTTGGGGTGATCTGCGGCTGAGCCCAGCATAGCTGTCTTTTGCCTCATCTATGGTGTCTGGTCATGGATGGCCTCATGGAACGGCTCTCTGAGAATGGCTTTTTTGCCCATGCTTTGTGGTCTTAGTCACCGGCAAATTCCTCAGCATTGCCTGTGCATGCATTCAAACAGCCTGCAGTATAATTTAAAGGTGATGTGAGCTGAGACACTTTGTAAACCCAGCGAACACGGAGATGATTCTATTCACCAAAAAGAGGAATCTGGAGGAGTTCAGCCCTCTGGTGATGCTTGAGAAACCTTTGGCTTTAGTGCCAGTAGTCAAATGTCTGTGGGTGGTCCTGGACTCTAAATTATCATGAGGGCCACAAATAGAACGAGTAGTGAGGAAGGGAGTAGCGACCCTCTGGCTGTTGCACCATTTGATAGGGAGGTGGTGTGGTGTAAACCAAACTGCTACCCGGAAGCTGGCCAAACATAAAAGGTTGGCAAGTCTGGGTATCACCGGCGAAGATGAAGATGATCCGCTCAGCCGCGCTAGAGGTCTTGCTGATGCTGCCACAGCTTCTCATCTGTATTAGAAGAGAGACTATTGCGTCGTATCTCAGAATGTGAGACTCAGGAAACTTGTAAGGTGAATGAGCAATCACAGGACATGCAAAAGTTGCCAAGGAGATGGAAAAGGCAATTCCGATTTCTACGATCAAGGTATGAAATGCAGAGGATTATATTAGACTTACTAGGACATATACCCTCAAAATCGCCAGCAAGGATCAACAGAGGGATCATGAGGTTGCTTTCCAGCCTGCTAGCCTGGTCTGTTTTACTGACGGATCATGGCTGGAGGAGCAGCACTCTTCTGGGGTGGGAATATACCTTGATGGCTTGGAGGTGCGCGAGAGTTATGCTTTGGCCGCATATACCACGGCATTCTAAACGGAGGTATACGCTATCCTGTCTGTAGCTACTCGACAGGATGTGTATACATTTGATCAGAGACTCAGGCGGCACTCCGGGCGGTCTGCGTGCCCTAAATTAGATCATTGCTGGTTTAGGAGTGCACGGACGCTCTTGCGGTGCTGTCCAGGACAAAGAAGGTACAACTTATGTGGGTTCCGGGACACTGTGGCGTGGCAGAGAATGAAATGGCGAATGACATCGTAAAGCTCGGATCCCGCAAAAATAGGAAGATGGTCTCCGACGCCGTACATAGATGGACTGAGGAGGCATGGGGAAGCACTGGAGATCGGTCAGTGGCTGTACACAAACGAGGGACTTCGTGGAGAGGCCAGATAGAAACAAGACTGTCTGGCTTCTTGGTAGGAGTTGTTCTGCACTTCGCCGTATCATCGGGGTGCTGTAGTCTCTGAAGAACCCTCACAGTGGTATCTATCCAGAGCGATTCCCTTTTCCAGTAGTTCAGTGAGACTTAAGAAACGTCTTACCACTACCTGTGTGAATGTGAGGCTTTTGGGAGTCTTCGAACAGAATCGGTTGATTCGAGGACTACATATTTCCTTTTTACTACCTACCCCACCCAGCACCCCTATTCACTCCTAGTCCCGTAACTTCCTTAGGGGGTGTGAACAATAAATGTTTCTTGTTGTTTGTGCATCCAGGTGGGGTCCTAGTAATGTTTCTGAAAACAATTTTTTGAAAAGCGTTCGGGAGCTAATCTGTAAATTTACCGAATTTTCATTAAATCCTTCAAATTTCAATAACCCAATTTGCTATTAACGTAAGCTTTGTTGGTTAGGAAACCAACATTTAAGTTTATTTTCGGAAAATTTTTGTATATTTTCAAACCATAAGTCATTTTGATAAAATAGAGTGCTTTGTTTCTACTACATAGGCTATATCGGTAATCAGATTGATGCCTGCTCGCATTTGCTATTAAAAACATTTTTATGGAAATTCACTTCCATAACACATTTGCTGCATCTAGACTTGTGAAAAATGTTTATATATTTTCAAACAATAAATTTATTTCGATATGGTACATTGTTTCTACCATATAGGCAACCAAGTTTGATGCCTGCTTTCATCAAAGAAAGACATTTGGTATAAAAATATTTTAAAGAAAATTCGCTACCATAACGCACTTTTGATATATAAGCAAGGCTCAAACTTAGATTTTACATACCTGATATTAAACAAAACTTCATCAACTTTTTCACTCCATGCACGACTTGATTACTTTAACCCATATACAGTCTTTTTCAATTTAAAAACTTTATCTGCATTTTCTTTTAATACCCCATTTAAGAAAGCTGTTTTCACATGTAAATGTAGAATTTTTAAATCCAACTTTTACAGCTAATCCTATTAAGAGTCTTAAAGTTGAGTGTCTCACTACCGGAGCAAAGGTTTCAACATAGTCAACACCCTCTTTCTGTGTGTAACCTTTTGTTACTAGTCGAGTCCTATATCTATTTTTACCTTCACTGTCACTTTTCACTCACTTGCATTCCATAACTGTTCCAGCTTTTGGTGGATCCACAAGTTACCATGTTTCATTCTCATTGAATGAATGAATTTCTTCTAGCATGGCCTGCTTCCATTCTTGCCCATCTGACCTCGAAAGTGCCTCAGCTACTGTCCTTGGAAGAACTGGATTATTTTGTCGTACACCAATACTGGTTGCCCTGTTAAAATATGTTAGATATTTGTCAAAGGTTTCCTTCTTAACATCTCTTTGTGATCTTCTTGGAACTTTTAATATATCTGGATCATTATACGGCACATTAGGAACATAATCACTATCATCATCTGAATGATTGATAGTGTCATTGTACGGGGATTCATAAAAGCTTTGAGAAAACTGTTCATTTTCTTCCCCCGCTCAATCTGAATCTTTCTATGTGGTTTCATCCTGAACAGCAGTATTGGACTCTGTATTGGGTAATACTATAGCCGCCTTTTCTATGATAGTCACTTCACGACTGATTATGACTTTTCTTGTAGCAGGGTGGAAACTTCCATAGCCCTTCATAGTCTCATCATAGCCTATGAAAACATGTTTTACTGATTGCTGATCCCACTTACTTCTATTTAGTTTTGGAACATGAACCATGGCTACGCTCCCATACACTCAAAGGTGACTGACATTCGGCGTTCTGCCAGTCCACAGTTCATATGGGGTTCTCAAAATTTTTGAAGACGCTGAACGATTTTTTAGGTAACAAGCTTCAGCCCATAAAGATTTGCTCAAGTTTTTATCAAACATAAGGCATTTTGCCTCCTCAACAAGAGTGCGATTAAAGCACTCAGCCATTCCATTTTGCTGCTGTGTATGGCTATTTGACGTTTGATGTTTTACGTGCCTCATTCTTTGTCTTCAGGAAATAAATAAAACGCACGGCTGTGGTCATCAATGAATGTCGGAAAATATTTTGCTCCGCCTAATGAAGTTGTTTTCATTGGCGCGCAGATGTCGCTGTGAACTACCTCCAGCAATCTCTATAATCGACTACCTACCTTCGGAAATGGCAAACGAGCTTACTTCCCTTTACAGCACACCTCACAATTTTCAGTCCTAGCTTGACTTCTATAAATATGACCAGCTTCGTTGTCTTATGTAGGTAGCTATCGTTGATGTGGCCTAACATTGACGCCAAATATCACTGCTCACTGTTTGAAAACAAACTGATTGCTCTTTACAAACATCTAACTTGTAAACATTATTGTTGAGAGAAATTGCCACTAAAATATTTTCTAGATTTTAAATATTGCAACCATGTTTATTAAAACGTACCTTAATTCCGTTGTTTATCAATTGACAAACAGATAATAGGTTTGTTGTCAAACCTGGAACATACTGAACCCCTTTAACAATATTTATTTATTTACTAACTTATATTTAGTGCTCTCTATCTGTTATTGTTTTAATTACTATATCACTAGCACATTCCACAGGGACTTTTGATCTGTTGGCCACTATAATTTCAGGTAAGTCAGGGTTCCTTGTGTTTATTAACCATTCTTTATTGGCTGTCAAATAAACACCCGTGCCACTGCCAATATACCAGTCAGTGTCTTTGAAGCCTCCAGTTGTAAACACTGCACTGAGACCTTCTTCAGATTTCTTATTATTGGGGCACTTTGACATAAAATGTCCACTTTTCTTGCATTTGTAGCAAATAATGTTACTGAGGTCCCTTTTATTCACAAAATAACTGTTTGAACTCGGTTGACCCCTAGCCTCACAATTTGACGTTCCCACGTGACCGCCAACAGCTAATTTACCTTTGAAATTCTGCCAATGGCATCATCTCTGAACGACTATCGATAATTTGGCTTGAAATTTCTGTTTGCAGCGAATGGACCATTGTTGCCACTGCTACCGGCATCTCTCTGCATGCCCAGCAATTTTGTTTTGCTTGAGTCTGTAGTGATTTTAATTCCAGAATGCTCTACAGCCATAACTAATAGGGCGTACTTCTCAGGAAGACCCGCTAACAACAGGGACCCCACCCATTCTTCATCAATCTTAAAACCCGTTCGTCGTAATTTTTGTGATATCTCGATGATCTGGTTAATGTAGGATTCCATGTTATTGTGATTCTCCAATCTAGCCGATATTAGGGTACATGAGTCCTATTTTACGCAGGAAACCACTGTCATCATAAAGGTTTTTCAGTCTGGTCCATGGTCCACATTTCTTGCGCAGTTTTTGCTTCTTTGACATGCGGAAACAAACATGGGTCGATTGTTAATACCAATTTGGCCTTTGCTTTTACAACGGTTGTTGTGTCTGTCTCGCTACCGTTGATGCATTTATTCAAGCGCTCAAGCCCGAACACATTCTCGACTGTAAAAGGTCATTCATCATAGTTCTGACGGCCTAAAAGCTTTAGCACACTCGTCAAATAATTGACGGCCATTTTGAGGAACACACTCGTGACACAACAAAAACGTTTTTTGTACTATCATTGAGTACCCGTTTACGAAACTTCACAGTAAGGACCTGGGCCCATAACCTGTTCTTTATAAATAATTAGCAAGCAACTTTGAATGTAAATCGCTGGGAAAAAAGCTCAGTAAAGAAAGAACAACTTGTTAACATAACATTTAACTAACTATAGAGAGGGTAACAGTGTCATCTCAGAAAGGCTAGAGACAACAAACATAGGTGTCGCCACATGGCTTAAAACATAAATAGAGTAAACGTTTGTTATTTACAACACCATATATGATTTAGCAATTTAACCTTGAAAAGTTAATTTTACATGACTTTTTAAATTATTCTAGCCAAAGGTAGTAACCGCTACTGATGATGCTGAGCTACTTAGACAAATGGAACGTGCTGAGCTGGAGAATACTGAAGTGGCTGGAGACGATGATGATGATGACGAAGATGAGGAAGGTGACATTGAAGATGGTCAACAAGATGGACAAAATAGTGAAGGTGAAAACTCTGATGGAAGTGAATAAATAATTAAATATGTATTTATTTAAAACGTACTTTTGTAAGTTTTGTAATTCTGGTATTCAGCAATCATGTGTTTAATAAATAACTG
This sequence comes from Tillus elongatus, assembly GCA_964006375.1. Lineage (NCBI taxonomy): Eukaryota > Metazoa > Arthropoda > Insecta > Coleoptera > Cleridae > Tillus > Tillus elongatus. The sequence goes on from OZ023264.1 coordinate 123,790,743, forward strand.
ATTTTTATATTACACAACACTTTTATTATTTATAGTATTCATCTCGAGTCTGATGTATGCAGTAATAATGGGAGTGCAGTTTTATAAAAACAGTAAAACTAAAGCAAATAAGTGTTATATTTAAGATAAAACTGAAAAAAACCCTACAATTATGTAGTACAAAATCTATCAATCCAGATGCTTCAACACAAACGTTATTGTACTAACAAATTTTTTTATCAAATCTTAGCCGAACCCCTTTGGCCTGGTGTAATTGCGATCCTGGCCACTGATTCAATAAATTGTCATAATTCTTGTGTAGAAAAAATGAATATATTAACATTTCCCTATATTTAATTTAAATTTATTTTCAAGTCTCTATTCTACTAGCGGTACAGCTTGATATTGATAATTTTAAATATTTTCTCTTGTCAGCAAAAGCAAAGCTTTTCTGTTATAGTATACTTTGTCATTAACAAGTATATTAAACAAAAACGTAAAACAATGGCTACCCTTAAAAAAAACTAGATAGGCATCAATGGGTGCTTGACCTAAAGCATCCAACCCTGACATGTTTCTGAAGATTTTCTGAATAATTAAAGAGTAATAGTACATTCCGCACGATATCTGTTGAGATAGAATTAGATAGATAGGTGCTTTTTTGTCCAAAGATAAAAATCTTATTGACAAGCAAAGTTAACATATAAAAGTAAAAGTTGTCAAAATATAAAAACACAAAAATATAAGTTCACAACAAATAGTAATACAAATGCATAAGTAACTAGTATAACTATATATAAATAACAATATAATAAACAATATAAACATAAATACACAGCTAACCAACAATATAATATAAACACAATATATAGAAAGCAGTCCAAATGAAAACTCCCAAACAACACCAATCGAATCTGTCACAGTAGTGCATCGTTACATAATTAATCTATTGAATAATAACACTTTGCAATTAAAAATTCCTTAAGTTCTTTCCTAAAAATTTCAGTCACCAATCCTCCTCAAGTTTAGTGGTATCTGGTTAAATATCTTCTTACTATTATATATTAATGACCTCTTTAACAATGATGTGGACGGTATAGGAAGAGGAATGCAGTTCTTTTGTCTTGTATCACGAGAAAACACTGACCTGATTTCATCTTTATATTTTTCATGCATAAGGCATGCAGTCTCCAAAACAAACAGAGACTGTAGGGTCCATATCCACTCAGAAACAAATAAAGGTCTACAAGAGTCACAGACACCAACCCCACACAAATATCAGAGGGCTCTTTTCTGCAGAATAAATACAGAACTAAAAAGATAACCTGTGCAAGAGCCCAAGTAATAAATGCCATGCCTTAGATGGGACTCCACAAGTGAGAAGTAAACACTTCTAGATGTACTCTTGTCCAAGCTTTTTGAAACAACTCTTAGTGCGTGACAACCTGATGAAAGCTTCTTACATAGATGATTTATGTGTGTTTCAAATTTTAACGATTGATCAATGTATAGTCCCAGAAACCTAGAACAGCTCTCCTTCCCAAGTTCCTCAGCTGCTAGAGTCATAGCAAGCAGACTACATTTGAAATGCATGATTAGTCTTAGAGACATTCAAAGTTAACAGATTTGAAATGAACCAGTTTTCTATCATCTTCATATCCTCTGCCACAGTGCGCTCCAGTGCTCCAACACTATCACTACTCCACAAGATGGTTATATCATCAGCATAGATAGTCATATGACCCTTAATTTTCAACATAGACAGGTCATTAATATAAAGTAAAAACAGCAGTGGGCCAAGAACAGACCCCTGCGGAACACCATGGTGATTCCAAGACCTCTGCGTAACTTTCTTGGAATTAACCACATTCAACACCTGAAGCTGAATAAAAAACAGTGTTGGCATGGCATTCACCATAGCAGCTTGCATACCGTGTTTTGCAGTTACAAAGGCGTGTTTCTTCATTTCTTGTTGTATTGAATTCTACGTTCCCATTTTGTTTCTTGAACCCAAACATGATTATGCATTTGTACAATACGGAAGGATGCGGGTTGATGTGGATATCTTCTTTGATATTCCCTTGATGCTAAAGTCTAGTTTCCATTTACAAACCTATACACAAAATTAATATCAGCTTGTTCTTTGTTTGTAAATTAAAATGTAGCATTTTAATTAATAAATTGGATTAGCACTATTAAAACGTTGTTCATGACCACAGAAAAAACCAGTTTCGAATTTGAAAGTAAGGAATTAAATTATTTGAGATTTATGGTATGTTTTGACATCGAATGTTACCTGTCCTAATCGAACACTCAGTACACTTGTTCTAATAGGTTTATGTAATTTCCGTTATGTCCAGAATGGTAAGTCCATTTTTCTCGTAAATGGTACATTCTAGTGACTTACTACAAGTATGTCTTTTTTTATGTAAAAATATCTGAAATATTATTTGTTGGTGTCAAAAATAAATAGTACACTGAAAAAAAACTTCGACATTTTACTTACCTCAACCCACGCAAGCACGCCTATGTTACTGACCACCTACAAATAATAAGTTTTTCACCTCGAAATGTTTCGGTAATTATTAATCAAAATCGGAGGACAACTTTAATCACCCTGTACCTTAAAAATGAAGCCTCTCACGACCTATGTTTATATACATTTTTTTTGCATTTGTGTAATAAAAGGTGATTCTTTAAGCAGTATTTTGACGTTTGTCATTATAAAATGGCGTGCTATAGCCATAACCTCACATCAAAGCAATATTTACTTTTGAAAGTGGTGCACAAGAGGTGGCGGATGTTTTTGCACGTCATTTCAGCTCTGTGTTTCAAAAGTCCAGTGTTGCTAATTCTGATGATTTTCAGGGAAGTTTTGAATTCCCATTAATTACAGAAGAGCATGTTATGGCAGGCATAAAAAAACTAAAACCAAAGAAGACTACTGGTAGTGACAATATACCATCGTATATTTACAAGGGGTGTTCACATTTGCTGTGTGCTCCGTTGGTTAGAATTTTTAATCTTAGTATAAAAAACAATATTTTTCCTGATAGATTAAAATATGCAATTATAACTCCTGTTTTTAAGTCAGGAAATATCAACTTGGTGGAAAATTATCGACCAATTAGTGTACTCAACTCACTTGCAAAAAATTTTGAGAATATACTTCGGGACAACATTTTGAAGGCTTTTTTGAACAAATTTGCTGAGCCACAGCATGGTTTCTTGCCGGACATGTCAACTGTTACTAACCTGTGTATCCTGACAGAGGCTGCGGCTAGTGCTGTGGATGGAGGGGAACAATTATATGTCATATTTACAGACTGTGCTAAGGCCTTTGATAAGATCGATCATGGCTTACTTGTTATGAAGCTGGGGGACTTTGGCTTCTCTTTGAATGCCTCTAAACTGATTGAGTCTTATCTGACCTTGAGAGCTCAACCAGTTAAAATTGGTAACAGTTTATCAGGGAAATTTGTGGCTACTTCTGGAGTGCCCCAAGGTAGTAATCTTGGACCTCTACTGCTTGCCATCTTTATAAATGACTTGCCAAACTGTGTGAAGCATTCCGAAAGTCTTTTGTTTGCAGATGATTTCAAGATCTTTAAACATATATCAGAACCTAATGACTGTGACAGTCTTCAAATTGACCTGAATTCTATTGTGCAATGGTTTATTGACAATAATATGTTTATAAATATCAGCAAGTGTCAGGTAATGACTTTTACGCGTAAGAGAAAGTATATTGAATATGAGTATTCAATCAGCAATTCTGTTTTAGTAAGAAAAAAAGAATGTCGAGATCTTGGAGTTAGTCTGCAGACGAATCTAAAGTTTACCCGGCACTATGAAAATATTGTAAATAAAGCTTATAAGCTACTAGGTTGTGTAATTAGAAATACCAAATATTTTAAGAGTATGGTTTCAGTTATACGGTTGTATAATGCTTGGGTAAGACCTCAGTTAGAGTATGCCTCTATTATCTGGGCACCACAAACTAAAGTCCACGAAGACATGATTGAAAGAGCACAAAAAATATTTTTGAGATATTTGTACTTGAGAAAATACAGTGTCAGCTATTGCAGAATGTTGGTAGAATTTGGCATGGTAAGGTTAAGTGTGAGACGAAAACTAAGTAGTGTAGTATTCATTTTCAATATTATTAACATAAAATATAAAAGAAATTCCTTAATTAATAAAATTGGCTTTCTGGTTCCAAAAATTAACTTAAGAATAAGAAACCAACAATTGTTTTTTTGTTCGCCCTTATATAACTGTTCACCTATAAATAGAATGTTACATGAGTGTAATGGGATAGTACAAAAATGTGATGTAGACTTAATGAACACTGGTGTGAAAAGTATTAAATGTGAGGTATTCAGTGTCAATTTCGATGTCTCGGACACTGTCTAGTGGGTTCATTTTTGTTGTGGAGTTTGTCTCTCTCTTTTTAGTTTTTTTCTTTAATTTATGTGTAGGTTTAGCCAGTAACTCTTACCTGTAATTACTATCACTAGTGTTTGTAAGAGTATAAATAAACAAATAAAAAATAGATTATGAAAATAATGATAAACTTAGAACCCCCATTTTAATGGAATTAGCTAGATCCACTCGATATATTGTGATAGGACTGGCGACAGAAAATTAAACTCAGTGCATACAGGAACCAAACCAACGAGTAATGAAAGTTACGAGAATGTAATATCGCATAACCATTTTAGGTCTTAAACAATTTTCCACGAATTGAGAATCACAAAGAATACCCGCGAAGATAGACACATTTAGAACAGTGGGTAGGCTACCTAACTATGCATGTTTCAGCATTATTTATTTATTGATACATACACCATCCAACAGCTTAAAAGCCAAATTAAGGATGGGCCAATACACAAAACATAATAACTAACAATAATCAAGCTAACAATACAAAAAAAGAGTCATAAATTAGATCGCTTTGAAAAACATTTTTATCTCTGATATGTTACATGAGAAGATATCTAGGCGGTCTTGCAGTACAGAGTAATCATTGCACATCTGGTAGATTGGAGACGATCGCAGCAATCGTGTACGAGCAGTCGGGAGAACAAATGTACCTGGAAAACGTGCTGCAATACGAGGCACATTGAAATTAAGTTGCTGAAGCAGACTAGGGCAGTCGAACACAGAATTAACCAGTTTATATAAAAATATAATGAAACTGCACTGCCTGCGCATCGACAGACTCTGCAGACTAAAGCAAAGAAGTAAACTTTCCTGAGGAAAACCAATAGACGGATATCGACCATCCTCACAAAAGCTAAGAAATTTTAGAAGTTTTCTTTGCACTGATTCCAGGCTTGCACATGTATCTCATAAGTAGGAGCCCACACAACTGAGCCATATTCAAGTCGGGACCTAACCAAACAGCCAAAGAGCAGGAGGGTGTCAGTCTGTGAGAAATTTTTGCAGTTTCTTATCAGAAACCCTAGAGTTTTGTAAACAGAACTGACAGTCTGCTCATAGTGTGGTTTAAAAGATAGAGTACCATCAAAAACAATTCCAAGGTCCTTAACTGTTCCGGGACGGTCAAGTGGAAGCCCTCTTATATTGTACCCGAAAGTGATTGCGTGCCTATTTCGAGTAAAGGACATCACACAACACTTGGAAACATTCACAGAAAGACCACTCCGACAACACCATTCATCAAGGATCTGAAGACAGTTCTGGAGCCGCAAACAGTCATCAACACTCGAAATGTTTGCGAAAATCTTAATATCGTCTGCATACATTAAAAAAGGAACATGTAAAACAAGTTTAACTGGGTCGATAAATATATTAAACAGTAATGGACCGAGTATGGAACCCTGCGGCACTCCCGAAGTTATGTGATAGGTGTTAGATTTGAAGCCCCCAATCTCAACAAATTGCCTCCTTCCATCCAGGTAAGATCTAAACAGGCCAAGCAAGCCCTCAGAGAATCCGATAGCCCTCATCCTGTCAATCAGAACAGAGTGATTTAGACAATCGAAGGCCTTAGATAGATCAGTATACACAACATCAACCTGTGAAGAGCGGACGCAATGAACTGTGTAATGTCGACTAAATTCGTAACTCGATCTACCTGGAATGAAACCATGCTGAGAAATAGAGTCTGTTTTTGATGTGAAACAATATTCGCTAAAACAGGCAGGCCTTGAAAATCTTACAGAAGACACATAGTATGGCTATTGGTCGATAGTTTGATGGATCACCACTATCCCCCGCCTTGAAGACAGGGAAAACCCGTGACAGCTTCCAAATAGCGGGGAATGTTCCAGATCTAAGAATCAGTTTAAAATTTTTCTTAAGTGGAGTCAGGAAAGCATATAAGCAGTCGCGCACCAAGAAACCAGGAATCAGATCAGGTCCACAGGACATGTTAGCCTTAATTCTCTTAGCGGCTGTAATAATTTCGTCATCTGTAAAGTCATCAACAAAGAACATTGTGATGTCACCCGCAGCCAGGCTGGCGGCTGTAGGCGATGAGGTGGGGGTGGAGCCAGAATATCCCGCAAAATAAGAAGCAAAACTATCAGCTACCTGTTGCTGGTTAGATGAATTCCCAATAGAAAAGTTTTGACGGCGCCGAGAAGAGCAGTTCCAGAATTTTTTAGGATTAGACCTAATCTCTCTTTCAACCCTCTGAAAGTAGTTTACTCGAGAAAGATAGATGTCTCTCTTAAGTTTTTGTCTCAGCTCCCTAAATCTATCCAGAAACTCCACATTTCCAGACTTCTTAAACTTACACCATAATGAATATTTATATTTGATACTAACCTTAATTTCTTTAGAAAACCACGGGGGGTTTTACATGCTCTGGGAGCAGTCATGGGAACATACAGATCAACATTATGTTGAGTTGGTCGGCAAAAATTAATTCCGCTTTGAGAAATTTGCAATAGTTCAATTTAAGCTGAACACATATGACTCAACTGTTTGGGCCTGGTGAAGGCCGTCATTGTTACAAAATAGCACAGCAAATAGGATTTGTGGTTTGCCCACCTCTTTATGGAAATGACGGAAGGGGTAGTAAAAAATCCAAGAATCGGTAACTGTTTATTTTCCAAATTACAAAATATTAAAACTACAAAACTATTCTTAGTTCAAACAAAGCATCACCACAACTAGTAATAAGAAAACTTTAACATATAATAAGTTACACGTTTTTTGCAGAACTGCTTTGCTCTAGCTGTTCAATATTTTTCGTTTCTGTAGCATCAGTTTCTTTATTTTCTTCTTTATTTTCCATGACAATTTCTTCCCCATCTACTTCCATTTGAATATCATCTTTTGCATTTGCAGTTTTAGAAGCTTCCATTATACTTTCTTCGTTAATAGCATCTTTAGAAACTTCCACCTCTTTAATCTGTTCTTCAATTGCACTATCAGTGGTTATTTCACTTTTTTGGTCATCCTTTTCAACATTAATATCTCTTATTTCAACATCGAATTTCTCTTCAACAGTTTCTTCCATTTTATCATCTACTGATTTTGAGAATATACCTTGGCTTTCTTCACTGCATTCAGTCTCTTCCATTTCCTTACTTTCTGTGTCTTTTGATTCAAGAATACTTGATTCTTTGTCAGATGGCAATTCTTCAAACTCATCAATACCTTTCTCTTCTTGCTTGCAGATTTCATTACCAAATTCATAAGTTCTATTCCTACTTGTATTTATGTCAGTGACTATATCCATTGAAAATGATTCATCTTCCATTTGTTCATATTTGCTTTTCAAATCAATAGCATTGGACGATTCTTCAAATAACATGGTCGGTAGGGTATCCATTTTTGGCAATTCTGGTGGCATGTTGAAGTCAATCAATTCGGTTTTTACATTACATGTAGTTGAAAGATCTACCAAACTGGCCTGGATGTTGGATGTTTCCAAGGATTCATCGTATTCCGAATCAGAATCTTTCTAAAATTATTAAAAAAATATATATTTATTTATTTTACAGTAGCCCATTTACATAAATTACATGTTTCATTACAAAATTTAAAGACAATAATAATTTTTAGAAGTAAACACAATGAGCAAACAAGTTCGAGCAAAACCCTGCAGAGTTCAGCAGAAGAGCCTCAAACAACAATTCTACAGAATGGAACTTAGCGAAATAAGCTCTTCTGGCCGCCACATACGTTGCACAGTTGGCTACATATATTGTCAATATATGTAAGGAACCATTTGAGGGGATAGCATGGGAATAGTATGGTGTCCAAAAATGGAACAAGGCTCACCTGTCTTGGAATAACGGGAGCTACGGCATCATGCCCTACAGCTGCAATAGAGGTAATGCTGAATCTTGCTCTACAGCACATATGTGTGAAGAGGGAAGCAGCACTAAGTTCCTCGAGACTATTTCAAATGCAAACCAGGATACTTTTTTTTCTTCAGAGCTCGTCCGCGGCCTTGCCGCCCCGATAGCACTGCAACCCTTGGTTGATTGTGCATACCCTTAGTCATTCTCCACCCATTCCAAAATCACTGTGCCTTGAACTAGTCTGCACAGCGATTGGTAGGGTGAAGTTTTACATTGCTGTCTCCGGTCTAGACTGACCGTAGATCAGTTATCTTTTGCGGTCCAGAGCTTTACACCCGCACAAGATATGCTGGGCTGATTGCTCCCCCTCGCCACAGAGTCTGTATGTGAGGTCCCCTTCGAACCGCCCCATTTTATGCAGATGTTTCTTGACGGCCATGTGTCCCGTCAAGAGACCTGTTGTGTTTCTGAGCTATCCTCTGCTAAGATTTAGCAGCTCCACAGCTCTCTTTAAACTGGGTCCGTCAATTATTAACTTCCCATGTCTGAGCCCTGGACAGTCTGCCCAGTACACAGTGTGTTGGTTTCTGACCCAGGACTTAATGGTTCCCCTGGCAGTGCTTTTTGTCACGCCCAGAGCCGGTTCTGGTCCCATAAATGGTTCTGCTGACCCTCTCTTCGAGAGACTGTCAGCTTCTTCATTGCCTTTGACCCCGAGTGACCCGGCATCCAGATGAGGGTCACCTCATTGTGCCCAGCCAGAAATTTACCCGTGGGCTACTTAGTGCCTTAAGGGTTGCCTGGCTGTCTGTGGCTATGAGGATCTGCTTGTTGGTGTAGCCCCTCCTCTTGTTCTCCCGCACACAGTGCAGGATGGCGTACATTTCGGCCTGAAACACCGTTGCATGGACTGCGAGGGAAATACTATGACTTGCCCTCAGTCCTTCCGAGTAAACACCTGCCCCCGTCACACGCCGGATCCGTCCATGAACCAGACGAGCGTGTCCCGTGGTATACCCGGCGTCTCCTCCCGCCATGTCTCGCGGTCGGGGATTTCCACTGTAAAGTTGTTTTCCCTGCAGATAAGCGGGCTCGCGAAGTCTGACCTCATTTCAAGCATGGGCTCCTTCACGATCTCTTGAATTTTGCAGTGGCCCCTGAAGCCTGAATTGATCTTCAGTCTACCATTGCAGGCTAGTCTGTATAGTCCTAGCATGGCCTCCCCCATAATAACTAAGTGTAGAGGGGGCAGATCCAGCAACACCTCCATGGCGGCTGTTGGGGTTGAAGACATGGCCACTGTGATGCCTAGGCAAGCCATCCTTTGGATCTTGCCTAGTTTTTGTTTGGCATTGGATTGTGTCACCTTAGACCACCAGACCAGTGCCGTGTATGTTAACGATGGTCTGACCACCCTTGTGTACAGCCAGTGGGCCATACTAGGTCTTAGTCCCCACGTTTTTCCATATAGCCGCCCTAGTGACGGCTAAGGTCATGACTGCCTTACGCAGTATTTTTCCAATGTGACCATTCCAGGTTAGCTTAGAGTCCAATACGACCCCAAGATATTTTACCTCCCTGGCCATTGGAATGCTCCTACCATATAGAGTGAGAGTTCTGTATTGACCAACCGTCCACCACTTTCATTGCAGTCTGCATGCGCTCCCACTCTGACTGTGTGACCTTCTCTCGGACTATGATGACAATGTCGTCCGCATAGCAACCAGGAGACTTGGTTGGCCGCTTGAAAATCCTGGAAATTATTACACTGGAGTCGCTCACCAAACCAACAGACCAAATGCCAGGCAAACTGGATTTCATAATTCCATTGGGGCGAGGTCATAAGTGACGAACGAGCATGGTAGAGACAGTGCAAGGTTGACAGACAACTCAATCTGTATGACTTGGCAAAAAGGGCCCATTGTGGCCTACTTGCCTGGCGTCAGCCTCCCCACCACTGCTGCTAATGCTGCTACTATGGTTACAGACCAGTCTAAATAAATGGAGGGAGCAGGTGAGGGAATATGAGGACCCAACTTTAGGATCGCTAAGTCCATAGGAAAAAGTTCCAAGCATAAATGCTTGCTATAAATCTCTGTACAGGAGTGCATACAAAGAAGACTCAGAAATTGAGAGATCTACATCCTGTCGGACAGTCATGCCGTAAAACCGAGCCTAAAATGACCTTGGACTGCAAAAAATCCTTGATGCAGCTGGCTACGAACAACAAAGAAATTATGATGTGGGTACCAGGGCATCAAGGCATTGAACAAAATGAGGAAGCAGATAGCTTTACAAAAAGGGCAACAACAACACCATTCTATGGTCCAGAGCCCTATTGTAGACTAACAAAAAACCACGTAAGAAATGAAGTTGATACTTGGGAGAATAACCAAATGCTATCATACTGGGGGAAAACGCCAGGCTTAAGGCAGGCAAAATGGTTCATCACCACATTAACAGAGAAGTCTGAACTGTTTCTTGGATTGAACAGGAGCGACTTGAGAATAATCACAGGACACTCCCCAGTAAGGTATCACCTTATGAAGATGGGCAAGGCGAAATGTGAAAACTGCAGATATTGCACTGAAGCAGCAGAAACAACAAAACACTTGCTATGCGATTTTATCCTCATTTAATTTCAGTGTATTCCTTCCAATCCAATATTTAGCATGCTCTATACTGTTCTTTGCTAAGCATTGTACTCCTTTCTCAGTTTTTACTCTGTTGTGAAGCTAGTATTGTCTGCATGCAAATAAGTTCCATAATCATAACATGCCATTCATATATATATATATATATATATATATATATATATATATATATATATATATATATATATATATATATATATATATATATATATATATATATATATATAATGAATAAGAGTGACCCCAAAATTGATCCCTGTGGCATCCCGGTTTTGAGCCAAACGCTTCTGGAGATCTAGTTTTTCCAAATAACCAGCTATGCTCTACCATCATGGTATGACTGGAACATTTCATATGCCAAGCTTCTCATACCATAATATTCAAGTTTCTGTAGTAACAAACTGGCTAAGTCAAAAGCCCTACGAAGATCTAAAAATGCTGTTTCAATATTGTCTTTTTCTTCAAAGCCATTAAGTATGTCGCCCACCACCTATATAGGGTCATTGGCCACATGTTGACCTATATGTAACTACTGATTGACAGGTGGTATATATATATATATATATATATATATATATATATATATATATATATATATATATATATATATATATATATAACATTTGTAGGTTATATTGTAACGCGCCAATGAAAGCTGGTTTAGCGTACACAGTGCTCTGTAAGTGAGTATCAAAACAAAGTTACCTTTCACGAAGGGAGTGAAAGATACCTTCGATTTTTAAACAATGAAATTTAAGAATATTGGGATGAAATCGCTTTAATTCATGTTAACAGATTGATTTAGCAACAGTGGAGCTCCCTCTCATAATATTGAAAATGTAATGAATGATTTGAATGGTAAATATCCTGGCAATATCAAATGGCTGCCAAATAGCACAGACCTTACTTTAATGGACCTACCATTTGTGGTTGGATCGGAAGCATGCTCCACAATCGGACCATTATTACCTTGCTGCAGGGGGACGTGGTCAGCTTCAGGGCTGCGTCTTTCAAGACCGTCCTCCCGGAAAGGGAAGACTGGGAACGAAATCAAATGACCCTATTGAGAGCTGATCTCTGCTGGTATGCTGACGGCTCCAAAACCAATATGGGAGTAGGAGCCGGCGCATATGGGGGCAACACCGATGCTAGACTATCAACTAGCCTCGGCAAGTACGCAACCATACACCAGGCAGGAGTGTATGCCATCGAGATGTGTGCAAGGGAAAGCATAGGAAACCAGTGCACACACAAATCGATAAAGATATATACAGATAGCCAAGCTGCAATAAATGCTCTTGGTTCCTACCGTTGCAATTAAAAAACGGTATGGAGTTGTAAATCTGCCCTCAACGAACTGGGCACCTGTAATGAGGTGTCACTGGTCTGGATACCGGGTCACTCGGACCATGATGGCAATGTTGCGGCCGACACGCTTGCCAGGAGTGGTGCCCAGAGAGACTTTGTCGGATTAGAACCGGTGCTGGGGATAACATCTGGCACAGCAAAGCGCACCTTAAAGACTTGGACAGAAAGAATGACAATCCAATATTCGCAACATCTTCCAGGATTAGCTCACTCTAAGGCTTTCATAAATGGCCTGTCTGAGTCAAGGGCTAAAAAAGTTCTAGAGTTAAACAGACAATTGAGTACTCTAGTCGGCCTGTATACAGGACACTGCCGCTTGCGTCACCACATGCACCGTATTGGGATCGGTCAGGAGACCGAGTGCCGGCTGTGTATGGAGAGTGACGAGACAGCAGAGCACGTACTGTGTTCCTGTCCGGCAGCAGACAGGACTAGATACCTGCTCTTTTGAAAGTCAAAGCTTGCTCCGGAAGATCTGGATCAACTTTCGTCCACAAAGATTATCGACCTCTGCAGGAGGCTGGCTTTGTTGGGCAAAATATAGACTATTAGGCGTGAGCCACAATAGACCTTATGGTCGCGGTGGAGGGACCAGTATGGCCCACACACATTCAAACCTAACCTAACCTACTTTAATGGATAGATTTTTTTGGGGTGCAATTAAGGGCAGTGCTTTGGACGACCATCGTACTTTCTCAAATATCGAGATCCTTTAAGAGGCCTTTCTGATCCAAATTAATGCAGTTAAGAACTTGGAAAAATGTTACTAACTCAGTGTTCAAGAAAGTGGAGGCCATTTTGAGCATTTATTAACTAATTAGTTCTATTACTTATTCTAATACTTTGGAATTAGTTCATTTTGCCGAATGGTTTCAATAATTATTGATTGTTTTAGTTTTCGTTGTTTGATTTAATTAATTTACAATAAATATTTTTTAAGTCCAACAACTTTCCAAATTGAACTTTTTTTTAAACATCAAATAATTAAGCTATTTTGGTAAAGAGTTGGCCAAAATTGCGATTTTTGATTATCAATCTTTCAGGAAGAGTTGAAGATAGGTATAGGGCATTATAACTGAAATGTATTTATCTCGAAAATCCAAAAATGTAATAACATACTGGGTGTTCTATCTGAAAAAAGGTAACTTTGTTTTGGTACTTACTGGAGCACTCTGTATACCTGAAGCCAGATTTTATTTGCTGGCTCTTTACAATATAACCTAGAAATGTTATATTTAACTAAGTGAAGTTTGGAAACTGTGATGAGCACTAACAAGTACACCTGGAGAACCCAAATCACCACAACACATCTTTTTAAAGACCTGTTGATCGTTTCACTTATAAGGTTGGGATCATCAGAGGACGAAAAATTCTTCATCATTCAATTCAATTCATTCAATGTTTCATCCTGATGATGCTAACCTTGCTAGTGAAAAGATCGTTAGGTCTTTAAAAATATGTGTTGTGGTGATTTGGGTTCTCTAAGTGTACTTGTTTCATTTAAACTGTGCGTTAATAACGCTAAATATAGCAGTTACCTATTGGTCAAAATGTGTACAAGGGCCCACACTGTTACCCTGGATTTCCTATAGACATGCTGACTTTAATCCATCATTTCATTTTTGTCACAAAAAAAAAACACCGTTCTTTACTTTTAATAAAGTCGCATAGATCTTACAAAAGACGGGCTAGAAGATAGAAATAGGTCTATAATTGCAACATGAGTTGACATCACCTTTTGTGTACACTGGAATCACTTTTGCTATTTTCAATAGATTAGATATGATAGTCAACTTATTTTCATGAGTGCCATATCGAATTTTTTGATAAATTAATAGTGTGAAACCTCCATACGATGAGGTCTTATTTTTTTAAATCTGTCTGGTCAAAAAGTTACATTTTTTATATTTTTAATTGGTTGGTAATCTTAAGTGAGGCAGCCTGTAAATGGTGCCTAAAAACACCAAATTGATGTAACACTTACTCTTGTTTGTGAATAAGATCGGAGACGTGGTATGTCCTTATGTAGGTTACATGTTGTGTTATCAAAGATGGCCTCAACTGGTGTAGTACATTCAACATCTGCTCTAAATCTGCCACAAGGTCGAAACAGAACTTGGTTTTGATCCTGTAAAAAAAATACACATATACGTTATGCTGCTTAAAATAATGATATTCTTTTTTATTTATTGTAATTGCTCTTACATAGTGAATTTATTCACTAAACAAAGACATATAGGCTTTCCCCCCTTGATTCATAAAATATGTATGGTAGAAAAATACTTCTCAACTTACTCAGCTGCTCCATTTGACACTGCTGTTAAGCAACTTCTTAGCATCTTTGCCTGAAGATGTTGTAAAGATAAAACTGGTCACAGCATAGCTAAGAAGTTGCTGAGTAGCAACAATCGATAGTTGAGCAAGCTGAAAGGTAGCTGTAACACATACATTCTTCTAATGAGTGAAGATTGGAACCTGTGATGAGCACTGCCAAGTACATTTTGGAGAACCCAGTGCATCACAATACAGTTTTAAGACCTGACGATCGTTTCGCTAACAAAGTTAGCGTCATCAGAGGGATGAATAAACTAAGCGAATAAAGACTAGAACTACTATTTATATGTTAGTTGCAAACAGCCTAACTGTATGCAGAGTCCCACGCTGGTCCGTTAAGCTGGAGCGATGTGGGCAAGGTCAAATATTCTATTCTCACAGCATCAAAGGGCCGCCCTACAAGATTCAGTGCTGGGTCTTATTATGCTGTGCTGCAAGTGTGGAATTTTAAAGCGCACAACAGGATTGCTTATTCGGTTGTTTTTGGCAAAAATAGTTGATCATTTCGTATTGAAGTTTCCCATTTAGGTAGAGTGCCGAAGAATACGCGCCGAAGAATACACACCGACGCAGGACTGTATATATAGATGTATATAACATCGGCAACCATTAACACACTATACTTCTTCTGATTCTGTATTAATGGCTGCCGACTCTGCGTTCCTTGATATACTAATTTTGTTGGTGTAGAATGCAGGAGGTAAAAAAATAAAAATGTATTAAAATATAGCATAGCAAAAATATTATTTTTCCCCGGCAGGCGGCAGTGCGCGCGCACTTATTGAGGAGCCGCCCCTGCATGTGTAAGACTATTATTGTGCATTGACATGAATAAAGAGTAATAATAAAGTAGTAATGTCTCCCAGCAACTTCTTAGCATATTTGACTGATGATACTGTAAAGATAAAACTGATTGCAGAGAAGCTAAGAAGCTATCCGATCTATACCCATGTTGGCTGCCACATAATAAATGTCTCATTGACAAGCAAAATGCTACTTTACATATGTCAAACAGTTGCAGTTGTTTTATCAGTAGTGACAGAGGATATCCTAAGCAAACTAGATAAGATGTTTAATGATTTAAAACTACAAAAAATTACAAGCAATAATGATAACTTTTGTTGATACATTAATTTTGTCCAGGATCATCCATAATCTACAGTTTAAAACAGAAAATATAAATATTTCCACCTTGCAATCTATCTACAAATTCATTAACGTAATCTTTAAATTCGTTCTATAATTACATACTTACTTCCAAAATATGTTTTCTGCAGTGCCTTGCTAAAGGTAATGCTTTTTCTCCGCATTTGACACCACCTTCTGAAAAAGCACATTTTGTATGATTTTGTGGTCTGGAACTGACCCCCTCTGTTATCTAAAAAAAAAGTTATCTGTAAAGTACTGAGGTCGCATTACAAAACAGAGAGATGGTGTGTGTGTGTGTGTGTGTGTGTGTAAGAAAGAGAGAGAAAGATAGAGAATATACAGCAACATATACAATAAAACACTTAGGGGCATTTTGTGAAAAAAATGTGAGCAAATTTAGTAGAGGGTGTGTAAAATATTACTAGAAGGTTGAACACTTGAGTCCCCATTATTATTTTTTTACCATTTGTCACTTGTAAATAATAAAGTTCAATGTTAAAGGCTGTTTATTTACTGCTGTGACAAAAAACTGACTTTTCAATAAGTGTGGACAAGAACATTTTTGTTGAATTTACAAGCAGAAAATTGCTTCATCATTTGAACATGGACAAAAATAAAAATTGGCTCTATCTAAACAGTGTTTACGGTACTGTGATTTTAATTTTAAAGGGTTGCCCTGGCCTGGCTTTTGGCATATGTACATGTTAGGGATGCACCAGGTACCCTGTATGTACCCGGTACCCTGCCTGTTTCGGCGGGTACCCGTTAGGACCGGGTATTACAGTACCCGGCGCTGGGCAGTACCAATAAATAACTAGAAATTTAATACATTTAAGTAAACATTATTAAATTGCTTTTAATTATACATATAATGTTAATTATGTAAATTTAAATTGTGGTGCAGAAAAATTAATTGTTCACCATTTTTGGCTAACAGCCGGTTTCTTTGCGTTTCAAAAACATTCCTGGCTTCAGAAAATAACCTTTCACTAAAGACGGTTGTGGCTGGTGCAGATAAGTATCATTTAGCAACGCAGCTAAATTGTGAAAGGTGTTTTGATGGATTCTCCACCATTCAAATGGTGATGAGTTTCTGTCTATGATGTTTTGCTTTAAATAAGAGTCAATTTCTAATTTCATATCTTTCTTATTTGATGAATCAACTGAATGAGATGTAGAAGTTGACGCTATTTCTGACATTATATCGAACACAGATGTATTATCTGTACTGGTCCTTTCTCTTTTAGGTGAACTAATCATCGACACTAAAGGCAAATCGTCAGAATCAGACTAATCGATTTGTTGATTTAATTCATTATTTTCCTCGGTTATCCTTAAATTCTGAGCAGTAATTTGGGACAAAATTTCTTCTGTAAGTGTTTTCTTGTTACCGTCAGAAATAAAAATCAATTTAAAAAAGTTGCATATGAATAATGCGGATTAGATTCAATTCCAAGGTATCTTTGTTCTATATTATATATAAGTGTATCTTTCATTGTTCCTAAACCATGAGCAGTGATTTGCAAAAGATACTTTTGCAGAGACAGCAGTGTTGGAATAATTTCAGATATGATGGAACCAGTTGGGCTGAAGCGTCTTGTAATTTCCTCAAACGGTTTGAGCAATAGTAAAATAGTTTCAGTCAACTGCCATTGATTTTGAGATAAAGACCCGATTACATTATTATCGGCTATAAATAAACTAATAGGTATTTTTTGTTCAAACAACCTTTCTAATAAATAATAGGTTGAGTTCCAACGTGTCTGGACGTCTTGTATTAATTTTTTAGGGGGCATATTTAATTCTAGTTGAATAGTTTCAAATTTTTCACATGAAACAGAAGAATGGTTAAAATGTGTTACTATGTTTCAAGCAACTGCTATTAAATCAGATATGCTTCTTTGTGACCGAATTGCATCAAGCACAATCAATTGTTGGGTATAAATAAAACAAGATTCATGATCAATTTTCATGTCTTTTGCAGCCTTCTTTATGTTTGCTCTACTGTCATGAAGAAGTAAATGCAATTTTTCCGGTCTAATATTCCACTCATTAAATCTCAAATAATACATTACAAATGTTTTCTCTGGTCTGGCTGCCTGAAAATTGTTTAATTCTTAAAATCGCATGTTTTGGTTCAAAAGTTTTAGTAACCCAATGGGCTGTTAAACTTATAAAACTTTTATTATCAACGTCTGATGTCCACATATCTGTAGTAACCAAAATAAATTCCGCTTTAGAAATATTTCCTAGAACTTTAGCTCGCAATCCATTATACAGATCTGGTATAATAGTTTCAGAAAAATATTTTTGGCTTGGAATTTTATAGTGAGATTGAAGAGTTTCCAGCAATCTATTGAAACCTAAAAAGAATACAAAATTTCTTATAGTACCTTAGACCTTATTGTTTACGATAATAATAATATTATAGCGTCTTCGGCTACCTGCCCTAGTGCGCACCGAGAGTATCTCTGTCCTGTTTCGATACATAGTGATAGAAAACGTTAGAGATGAACTCAGTGCGCCTTGGGGCAGGTTGATGAGACGACATTAGGTACACACATGCGAAGAAACCTGACACAGACATTACTTAATAAAATTTAACCATTGCATACAATGTGGTGCACATACTTACCTGTATCAGTTACTAAGGTATACGGCTGATTGTCTAAGGCAATCATTTCCCCTATTGCTTTATGAATTTCTATTGACCGTTCATCAGTAATCTCCCATTTTTTGTGGTTTTAATTTTAACAAAATTCGTAATTGGTTGCTGTTTTCGTTTCAAATTTTCGGATTTTTCTTCCTGCCTCTTATTATCTTGAACTTTGAATATTCTTCAGTATGTTTAAACTTTAAATGCTTTAATAATGACGATGTAGACGCCTTTTTGCCTACACTGCAGCGACTTATATGAGTTTTACATACACAACATACTGCAATAAGTTGATTATCTTCTGGTACGTCGAAGTAATCCCAAACTTTACTTCTTCTTTATAAACTCATGTTGCTCACTCACTTGATAATATTTAACAGAAACTGAGTTCATATGCCACAAACAACAACTGCTAATTTGGTAACAGATATAACGGCACAGCGCACGTGTTTGACGACAGAAACTCATACAGTGTCTGCGCAGTGGGTGTGGCGATTGGCGAACACACAGACAGTACGTATTATTTATTAACCCATATTTGCATCGACGGCGTCAACAAACTGCGCCGAATGCGTTCGTGTGACTCTCGCCCTTATGCATAAACCGACTGATCAACGGAAACTAGCCGGTGATCGTAACCTTGTCATTTTTTGTACCCAGCCGCCGGGTACCTGTTACCCGATATACTAATCGAGCCGGGTACTCGGCTTGGCATAAAATCTGTTCCCGGTGCATCACTAGTACATGTGTCCCATTTTGGTTGCAATTGCTGGGTACTCAGTGATTAATAAAGATAGAACCTTGCGGTTTTCACAAACCTGAGCCACTTTTTTTGTGTAACAAAAGATGCCGCAAACAAAATTGTCATAGCCCTCTTAGCTTCCGAGTTACAGGGTGATATTGAAAATATTGCATTTTCAGGTACGCAATGTATTTCAGTTATCTGACAACTTGTTAAAAAGGTAAAAACGAATCCTTTTACAACTTTTACCTAGAATCTAGTGACATAGTTAGTTTTTTTCTCTAAATATTACTGTTTTTGAAATATTGTCCAGTTTGATTTTTTTTTAAATGGGACACCTGAATATTTGTCAAGAAATTAATTTGTATTTTCACAAGCTTCTCAAAAATATATAACATTATGGGTCTAGTTTAATAAACGAACAATTCTAATTTCATAATTCGCAATCAAAATTTTGCAGAATGTTATGGAAAAAAGCTGCAGTTTATCATTTACTTGGAAGCAAGTGACAGTCCCCAAAATTTGTTCTATACTGTGTCACTGATTGTCTTCATTTTATAAATTTTTTGTTTCATTTTCAAATACGGCTGTTTTTTTTAAATTAGATTTATTTAATGTGAGAAGGTTTATTTGTGACTATGGCAGTAAACCAAACTTTTGAAAATTTTGAGAAATACGATATGTTAGCTTGTTTCATATTTAGTAACGAAATTGTTGAAGCGGCATCTGGAATGTATTTCAACAGGTAAATAGGTGGTTTTCAGTTATGTTTAAATACTAATGCTTCATTTTTATTGAGATATCCAGAAAGGGGACAACCCAATACCTCCACTTTTACAGAATGAAAAAACATTTACTTGGTCACGGATCATTCAACAAACCTCGTTCAAAAGCATATAATAAAGAAAACCGAGAGGTTGAGGAAGTCACAATTTTGGCTAATGTAAAAGTTTACCCTACAAGCTCCTGTACAGCCATTGAAAGGAGCATACGGATTCCAAAGGCTAAAGTTCAAAAATTATAAGAAAACACAAATAACACCCATACAAATTTAGGCTTGTTCAGTACCTACACCCTGGGGATACTCAACGTCGGGTAGTCTCCCACAATTGGTATCAGGAGGATGTGATATGGTTAGAGATTTTGCAATGAAGGTTATATGGTTAGACGAAGTTTATTTTAGTAATTCCGGTATATTTAATTAGAACAATAGCAGATTCTAATCACAGGAAAAGCAACACCAACTATTTCCCAGAAGACAGTAGGGCTGGTTTGGCCTAAACGTGTCTTGCTTCATAAGAGGAACACATAAAATTTTAAATAATTGAGTGAAACCTAACAGCCAACCGTTAGCTTTAAATTTTAGTGACACACCTGAATTGCTTGTAATGTGCCTTTAACACATAAAATACTGAGGTTGGACTTTGCGGTTCGCCTTTAACGCATGTAAAAGAAATTAACTTTCAACGGGACGGGGCTCCTGCACACAAGTCTCAAATAGTGTGTTTTTTTCTGGAAAATATTTTTCCAAATAAATGGATCGGAAGCAACGGGCCTAAGATGGCCCTCCTAGGTCCCCAGACTTCTCTATATTGGATTTCTTTCTATAGGGATATCTGGAGAATAAAATTTACAAAGTTCTATATTGGATTTCTTTCTATGGGAATATCTGGAGAATAAAATTTACAAAGTTCATTATGATAATATTCAAGAGTTAGGAAACACAATAATACATTTTGCTACTTACAAAATTATCTGTAGTTTTACGTAATTCCTTAAAACGAATAGGAAAAATATGCGATGTGCATACAACGAAACAGAAATCGTTTTGAACAGTTATTTTGATTTACTAGATTACTTTAGTGCTTATGTTACTATTTTCAAAGTTTGTTGTTGCTGCGATAGGCTTATTGGATAATAATTATTTATTAATGTGATTTCCTTTTGTTACATAAATCTAGGTAGGTAGCACTGTTTTGTGGGAAATTAGCAATAGATATATTGATAAAAAGCTGTTATTAAATAATTTTCTCGACTTATGGGTGAGCCCCAAGAAAGCAACCGTCATACCGTTTACGAGGAACACGAAGTGGGAGAGCCACAGAACTCTCACTCTATATGGTAGGATCATTCCAATGGCCAGGGAGGTGAAATAACTTGGGGTCGTATTGGGCTCTAAGCTCACCTGGAATGGTCACGTTGAAAAAATACTGCGTAAGGCAATCACGACCCTAGCCGTCACTAGGCGGCTATATGGAAAAACGTGGGGACTAAAACCTAGTATGGCCCACTGGTCGTACACAAGGGTGGTCAGACCATCGTTAACATACGCGGCACAGGTCTGTTGGCCTAAGGTGACACAATCCAGTGCCAAACAAAAACTAGGCAAGATGCAAAGGATGGCTTGCCTAGGCATCACAGGGGTCATGTCTTCAACCCAAACAGCCGTCATGGAGGTGTTGCTGAATCTCCCACTCCCCCCCCCCCCCACTTAGTTATTATGGGGAAGGCCAGGCTAGGACTAGCCTGCAATGGTAGACTGAAGATCAACCCAGGCTTCAGGGGCGACTGCAAAATTCAGATTGTGAAGGAGCCCATGCTTGAAATGAGGTCAGACTTCGCGAGCCCGCAAATGTGCAGGGAAAACAACTTTACAGCGAAAATTCCCGACCGTGAGGTATGGCGGGAGGAGACGCCGGGCATACCACGGGACACACTCGTCTGGTTCACGGACCGATCCGGCGCGGAGCGTGGAACAGGGGCAGGTGTTTATTCGGAAGGACTGAGGGTAAGTCATAGTATTTCCCTCGTAGTCCATGCATTCTGCACTGTGTGCAGGAGAACAAGAGGAGAGGCTACACCAACAAGCCGATCCACATAGCCACAGACAGCCAGGCAGCCCTTAAGGCCCTAAGTAGCCCACTGATAAATTCCAGGCTGGTGAGCGAGTGCCGAGACGAGCTACCTGGTTGGGCAGAATGAGGTCACCCTCAAAGGCAATGAAGACGCTGAGAGTCTCGTGAAGAGGGTCAGCAGAACCATTAATGGGACCAGAACCGGTTCTGGGCGTGGGTCAGAAACCAACACAAGGTGTACTGGGCAGACTGTCCAGGGCTCAGACATGGGAAGTCAATAATTGAGGAACCCAGTTCAAAGAGAGCTGTGGAGCTGCTAAATCTTAGCAGAGGACAGCTCAGAAACATAACAGGTCTCTTGACGGGACACATGGCCGTCAAGAAACACCTGCATAAAATAGGGCGGTTCGAGAGGGACCTCGGATGCAAACTCTGCGGCGAGGGGGAGGAATCAGCCCAGCACATCTTGTGGGAGTGTAAAGCTCTGGACCGCAAAAGACAACTGATCTATGGTGAGTCTAGATCGGAGACAGAGCATTATAAAACTTCAGCCTACCAATCGCTGTGCAAACTAGTTCAAGGCACAGTGATTTTGGAATGGGTGGAGTAAAAAAGACTAAGGGCATGCACAATACGAGCAGATCATCCTTCACCTGCTCTCTCTCGAGTTTTCATAATGGGCGACGTTCACTCTTGTCGTTAAATTACCATTTTATATTGATTGGATTACATCATGAATCGATTTTCCGGCACATTCGGGTGTGTTGCTGTTGGACCTCTGGTACAATAGATGAAAATTCCACTTTGTCAACCTGTGTATAGTTCTGAATCTAATTATTCAAGAATTAGAAAAATTTTCCCCTGAAGATGGCTACTAGGTAGCCGAAACACGTAGGGTTTATCAATGCATTTTTGCTGTCTGGATCAGAAGCCTTTCATTGAGTATTTAATTATGTCTATCCCAGACCATGTGACGTTTAGAAATGAAATTAAGTTGCGCCGGCTACTTTCTGAATAGGTGACCAGTTGGCAATCCCATCCGGATCTATTTATTTATTTATTTATGGGCCAGGAGCCCATTTTAGATAGTACAAAAAAATATATACATACATATAATAAAGCAATTAATAAAAGCATACAAAATGGTTACAAGTCAGACAAAATGAAAAAAAATTGGCAATACAGGCTAAATATAGACAATAAATATTAAGTACCAATTAACTAAACTTACAAAGTGACAGCTGTTTTAAGAAAACTTATTTTCTCGTAAAAAGTCAAGTTCATCAGACAATCTGTTGGCCAACACTGAACATCTAATTAAATAAGAGTTGTGACTGTAGTTGGTACGATGAAAAGCGACAAGAAATTAACTCTTTGAACAAGTTACTCTTGGTGGAACAAAGAAGTTGATCATAGAAAGTAAGTTAGGACAAGATACCTCGAAGTTAATTATATTGTAAAAAAGTTTTAAATCTTTTTGTTTGCGTCGAACATCAAGAGGCATGATATTAAAATACGTTAGTAAATCATCGATGCTACTATAATGATGGTGGCTTTTGAAAGCAAGAAACTTTAAAAACTTGCACTGTACTTGTTCAAGACTGACAGGAGTGACATGTATAGTAGGGAGACCATACAGAAGAGGCATATTCAAGATGAGGACGTACAAGAGAAAAATAAAGTTTTAACAGATCTGATGTTGGTGAAATCAGAGGTACATCTTTTAATAAAGCCAAGCAACTTTAGAGACTTAGAAATCACATTAGAGACGTGAGGAATAAATGAAAAAGATGAATCAAATGTAACACCCTAATTCAACAGACTTCAATGGTACACCCTTGATGTAATAGGTATGTTCAAGTCTGTTCCTTCCTCTATAAAAAGAAATTGATTGACATTTAGATGGATTGAGTTCCATCCCATTGTTAAGACACCAGCTTATTAAGTTGTCAATGTTGTACTGAATCTTAAAAAAGTCCGAAGGACCTGTGATACCGGAAAATAATTTTAGATCATCAGCAAACAATAAAAATCTACAATGAGAGAAACACTCATGAATATCATTAATGAAGATATTAAATAGCAAAGGCCCCAAGTGAGAACCCTGTGGCACGCCAGACAAAACTCTCATCCCATTGGATATAAAATTCCCTATCCGCACCACCTGATATCTGTCAGAAAGGTAATTACCTATCCAGCTGAGAAGTGGATCGCCAACACCCAACATATGTAGCTTATGGATTAAGAGGTTATGGTTCACTCTGTCAAAGGCCTTGGAAAAGTCGGTATAAACAGAGTCAACCTTAATACCCGCCCCCAAGGACTCCGACAAGTAGGCACTGTACACCAACAAGTTTAGGTCAGTAGAACGATCTGAAATAAATCCATATTGCTGGTCAATAATTGAACCTCTAAGGAGAGAAGTAAGAGTCTCTCGCAGAAGATCCTCAAAAAGTTTAGGAATAACGCTAAGAATACTTATCGGTCGGTAGTTCTCAACAAGACCTTTGTCACCAGATTTAAATAATAAATTTCTAGTGTGCAAATATTTCCTTTAATAACCATAGTTGTTGATAGGGCAGTAAAAGACCCTTAAAAAAATATAAACTTACCTTAGCTCTAAGATCACGTGACCTTTTACTGAGGATTGCTTCAATTCCATATGTTTTATGATATTTATTATATGCTTTTAGCTTTTTATATAACCTCTGTTCTCGTGTGTTGTCTCTCACTTGACTATAAATGTTACCTTAAATAAAAAAATAACGATTCAAATAAAAGCTTTGGAATAAACACAAAATTTTTACTCACAGCAAGTCTCTTTTTCCCTTTTCAATGCATGCAAGTATTTTCTTCTGCGTTCTTTGAGAAGATATTGCAAATGGCGATACTGTTCAATGTAAAGCGATTGCAATCTAACCAACTTTTCTCTTGTAACAATCGTAATTTCCTCGGCAGTATATACATTTGAGTGTCTATAAAATAAATGAAAAATTAGGAAGGAATATAAACCTATGGTTAATGTTGAGATAGACTGGTCAAACAAAATTTAACTGAAAGATGAAAATTTATGGAGTTAAAAGTAACAAATATGACCTGAGGAAGTGGAAATAACAACATAAACTCTCGATGAAGCTTTCCCCAAGACCGTCATGCGCGGTAAAAATCCGCATCCTGCACGAGGTGACCCTGCTAATAACTAAACATGACGGATCTAGACAAGGAGGTCTAACTAAACTCCCCCAATCTACGGTGTCACGTGACCCGTGCCTATGGATGGATGGCACCAGGGCGATGGTGTCGTGAACGGAACCTCTGGAGTACCAGGCAACCCTCCAGAGTAACCCGCCTTGCACCACACAGGGGGTTCTGATGGTGTGGACAGTATTTCCCCCATTCTCGTGGGAACAACATGAAGATCATAAACACATATAAAACCAAAACCAATGAGGCTCGAGGAGTGGCTCCGGCTACAGACTTGTGCCTTGAGTCTATCCCGGAAACGGAGACGAGCCAGGGGGCGGCAGCGGACTCTGGAGGTCCCACGACCGGCGTAGATACGGGGGATCAGGGGGTAGCTTCGGCCAGAGACCTGTCCCCGACACCCAAGCTGGAGGCTGGGTCCCACCGGAGGGCGGCGAGCTCCGCGGACTCCGGGGGCCCCTCCACCAGTGAGAACTCTACTGTTAGAGTAGAGGGACTGCCCCGGCAGTCCAAGCGTCTTTCCGGGGCGCAAAGAAAGAAGTTCCGGAGGGCGCAAAAAATGGCGGCCGGGACGTGGACGGTCGAGAAACCTGTAATGGCGCAAGAGGGGAGTGCGGGTCAGAAGAGGACGCGCTCGAACTCTAGCACGCCCACTACAGACAGACGTCCCAAAAGGGCCAGGGTACCTGTAAAGGCGCAAGAGGAGAGTGCGAGTCAGAAGACGCCGCGCTCTGGCTCTAGCACGCCTACTACAGACAGACCTCCCAAAGGAACCAAGGCCGGAACACCGGCGCAGACTGGCTCTTATAGGGAGGCTGCGGAGGGTCTCGGGATGGCGGTGATTGACAGACGCCATCCTGAGGTCACGCTAGACCAGGGGAAGGCGGACCTGATCCAGGCTGCGGTGGTAGCTGCGGTGGACTCTCTTCAGGAAGGGGAGAGCCCGCCTCAGTTCCACCGGACGTGCCTGACGGGGGGCATCCTCTGGATAACCTGTGCCGGCCCGCAGTCGCGGGACTGGCTGCGGAAAACGATCGGGGGCCTCGGTCAGATTTGGGAGGGGGCGGACTTGACAGCCGTCGAGCCCAAGGAACTCCCAAAAAGACGCAAGGTCATCGTACGGATCCCTGACACCGTCCCGCAGGAGACGGTGATCAGCAGACTTAAGATCCAGAACCCTGAACTGGGGACGCAACACTGGTCGGTTCTAAGCAGGAAGGCAGAGGAGAAAGGACAGACGCTCGCCTTCTCGATCGACGAGACATCTTACAGAGCCCTTGAAGGAACCTCCTTCAAGGCATTCTGGGGCATGGGAAGGGTTAGCTTCCGCCCACTGGGGAAGCAACTAAGGGTTAATGGGACTTAGGTTCCTTCAGGTCAACCTCCAACACAGTAGGGCAGCCACGGCCGGACTACTAATGGCTCTGAGGAACACGGATGTGGCCCTCATCCAGGAACCGTACTCCTATAAAGGAGAGATCAAGGGACTCGGCGGAGCTACTGGAAAGCTCATCTACAGCAGATCCAGCGAGAACCCGAGGGCCTGCATTTTTGTCAGGGAAGGGATAGAGTTTCTCCCTCTAATGAATTTCTGTTCCAGGGACCTGGCAACGATCAAAATCCGATGTGGAGGAGCGGATGGGCTGAGGGACATTACTGTCGCGTCAGCCTATCTGCCAGGGGACAGCACGGACCCTCCTCCACCCAACGAATTGGAGCAGCTGATGGTGGGTAGCAGAGCAGGTGGCTGGCAGACCATCATCGGCATGGACGCGAATGCGCACCATGAGTTGTGGGGTAGCTCGGACACAAACTCAAGGGGTGAGGCACTTTTACAATTCCTTATGAAATTTAATTTAGACATATTGAATAGAGGTAATAAACCGACCTTCATCACAACACGGCGTGAGGAAGTTTTAGATCTAACAGTTTCCACCCAGCTTCTGGGTGACTTTGTTAAAAGCTGGGCTGTGTCTGGGGAAGTGAGTAGCTCAGACCACAGATACATCCGGTTTGAAATCGCCAAAGTCGAAAGAGAAACGGTATGGTACCGGGAACCCCGCAAGGCGGACTGGGAAGCCTACAGGGCAGACCTGGCTGTGGAACTGCGGGGGGTTAAGAGTACCATAAAAAATTCAATAGACCTCGAGATTGCAGCAGTCCAATTGCGAGACGCAATTACCTCGGCCTATAACGCCAACTGCCCCCTGAAAATGAGGGTGTCCACCAGGAACGTCCCGTGGTGGAACGAGGACCTCAGGCAAAGGAGGACGCAGGTTCGTAAGCTGTTTAACGCGGCCAAAAGGTCGGGAGCATGGGATGAATATAGACAGGCCCTATCGACCTATAACAAAAGACTGAGGGACGCCAAGAAGGAGTCGTGGAGGAGGCACTGCGAAGAAGTGGAAAACACGTCCGAGAGTGCTCGACTACAAAAGATCCTGTCTAAGGGCCCTCAGACTAACATAGGCTCCCTTAGAACACCCATAGGAGGCTTTACAAGCTCGGGGGAGGAAACTATGGAAATTTTACTCCAGACGCACTTCCCCGGCTGTAACATAATAAACCAATCACCTCTGGACTGGGAACACTCAGAAATAGAGGCGCCTTATAGGCGGGCATCTAGAGTAGACTGGACAGTCGCTAAAGAGGTGGTTACCTGGAGCAAAATCAGATGGGCCATTAACAGCTTTAAGCCATACAAATCGCCGGGATTTGATGGAATAATGCCCATCATGCTCCAACAGGGGATAGATATACTGGCGCCGGTGCTTACCCTCATTATGAGGGCCAGCCTGGCTCTGGGGTACATTCCGAGGGCATGGAGACTGGCCAGGGTTGTATTTATTCCTAAACCTGGGCGTCCAACAGACCAGGCAAAGTCCCTGAGGCCAATAAGTCTCATGTCCTTCTTGCTGAAAACAGTGGAAAAACTGCTCGACCAGCACATTAGGGGCGGTGTACTGGAAGCATATCCTCTACACTGCGGACAATATGCATACAGAGCAGGATTCTCAACAGAAACAGCACTGCACCAACTGGTGCTGAAACTGGAGAATACGCTGGAGAACAAGGAGGTGGCGCTGGGGGCCTTCCTAGACATAGAGGGGGCCTTTAGCAACACCTCGTTTGGATCGGTTCTGGCAGCTGCCCGGGAGCGTGGAATAGAGGAGACCTGCTGCAGGTGGATCGGTTCCATGCTCAGAGACAGGGCGGTGTTCATCTCACTCGCGGGAGGGACTCTGCTGGCGGGGGTCGCGGCGGGGTGTCCGCAGGGGAGCGTTCTGTCTCCCTTGCTCTGGTGTCTAGTCGTGGACGGCCTGCTGGGGAGGCTCTCGGGAGGGGGGTATGAGGTACAGGGCTATGCGGACGACATTGTTATCATAGTCCGAGGAAAGGTCACACAGGCAGTGTGGGAGCGTATGCAGACTGCACTGAAAGTGGTGGAAGGGTGGACGGTTGATCAAGGGCTCGGGGTGAGCCCCGAGAAAGCAACCGTCGTCCCGTTTACGAGGAGGAGGAAGTGTGAAAGCCACAGAACTCTCACTCTATACGGTAGGAGCGTTCCAATGGCCAGGGAGGTAAAATATCTTGGGGTCGTATTGGACTCTAAGCTAACCTGGAATGGTCACATTGGAAAAATACTGCGTAAGGCAGTCATGACCTTAGCCGTCACTAGGCGGCTATATGGAAAAACGTGGGGACTAAAACCTAGTATGGCCCACTGGCTGTACACAAGGGTGGTCAGACCATCGTTAACATATGCGGCACTGGTCTGGTGGCCTAAGGTGACACAATCCAGTGCCAAACAAAAACTAGGCAAGATCCAAAGGATGGCTTGCCTAGGCATCACAGGGGCCATGTCTTCAACCCCAACAGCCGCCATGGAGGTGTTGCTGGATCTACCCCCCCTACACTTAGTTATTATGGGAGAGGCCAGGCTAGGACTATACAGACTAGCCTGCAATGGTAGACTGAAGATCAACCCAGGCTTCAGGGGCCACTGCAAAATTCAGGAGATCGTGAAGGAGCCCATGCTTGAAATGAGGTCAGACTTCGCGAGCCCGCGAATGTGCAGGGAAAACAACTTTACAGTGGAAATCCCCGATCGCGAGGCATGGCGGGAGGAGACGCCGGGCATTCCACGGGACGCGCTCGTCTGGTTCACGGACGGATCCGGCGGGGAGCGTGGGACGGGGGCAGGTGTTTACTCGGAAGGACCGAGGGTAAGTCATAGTATTTCCCTCGGAGCCCATGCAACGGTGTTTCAGGCCGAGATGTACGCCATCCTGCACTGTGTGCGGGAGAACAAGAGGAGGGGCTACACCAACAAGCGGATCCTCATAGCCACAGACAGCCAGGCAGCCCTTAAGGCACTAAGTAGCCCACGGGTAAATTCCTGGCTGGTGAGTGAGTGCCGAGAGGAGACGAGCGACCTGGCTGGGCAGAATGAGGTGACCCTCATCTGGGTGCCGGGCCACTCGGGGGTCAAAGGCAATGAAGAAGCTGACAGTCTCGCGAAGAGAGGGTCAGCAGAACCATTTATGGAACCAGAACCGGCTCTGGGCGTGTCAAAGAGCACTGCCAGGGGAGCCATTAAGTCCTGGGTCAGAAACCAACACAAGGTGTACTGGTCGGACTGTCCAGGGCTCAGACATGGGAAGTCAATAATTGACGGACCCAGTTCAAAGAGAGCTGTGGAGCTGCTAAACCTTAGCAGAGGACAGCTCAGAAACACAACAGGTCTCTTGACGGGACACATGGCCGTCAAGAAACACCTGCATAAAATGGGGCGGTTCGAAGGGGACCTCGCATGCAGACTCTGCGGCGAGGGGGAGGAATCAGCCCAGCACATCTTGTGTGACTGTATAGCTCTGGACCGGAAAAGACAACTGATCTACGGTCACTCTAGACCGGAGACAGAGCAATATAAAACTTCACCCTACCAATCGCTGTGCAGACTAGTTCAAGGCACAGTGATCTTGGAATGGGTGGAGTAAGACTAAGGGCGGGGTTAAGGAGTCGCGGGCCAAAGGACTCCAGGGGGCAAGCTGAGGAAGTGGAAATAACAACATAAACTCCCGATGAAGCTTTCCCCAAGACCGTCATGCGCGGTAAAAATCCGCATCCTGCCCGAGGTGACCCTGCTAATAACTAAACATGACGGATCTAGACAAGGAGGTCGAACTAAACTCCCCCAATCTACGGTGTCACGTGACCCGTGCCTATGGATGGATGGCACCAGGGCGATGGTGTCGTGAACGGAACCTCTGGAGTACCAGGCAACCCTCCAGAGTAACCCGCCTTGCACCACACAGGGGGTTCTGATGGTGTGGACAGTATTTCCCCCATTCTCGTGGGAACAACATGAAGATTATAAATACATATAAAACCAAAACCAATGAGGCTCGAGGAGTGGCTCCGGCTACAGACTTGAGCCTTGAGTCTATCCCGGAAACGGAGACGAGCCAGGGTGCGGCAGCGGACTCTGGAGGTCCCACGACCGGCGTAGATACGGGGGATCAGGGGGTAGCTTCGGCCAGAGACCTGTCCCCGACACCCAAGCTGGAGGCTGGGTCCCACCGGAGGGCGGCGAGCTCCGCGGACTCCGGGGGCCCCTCCACCAGTGAGGACTCTACTGTTAGAGTAGAGGGACTGCCCCGGCAGTCCAAGCGTCTTTCCGGGGCGCAAAGAAAGAAGCTCCGGAGGGCGCAAAAAATGGCGGCCGGGACCTGGACGGTCGAGAAACCTGTAAAGGCGCAAGAGGGGAGTGCGGGTCAGAAGAGGACGCGCTCGAACTCTAGCACGCCCACTACAGACAGACGTTCCAAAAGGGCCAGGGTGCCTGTAAAGGCGCAAGAGGAGAGTGCGAGTCGGAAGACGCCGCGCTCTGGCTCTAGCACGCCTACTACAGACAGACCTCCCAAAGGAACTAAGGCCGGAACACCGGCGCAGACTGGCTCTTACAGGGAGGCTGCGGAGGGCCTCGGGATGGCGGTGATTGACAGACGCCATCCTGAGGTCACGCTAGACCAGGGGAAGGCGGACCTGATCCAGGCTGCGGTGGTAGCTGCAGTGGACTCTCTTCAGGAAGGGGAGAGCCCGCCTCAGTTCCACCGGACGCGCCTGACGGGGGTCATCCTCTGGATAACCTGTGCCGGCCCGCAGTCGCGGGACTGGCTGCGGAAAACGATCGGGGGCCTCGGTCAGATTTGGGAGGGGGCGGACTTGACAGCCGTCGAGCCCAAGGAACTCCCAAAGAGACGCAAGGTCCTCGTACGGATCCCTGACACCGTCCCGCAGGAGACGGTGATCAGCAGACTTAAGATCCAGAACCCTGAACTGGGGACGCAACACTGGTCGGTTCTAAGCAGGAAGGCAGAGGAGAAAGGACAGACGCTCGCCTTCTCGATCGACCCGACATCTTACAGAGCCCTTGAAGGAACCTCCTTCAAGGCATTCTGGGGCATGGGAAGGGTTAGCTTCCGCCCACTGGGGAAGCAATTAAGGGTTAATGGGACTTAGGTTCCTTCAGGTCAACCTCCAACACAGTAGGGCAGCCACGGCCGGACTACTAATGGCTCTGAGGAACACGGATGTGGCCCTCATCCAGGAACCGTACTCCTACAAAGGAGAGATCAAGGGACTCGGCGGAGCTAATGGAAAGCTCATCTACAGCAGGTCCAGCGAGAATCCGAGGGCCTGCATTTTTGTCAGGGAAGGGATAGAGTTTCTCCCTCTAATGAATTTCTGTTCCAGGGACCTGGCAACGATCAAAATCCGATGTGGAGGAGCGGATGGGCTGAGGGACATTACTGTCGCGTCAGCCTATCTGCCAGGGGACAGCACAGACCCTCCACCACCCAACGAATTGGAGCAGCTGATGGTGGGTAGCAGAGCAGGTGGATGGCAGACCATCATCGGCATGGATGCGAATGCGCACCATGAGTTGTGGGGTAGCTCGGACACAAACTCTAGGGGTGAGGCACTTTTACAATTCTTTATGAAATTTAATTTAGACATATTGAATAGAGGTAATAAACCGACATTCGTCACAACACAGCGTGAGGAAGTTTTAGACCTAACAGTTTCCACCCAGTTTCTGGGTGACTTTGTTAAAAGCTGGGCTGTGTCTGGGGAAGTGAGTAGCTCAGACCACAGATACATCCGGTTTGAAATCGCCAAAGTCGAAAGAGAAACGGTATGGTACCGGGACCCCCGCAAGGCGGACTGGGAAGCCTACAGGGCAGACCTAGCGGTGGAACTGCGGGGGGTTGAGAGGGCCATAAGGGATTCAATAGACCTCGAGATTGCAGCAGTCCAATTGCGAGACGCAATTACCTCGGCCTATAACGCCAACTGCCCCCTGAAAATGAGGGTGTCCACCAGGAACGTCCCATGGTGGAACGAGGACCTCAGGCAAAGGAGGACGCAGGTTCGTAAGCTGTTTAACGCGGCCAAAAGGTCGGGAGCATGGGATGAATATAGACAGGCCCTATCGACCTATAACAAAAGACTGAGGGACGCCAAGAAGGAGTCGTGGAGGAGGCACTGCGAAGAAGTGGAAAACACGTCCGAGAGTGCTCGACTACACAAGATCCTGTCTAAGGGCCCTCAGACTAACATAGGCTCCCTTAGAACACCCACGGGAGGCTTTACAAGCTCGGGGGAGGAAACTATGGAAATTTTACTCCAGACGCACTTCCCCGGCTGTAACATAATAAACCAATCACCTCCGGACTGGGAACACTCAGAAATAGAGGCGCCTTATAGGCGGGCATCTAGAGTAGACTGGACAGTCGCTAAAGAGGTGGTTACCTGGAGCAAAATCAGATGGGCCATTAACAGCTTTAAGCCATACAAATCGCCGGGATTTGATGGAATAATGCCCATCATGCTCCAACAGGGGATAGATATACTGGCGCCGGTGCTTACCCTCATTATGAGGGCCAGCCTGGCTCTGGGGTACATTCCGAGGGCATGGAGACTGGCCAGGGTTGTATTTATTCCTAAACCTGGGCGTCCAACAGACAAGGCAAAGTCCCTGAGGCCAATAAGTCTCATGTCCTTCTTGCTGAAAACAGTGGAAAAACTGCTCGACCGGCACATTAGGGGCGGTGTACTGGAAGCATATCCTCTACACTGCGGACAATATGCATACAGAGCAGGATTCTCAACAGAAACAGCACTGCACCAACTGGTGCTGAAACTGGAGAATACGCTGGAGAACAAGGAGGTGGCGCTGGGGGCCTTCCTAGACATAGAGGGGGCCTTTAGCAACACCTCGTTCGGATCGGTTCTGGCAGCTGCCCGGGAGCGTGGAATAGAGGAGACCTGCTGCAGGTGGATCGGTTCCATGCTCAGGGACAGGGCGGTGTTCACCTCACTCGCGGGAGGGACTCTGCTGGCGGGGGTCGCGGCGGGGTGTCCGCAGG
The DNA here is from genome assembly GCA_964006375.1 of Tillus elongatus. Classification (NCBI taxonomy): domain Eukaryota; kingdom Metazoa; phylum Arthropoda; class Insecta; order Coleoptera; family Cleridae; genus Tillus; species Tillus elongatus. Next base: position 123,824,404 of record OZ023264.1, read on the forward strand.
GGAGCGTTCTGTCTCCCTTGCTCTGGTGTCTAGTCGTGGACGGCCTGCTGGGGAGGCTCTCGGGAGGGGGGTATGAGGTACAGGGCTATGCGGACGACATTGTCATCATAGTCCGAGGAAAGGTCACACAGGCAGTGTGGGAGCGTATGCAGACTGCACTGAAAGTGGTGGAAGGGTGGACGGTTGATCAAGGGCTCGGGGTGAGCCCCGAGAAAGCAACCGTCGTGCCGTTTACGAGGAGGAGGAAGTGTGAAAGCCACAGAACTCTCACTCTATACGGTAGGAGCGTTCCAATGGCCAGGGAGGTAAAATATCTTGGGGTCGTATTGGACTCTAAGCTAACCTGGAATGGTCACATTGGAAAAATACTGCGTAAGGCAGTCATGACCTTAGCCGTCACTAGGCGGCTATATGGAAAGACGTGGGGACTAAGACCTAGTATGGCCCACTGGCTGTACACAAGGGTGGTCAGAACATCGTTAACATATGCGGCACTGGTCTGGTGGCCTAAGGTGACACAATCCAGTGCCAAACAAAAACTAGGCAAGATCCAAAGGATGGCTTGCCTAGGCATCACAGGGGCCATGTCTTCAACCCCAACAGCCGCCATGGAGGTGTTGCTGGATCTACCCCCCCTACACTTCGTTATTATGGGAGAGGCCAGGCTAGGACTATACAGACTAGCCTGCAATGGTAGACTGAAGATCAACCCAGGCTTCAGGGGCCACTGCAAAATTCAGGAGATCGTGAAGGAACCCATGCTTGAAATGAGGTCAGACTTCGCGAGCCCGCGAATGTGCAGGGAAAACAACTTCACAGTGGAAATCCCTGATCGCGGGGCATGGCGGGAGGAGACACCGGGCATACCACGGGACGCGCTCGTCTGGTTCACGGACGGATCTGGCGGGGAGCGTGGGACGGGGGCAGGTGTTTACTCGGAAGGACCGAGGGTAAGTCACAGTATTTCCCTCGGAGCCCATGCAACGGTGTTTCAGGCCGAGATGTACGCCATCCTGCACTGTGTGCGGGAGAACAAGAGGAGGGGCTACACCAACAAGCGGATCCTCATAGCCACAGACAGCCAGGCAGCCCTTAAGGCACTAAGTAGCCCACGGGTAAATTCCTGGCTGGTGAGTGAGTGCCGAGACGAGACGAGCGACCTGGCTGGGCAGAATGAGGTGACCCTCATCTGGGTGCCGGGTCACTCGGGGGTCAAAGGCAATGAAGAAGCTGACAGTCTCGCAAAGAGGGGGTCAGCAGAACCATTTATGGGACCAGAACCGGCTCTGGGCGTGTCAAAGAGCACTGCCAGGGGAGCCATTAAGTCCTGGGTCAGAAACCAACACAAGGTGTACTGGGCGGACTGTCCAGGGCTCAGACATGGGAAGTCAATAATTGACGGACCCAGTTCAAAGAGAGCTGTGGAGCTGCTAAACCTTAGCAGAGGACAGCTCAGAAACACAACAGGTCTCTTGACGGGACACATGGCCGTCAAGAAACACCTACATAAAATGGGGCGGTTCGAAGGGGACCTCGCATGCAGACTCTGCGGCGAGGGGGAGGAATCAGCCCAGCACATCTTGTGCGAGTGTATAGCTCTGGACCGGAAAAGACAACTGGTCTACGGTCACTCTAGACCGGAGACAGAGCAATATAAAACTTCACCCTACCAATCGCTGTGCAGACTAGTTCAAGGCACAGTGATTTTGGAATGGGTGGAGTAAGACTAGGGGTATGCACAATCAACCAAGGGTTGCGGTGCTATCGGGACGGCAAGGCCGCGGACGAGCCCTGAGGGAACAAAAAAAAAAAAAAAAAAAGACTAAGGGTATGCACAATCAACCAAGGGTTGCGGTGCTATCGGGGCGGCAAGGCCGCGGACGAGCCCTGAGGGAACAAAAAAAAAAAACAAAAAACAAATATGACAGGGTTAATAGTAATAAAAATAACTTTATTTAATTCGTTATTATACAACATAATACAATGCTGCAAGCATAGAACATGTCGCAAAAGAAAGTGCGTTACGGTAGCGAATTTTCATTAAATGCTTCAAATTTGTATAACTCAATTTGCTATAAACCTAGAAAGTTGAGTTTTGGTGGTGTAAGGTATTTACAAGGGCAACAGACCAACCAAATTTCATCAAAATAACTTTGTTATTTTTTTTAAATACAAATTGTTTTTTTCGGAAAATTAATTTTTTTTAGAAAAACTGGTCCGATAGGGCTGGCTAACGAACTCATCCAAGCTATTAATAAAATAAAGATTCTTGACAAGTTTAATCAAAATCGGTTGATACCTTTTTGAGTTATCATGTGCATATATATATATATATATATATATATATATATATATATATATATATATATATATATATATATATATATATATATATATATATATATATATATATATATATATATATATACCATACAGGGTGGCACATTGAAAACGAAACAGACCGATTTGCGTCCAGAGAATTTTTTTTTAAAGAAACGCTGAAACACGTCAATTTTAATATTGAGGGGGACATGTTCTGACATAAAACTCAACTTTGTCACATCAACCCCTTAAGGGTGGTGATAACAACCCTTATATTTTAAATAGGGAACATGGGTAAAGTGTTACATCATTTGAAAGCTCTTTCTTTTCTAAATTCAGCACACTAATTTTTTTGGAAGTTTTATCAACTTGTTTAAAAATTATTCACAGTTGGAGTTGCAAGAACGTATTTCATTCATTGTGATAAGAAATGCACTAATTAAGTCAATTTTTCGTAAAAAAAAAAAACTAAAAAACAAAACCAAACGTTCAAAAATGTTTATTCAGTTAAGTAAGTGTTCAAATTGTTGATCACCAGCTTCCATACAAAAGTAAAAATTTTGTTCAAAACGAGCTCTGACATCCTGGAGCATTTGTGGAGTTATTAGACGGCATTCTTCAACAATGCGTCGTCGTAATTCTTCCAGAGACTCCGGTTCTGTTGCGAAAATTCTACTCTTTAAATGGCCCCATAGAAAGAAGTCTAAAGGAGTTAAATCCGGTGATCTAGGGGGCCACCCAATAGCACCTCTACGCCCAATCCATTGCTCTGGAAGCTTTCTGTTTAAAAACTCCCTAACACGTTGTGAAAAATGCGGAGGAGCTCCATCTTGTTGAAACACTAATTGATTTTCACCCATCCAGGCACTCCAGGCAATCATTTATCCAAGGTTTATATATTCATTATTAATTTTTAAGTTTCGATTTTAAATAAATAATATTTATAAAATCATTTTCAAATTTTGCAGCATTTACACAATTTTTAACAGTCCTGGTTGCATACGTACTGTTCCTGTGTGAAAGAATTTAACATAACTTATTTTATACCTATATACCTTAAAAGTTAATTTCATAACCGCTGGAAGAAACTCTTTTATCAGTAGGTATAGATTATATTATTGTCTTTTGACCAAATTTCTTCTTAACACTTTGAAATTTACAACTGTAGTTAGCTCAAAAATGCTTTTAGAATAAAACAATAACGTAAACATATAATTTTAAAGTTGTTTCTTTTGGCTATTCTATAATTCAGGTTTTGTTATATTTACAAAAAGAGTTAGGTATGCGTCCTGACAATGAAAAATGTTAATTTTTTTCAGGAAATTAAAGGGACATCTTAATAAAGTAACAGCTATTACGATTATGAATATCATGCTGCGATTTCAACATTTTCCTTCCATGTGGAAACTTGCTGACATCATCAACATCCCAAAACCCAGCAAAGGTCCGCAGTTCCCTCAGAACTACAGGCCCATTACCCTACTCCCGGTCATCGGCAAAATCGCCGAAAAATTAATTCAGAAAAGGCTAGCCTCATTCACCTCTGAGAACCCTGTCATTCCTGACGAGCAATTTGGTTTCAGACACCAGCACTCCACCACAGACCAAGTCTTTCTTGTGGTGGAAAACATCACCGAAGGATTCAACAAAAACAAGTCAACTGGTGCAATATTTCTCGACATTGCTCAAGCCTTCAACAGAGTTTGGCATGCGGGACTCCTAAACAAACTTCTGTCATTTAGCTATCCTCTCCCTCTGATTTTCCTAATCAGGTCATACCTGTAACAGAGGAAGTTCCAGGTCAAACACCTGGGAAGCACATCTAGAACCTACTCAGCCATGGATCGTCTCCACACCAGCCCTAAACGTGACATACGCACTGTACGCAGACGACACTACCATCCTCAGCAGCTCCACTCAGCCGAGGATAATAACCCTACGACTACAGACCGCCGTAGATGAGCAAGGCTGATATAGGAAATAATGTCTAGCCATAAACCCCGATAAATGTTCAGCAGTCCTATTTTGTAAGAGGAGACATATCTCACGAACATGTATCATTAGACAACAGTCTAATTCCCTGGCACGACTCCGCCAAATACCTAGGGATTTTCCTCGACAAAGGCTAACATGGCACCCCCATGTCCAACATGCCCGACGGAAAGCTTCGATGTTCATCTCGAAGTTCTTTCCACTTCTTAACAGAAATTCCAAATGGTCTATGAACAATAAATTGCTCATGTACAAAGTCATAATCCGACCTTCCTTGCCCTATGCATCCCCTGCAGGGGGCCACCGTGGCTGACATACACATCAAGACCCTTCAAATCAGGTAGAATACAATTCTGAGAATGGTTACCGGAGTGCCATGGTTTGTCAGAAACGGTCATATTCACTCTGATCTGGAAATTCCTTCGACACTTGAGTTTATCACTCAACTATCCACGACTCAGTATGCAAAAGCTGCTTCTCGCCCAAATGCTCTTCTCCGTAGTGCCACCGACTACGATGAGCAGCTTCCACATAGGCATAAGCGTCCAAAGTTTATACTCTAAATCTAACGATCGGTAACAAAGGCATCTATGATTGTATTGGTAGTAAACATTTGAGGCAATAGATGGCATTAGTATCCACATGATCGTCGCATATCCTATCTTCTCCACACTTATCTTTGCTAACAACAATATTGAGACGCAATTAGAATTTTTGTTGCTCGCGCCATCTATCACTAAGTAACGCAATTAAATTCAAAGTAGAAAATGCGTTTGTTGCTTGCACCATCTATGAACAACTATCGTAAGTTGTTTTTTTTTTGTCGGAACTTTCAACATGGTCAAGAAGGGACACTGCAATACTAGATCTTTCTGGGGGGTTAAGGAGTCGCGGGCCAAAGGACTCCAGGGGGCAAGCTGAGGAAGTGGAAATAACAACATAAACTCCCGATGAAGCTTTCCCCAAGACCGTCATGCGCGGTAAAAATCCGCATCCTGCACGAGGTGACCCTGCTAATAACTAAACATGACGGATCTAGACAAGGAGGTCGAACTAAACTCCCCCAATCTACGGTGTCACGTGACCCGTGCCTATGGATGGATGGCACCAGGGCGATGGTGTCGTGAACGGAACCTCTGGAGTACCAGGCAACCCTCCAGAGTAACCCGCCTTGCACCACACAGGGGGTTCTGATGGTGTGGACAGTATTTCCCCCATTCTCGTGGGAACAACATGAAGATCATAAACACATACAAAACCAAAACCAATGAGGCTCGAGGAGTGGCTCCGGCTACAGACTTGTGCCTTGAGTCTATCCCGGAAACGGAGACGAGCCAGGGGGCGGCAGCGGAGTCTGGAGGTCCCACGACCGGCGTAGATACGGGGGATCAGGGGGTAGCTTCGGCCAGAGACCTGTCCCCGACACCCAAGCTGGAAGCTGGGTCCCACCGGAGGGCGGCGAGCTCCGCGGACTCCGGGGGCCCCTCCACCAGTGAGGACTCTACTGTTAGAGTAGAGGGACTGCCCCGGCAGTCCAAGCGTCTTTCCGGGGCGCAAAGAAAGAAGCTCCGGAGGGCGCAAAAAATGGCGGCCGGGACCTGGACGGTCGAGAAACCTGTAAAGGCGCAAGAGGGGAGTGCGGGTCAGAAGAGGACGCGCTCGAACTCTAGCACGCCCACTACAGACAGACGTTCCAAAAGGGCCATGGTGCCTGTAAAGGCGCAAGAGGAGAGTGCGAGTCGGAAGACGCCGCGCTCTGGCTCTAGCACGCCTACTACAGACAGACCTCCCAAAGGAACCAAGGCCGGAACACCGGCGCAGACTGGCTCTTACAGGGAGGCTGCGGAGGGCCTCGGGATGGCGGTGATTGACAGACGCCATCCTGAGGTCACGCTAGACCAGGGGAAGGCGGACCTGATCCAGGCTGCGGTGGTAGCTGCAGTGGACTCTCTTCAGGAAGGGGAGAGCCCGCCTCAGTTCCACCGGACGCGCCTGACGGGGGGCATCCTCTGGACAACCTGTGCCGGCCCGCAGTCGCGGGACTGGCTGCGGAAAACGATCGGGGGCCTCGGTCAGATTTGGGAGGGGGCGGACTTGACAGCCGTCGAGCCCAAGTAACTCCCAAAGAGACGCAAGGTCCTCGTACGGATCCCTGACACCGTCCCGCAGGAGACGGTGATCAGCAGACTTAAGATCCAGAACCCTGAACTGGGGACGCAACACTGGTCGGTTCTAAGCAGGAAGGCAGAGGAGAAAGGACAGACGCTCGCCTTCTCGATCGACCCGACATCTTACAGAGCCCTTGAAGGAACCTCCTTCAAGGCATTCTGGGGCATGGGAAGGGTTAGCTTCCGCCCACTGGGGAAGCAATTAAGGGTTAATGGGACTTAGGTTCCTTCAGGTCAACCTCCAACACAGTAGGGCAGCCACGGCCGGACTACTAATGGCTCTGAGGAACACGGATGTGGCCCTCATCCAGGAACCGTACTCCTACAAAGGAGAGATCAAGGGACTCGGCGGAGCTACTGGAAAGCTCATCTACAGCAGGTCCAGCGAGAATCCGAGGGCTTGCATTTTTGTCAGGGAAGGGATAGAGTTTCTCCCTCTAATGAATTTCTGTTCCAGGGACCTGGCAACGATCAAAATCCGATGTGGAGGAGCGGATGGGCTGAGGGACATTACTGTCGCGTCAGCCTATCTGCCAGGGGACAGCACGGACCCTCCTCCACCCAACGAATTGGAGCAGCTGATGGTGGGTAGCAGAGCAGGTGGATGGCAGACCATCATCGGCATGGATGCGAATGCGCACCATGAGTTGTGGGGTAGCTCGGACACAAACTCTAGGGGTGAGGCACTTTTACAATTCTTTATGAAATTTAATTTAGACATATTGAATAGAGGTAATAAACCGACATTCGTCACAACACGGCGTGAGGAAGTTTTAGACCTAACAGTTTCCACCCAGTTTCTGGGTGACTTGGTTAAAAGCTGGGCTGTGTCTGGGGAAGTGAGTAGCTCAGACCACAGATACATCCGGTTTGAAATCGCCAAAGTCGAAAGAGAAACGGTATGGTACCGGGACCCCCGCAAGGCGGACTGGGAAGCCTACAGGGCAGACCTAGCTGTGGAACTGCGGGGGGTTGAGAGTGCCATAAGGGATTCAATAGTCCTCGAGATTGCAGCAGTCCAATTGCAAGACGCAATTACCTCGGCCTATAACGCCAACTGCCCCCTGAAAATGAGGGTGTCCACCAGGAACGTCCCATGGTGGAACGAGGACCTCAGGCAAAGGAGGACGCAGGTTCGTAAGCTGTTTAACGCGGCCAAAAGGTCGGGAGCATGGGATGAATATAGACAGGCCCTATCGACCTATAACAAAAGACTGAGGGACGCCAAGAAGGAGTCGTGGAGGAGGCACTGCGAAGAAGTGGAAAACACGTCCGAGAGTGCTCGACTACACAAGATCCTGTCTAAGGGCCCTCAGATGAGGCTCGAGGAGTGGCTCCGGCTACAGACTTGAGCCTTGAGTCTATCCCGGAAACGGAGACGAGCCAGGGTGCGGCAGCGGACTCTGGAGGTCCCACGACCGGCGTAGATACGGGGGATCAGGGGGTAGCTTCGGCCAGAGACCTGTCCCCGACACCCAAGCTGGAGGCTGGGTCCCACCGGAGGGCGGCGAGCTCCGCGGACTCCGGGGGCCCCTCCACCAGTGAGGACTCTACTGTTAGAGTAGAGGGACTGCCCCGGCAGTCCAAGCGTCTTTCCGGGGCGCAAAGAAAGAAGCTCCGGAGGGCGCAAAAAATGGCGGCCGGGACCTGGACGGTCGAGAAACCTGTAAAGGCGCAAGAGGGGAGTGCGGGTCAGAAGAGGACGCGCTCGAACTCTAGCACGCCCACTACAGACAGACGTTCCAAAAGGGCCAGGGTGCCTGTAAAGGCGCAAGAGGAGAGTGCGAGTCGGAAGACGCCGCGCTCTGGCTCTAGCACGCCTACTACAGACAGACCTCCCAAAGGAACTAAGGCCGGAACACCGGCGCAGACTGGCTCTTACAGGGAGGCTGCGGAGGGCCTCGGGATGGCGGTGATTGACAGACGCCATCCTGAGGTCACGCTAGACCAGGGGAAGGCGGACCTGATCCAGGCTGCGGTGGTAGCTGCAGTGGACTCTCTTCAGGAAGGGGAGAGCCCGCCTCAGTTCCACCGGACGCGCCTGACGGGGGGCATCCTCTGGATAACCTGTGCCGGCCCGCAGTCGCGGGACTGGCTGCGGAAAACGATCGGGGGCCTCGGTCAGATTTGGGAGGGGGCGGACTTGACAGCCGTCGAGCCCAAGGAACTCCCAAAGAGACGCAAGGTCCTCGTACGGATCCCTGACACCGTCCCGCAGGAGACGGTGATCAGCAGACTTAAGATCCAGAACCCTGAACTGGGGACGCAACACTGGTCGGTTCTAAGCAGGAAGGCAGAGGAGAAAGGACAGACGCTCGCCTTCTCGATCGACCCGACATCTTACAGAGCCCTTGAAGGAACCTCCTTCAAGGCATTCTGGGGCATGGGAAGGGTTAGCTTCCGCCCACTGGGGAAGCAATTAAGGGTTAATGGGACTTAGGTTCCTTCAGGTCAACCTCCAACACAGTAGGGCAGCCACGGCCGGACTACTAATGGCTCTGAGGAACACGGATGTGGCCCTCATCCAGGAACCGTACTCCTACAAAGGAGAGATCAAGGGACTCGGCGGAGCTAATGGAAAGCTCATCTACAGCAGGTCCAGCGAGAATCCGAGGGCCTGCATTTTTGTCAGGGAAGGGATAGAGTTTCTCCCTCTAATGAATTTCTGTTCCAGGGACCTGGCAACGATCAAAATCCGATGTGGAGGAGCGGATGGGCTGAGGGACATTACTGTCGCGTCAGCCTATCTGCCAGGGGACAGCACGGACCCTCCTCCACCCAACGAATTGGAGCAGCTGATGGTGGGTAGCAGAGCAGGTGGATGGCAGACCATCATCGGCATGGATGCGAATGCGCACCATGAGTTGTGGGGTAGCTCGGACACAAACTCTAGGGGTGAGGCACTTTTACAGTTCTTTATGAAATTTAATTTAGACATATTGAATAGAGGTAATAAACCGACATTCGTCACAACACGGCGTGAGGAAGTTTTAGACCTAACAGTTTCCACCCAGTTTCTGGGTGACTTTGTTAAAAGCTGGGCTGTGTCTGGGGAAGTGAGTAGCTCAGACCACAGATACATCCGGTTTGAAATCGCCAAAGTCGAAAGAGAAACGGTATGGTACCGGGACCCCCGCAAGGCGGACTGGGAAGCCTACAGGGCAGACCTAGCTGTGGAACTGCGGGGGGTTGAGAGGGCCATAAGGGATTCAATAGACCTCGAGATTGCAGCAGTCCAATTGCGAGACGCAATTACCTCGGCCTATAACGCCAACTGCCCCCTGAAAATGAGGGTGTCCACCAGGAACGTCCCATGGTGGAACGAGCACCTCAGGCAAAGGAGGACGCAGGTTCGTAAGCTGTTTAACGCGGCCAAAAGGTCGGGAGCATGGGATGAATATAGACAGGCCCTATCGACCTATAACAAAAGACTGAGGGACGCCAAGAAGGAGTCGTGGAGGAGGCACTGCGAAGAAGTGGAAAACACGTCCGAGAGTGCTCGACTACACAAGATCCTGTCTAAGGGCCCTCAGACTAACATAGGCTCCCTTAGAACACCCACGGGAGGCTTTACAAGCTCGGGGGAGGAAACTATGGAAATTTTACTCCAGACGCACTTCCCCGGCTGTAACATAATAAACCAATCACCTCCGGACTGGGAACACTCAGAAATAGAGGCGCCTTATAGGCGGGCATCTAGAGTAGACTGGACAGTCGCTAAAGAGGTGGTTACCTGGAGCAAAATCAGATGGGCCATTAACAGCTTTAAGCCATACAAATCGCCGGGATTTGATGGAATAATGCCCATCATGCTCCAACAGGGGATAGATATACTGGCGCCGGTGCTTACCCTCATTATGAGGGCCAGCCTGGCTCTGGGGTACATTCCGAGGGCATGGAGACTGGCCAGGGTTGTATTTATTCCTAAACCTGGGCGTCCAACAGACCAGGCAAAGTCCCTGAGGCCAATAAGTCTCATGTCCTTCTTGCTGAAAACAGTGGAAAAACTGCTCGACCGGCACATTAGGGGCGGTGTACTGGAAGCATATCCTCTACACTGCGGACAATATGCATACAGAGCAGGATTCTCAACAGAAACAGCACTGCACCAACTGGTGCTGAAACTGGAGAATACGCTGGAGAACAAGGAGGTGGCGCTGGGGGCCTTCCTAGACATAGAGGGGGCCTTTAGCAACACCTCGTTCGGATCGGTTCTGGCAGCTGCCCGGGAGCGTGGAATAGAGGAGACCTGCTGCAGGTGGATCGGTTCCATGCTCAGGGACAGGGCGGTGTTCACCTCACTCGCGGGAGGGACTCTGCTGGCGGGGGTCGCGGCGGGGTGTCCGCAGGGGAGCGTTCTGTCTCCCTTGCTCTGGTGTCTAGTCGTGGACGGCCTGCTGGGGAGGCTCTCGGGAGGGGGGTATGAGGTACAGGGCTATGCGGACGACATTGTCATCATAGTCCGAGGAAAGGTCACACAGGCAGTGTGGGAGCGTATGCAGACTGCACTGAAAGTGGTGGAAGGGTGGACGGTTGATCAAGGGCTCGGGGTGAGCCCCGAGAAAGCAACCGTCGTGCCGTTTACGAGGAGGAGGAAGTGTGAAAGCCACAGAACTCTCACTCTATACGGTAGGAGCGTTCCAATGGCCAGGGAGGTAAAATATCTTGGGGTCGTATTGGACTCTAAGCTAACCTGGAATGGTCACATTGGAAAAATACTGCGTAAGGCAGTCATGACCTTAGCCGTCACTAGGCGGCTATATGGAAAAACGTGGGGACTAAGACCTAGTATGGCCCACTGGCTGTACACAAGGGTGGTCAGACCATCGTTAACATATGCGGCACTGGTCTGGTGGCCTAAGGTGACACAATCCAGTGCCAAACAAAAACTAGGCAAGATCCAAAGGATGGCTTGCCTAGGCATCACAGGGGCCATGTCTTCAACCCCAACAGCCGCCATGGAGGTGTTGCTGGATCTACCCCCCCTACACTTCGTTATTATGGGAGAGGCCAGGCTAGGACTATACAGACTAGCCTGCAATGGTAGACTGAATATCAACCCAGGCTTCAGGGGCCACTGCAAAATTCAGGAGATCGTGAAGGAACCCATGCTTGAAATGAGGTCAGACTTCGCGAGCCCGCGAATGTGCAGGGAAAACAACTTCACAGTGGAAATCCCTGATCGCGGGGCATGGCGGGAGGAGACACCGGGCATACCACGGGACGCGCTCGTCTGGTTCACGGACGGATCTGGCGGGGAGCGTGGGCAGGTGTTTACTCGGAAGGACCGAGGGTAAGTCACAGTATTTCCCTCGGAGCCCATGCAACGGTGTTTCAGGCCGAGATGTACGCCATCCTGCACTGTGTGCGGGAGAACAAGAGGAGGGGCTACACCAACAAGCGGATCCTCATAGCCACAGACAGCCAGGCAGCCCTTAAGGCACTAAGTAGCCCACGGGTAAATTCCTGGCTGGTGAGTGAGTGCCGAGACGAGACGAGCGACCTGGCTGGGCAGAATGAGGTGACCCTCATCTGGGTGCCGGGTCACTCGGGGGTCAAAGGCAATGAAGAAGCTGACAGTCTCGCAAAGAGGGGGTCAGCAGAACCATTTATGGGACCAGAACCGGCTCTGGGCGTGTCAAAGAGCACTGCCAGGGGAGCCATTAAGTCCTGGGTCAGAAACCAACACAAGGTGTACTGGGCGGACTGTCCAGGGCTCAGACATGGGAAGTCAATAATTGACGGACCCAGTTCAAAGAGAGCTGTGGAGCTGCTAAACCTTAGCAGAGGACAGCTCAGAAACACAACAGGTCTCTTGACGGGACACATGGCCGTCAAGAAACACCTACATAAAATGGGGCGGTTCGAAGGGGACCTCGCATGCAGACTCTGCGGCGAGGGGGAGGAATCAGCCCAGCACATCTTGTGCGAGTGTATAGCTCTGGACCGGAAAAGACAACTGATCTACGGTCACTCTAGACCGGAGACAGAGCAATATAAAACTTCACCCTACCAATCGCTGTGCAGACTAGTTCAAGGCACAGTGATTTTGGAATGGGTGGAGTAAGACTAGGGGTATGCACAATCAACCAAGGGTTGCGGTGCTATCGGGGCGGCAAGGCCGCGGACGAGCCCTGAGGGAACAAAAAAAAAAAAAAAAGGCCCTCAGACTAACATAGGCTCCCTTAGAACACCCACGGGAGGCTTTACAAGCTCGGGGGAGGAAACTATGGAAATTTTACTCCAGACGCACTTCCCCGGCTGTAACATAATAAACCAATCACCTCCGGACTGGGAACACTCAGAAATAGAGGCGCCTTATAGGCGGGCATCTAGAGTAGACTGGACAGTCGCTAAAGAGGTGGTTACCTGGAGCAAAATCAGATGGGCCATTAACAGCTTTAAGCCATACAAATCGCCGGGATTTGATGGAATAATGCCCATCATGCTCCAACAGGGGATAGATATACTGGCGCCGGTGCTTACCCTCATTATGAGGGCCAGCCTGGCTCTGGGGTACATTCCGAGGGCATGGAGACTGGCCAGGGTTGTATTTATTCCTAAACCTGGGCGTCCAACAGACCAGGCAAAGTCCCTGAGGCCAATAAGTCTCATGTCCTTCTTGCTGAAAACAGTGGAAAAACTGCTCGACCGGCACATTAGGGGCGGTGTACTGGAAGCATATCCTCTACACTGCGGACAATATGCATACAGAGCAGGATTCTCAACAGAAACAGCACTGCACCAACTGGTGCTGAAACTGGAGAATACGCTGGAGAACAAGGAGGTGGCGCTGGGGGCCTTCCTAGACATAGAGGGGGCCTTTAGCAACACCTCGTTCGGATCGGTTCTGGCAGCTGCCCGGGAGCGTGGAATAGAGGAGACCTGCTGCAGGTGGATCGGTTCCATGCTCAGGGACAGGGCGGTGTTCACCTCACTCGCGGGAGGGACTCTGCTGGCGGGGGTCGCGGCGGGGTGTCCGCAGGGGAGCGTTCTGTCTCCCTTGCTCTGGTGTCTAGTCGTGGACGGCCTGCTGGGGAGGCTCTCGGGAGGGGGGTATGAGGTACAGGGCTATGCGGACGACATTGTCATCATAGTCCGAGGAAAGGTCACACAGGCAGTGTGGGAGCGTATGCAGACTGCACTGAAAGTGGTGGAAGGGTGGACGGTTGATCAAGGGCTCGGGGTGAGCCCCGAGAAAGCAACCGTCGTGCCGTTTACGAGGAGGAGGAAGTGTGAAAGCCACAGAACTCTCACTCTATACGGTAGGAGCGTTCCAATGGCCAGGGAGGTAAAATATCTTGGGGTCGTATTGGACTCTAAGCTAACCTGGAATGGTCACATTGGAAAAATACTGCGTAAGGCAGTCATGACCTTAGCCGTCACTAGGCGGCTATATGGAAAAACGTGGGGACTAAGACCTAGTATGGCCCACTGGCTGTACACAAGGGTGGTCAGACCATCGTTAACATATGCGGCACTGGTCTGGTGGCCTAAGGTGACACAATCCAGTGCCAAACAAAAACTAGGCAAGATCCAAAGGATGGCTTGCCTAGGCATCACAGGGGCCATTTCTTCAACCCCAACAGCCGCGATGGAGGTGTTGCTGGATCTACCCCCCCTACACATAGTTATTATGGGAGAGGCCAGGCTAGGACTATACAGACTAGCCTGCAATGGTAGACTGAAGATCAACCCAGGCTTCAGGGGCCACTGCAAAATTCAGGAGATCATGAAGGAACCCATGCTTGAAATGAGGTCAGACTTCGCGAGCCCGCGAATGTGCAGGGAAAACAACTTCACAGTGGAAATCCCTGATCGCGGCGCATGGCGGGAGGAGACGCCGGGCATACCACGGGACGCGCTCGTCTGGTTCACGGACGGATCTGGCGGGGAGCGTGGGACGGGGGCAGGTGTTTACTCGGAAGGACCGAGGGTAAGTCACAGTATTTCCCTCGGAGCCCATGCAACGGTGTTTCAGGCCGAGATGTACGCCATCCTGCACTGTGTGCGGGAGAACAAGAGGAGGGGCTACACCAACAAGCGGATCCTCATAGCCACAGACAGCCCTTAAGGCACTAAGTAGCCCACGGGTAAATTCCTGGCTGGTGAGTGAGTGCCGAGACGAGACGAGCGACCTGGCTGGGCAGAATGAGGTGACCCTCATCTGGGTGCCGGGTCACTCGGGGGTCAAAGGCAATGAAGAAGCTGACAGTCTCGCGAAGAGAGGGTCAGCAGAACCATTTATGGGACCAGAACCGGCTCTGGGCGTGTCAAAGAGCACTGCCAGGGGAGCCATTAAGTCCTGGGTCAGAAACCAACACAAGGTGTACTGGGCGGACTGTCCAGGGCTCAGACATGGAAAGTCAATAATTGACGGACCCAGTTCAAAGAGAGCTGTGGAGCTGCTAAACCTTAGCAGAGGACAGCTCAGAAACACAACAGGTCTCTTGACGGGACACATGGCCGTCAAGAAACACCTACATAAAATGGGCCGGTTCGAAGGGAACCTCGCATGCAGACTCTGCGGCGAGGGGGAGGAATCAGCCCAGCACATCTTGTGCGAGTGTATAGCTCTGGACCGGAAAAGACAACTGATCTACGGTCACTCTAGACCGGAGACAGAGCAATATAAAACTTCACCCTACCAATCGCTGTGCAGACTAGTTCAAGGCACAGTGATTTTGGAATGGGTGGAGTAAGACTAGGGGTATGCACAATCAACCAAGGGTTGCGGTGCTATCGGGGCGGCAAGGCCGCGGACGAGCCCTGAGGGAACAAAAAAAAAAAAAAAAAAAAAAGATCTTTCTGGAATCATCTGTTCGCCTTTACATAATAAGCGAACCGCTTGCTGAGGCGTGATTTGCAAGTTGTGCACTGTGCGGAGTGCAATTTAATTATAATTTACTCATACTTCGATATTTTTAATTTTACTAAATATGGACAAATTAAAAAAATATATCTTGTCAACCATCTACGCCCCAAAGTGGTAAGAATTGTATTATCACATCACTATACATATTGTATAGTGATGAATGACATAAATATGGGTCTACCAATATTTTCAGTAAATGGCAATGTGCTGTTTGTGGAGTAGAAGTCATCAAAAGAAAGTATGACACCATAAAAGCTACTTTGATATTTAAATAGCAAATATCCAGGAAACAAGACAAGTCTATAGAATTCTTTGAAAGAAAACTAAGCTCCTCCACAAGCAGCAAGTTACTTTTACATCATCACCAACTACTAATAAAAAAGCATTACCGGCTAGTTATCGAGGTTGCATATCTCATTGCAAAAACCAGTAAGTCACATAGAATTGCTGAATATTTAATTTTATCAGAAGCTGTTAAGATTGAGGAAATATTGATTGGCGAAAAGGAAGCTACAAAACTAAAAACCTTATCTCTTCAATAATACTATTTAAAGGGGAATAAGTGACATGGCAGACGATATTCAAGTAGTAATTGTTGAAAATACCAAGAAATGCACGTACTTCTTTCTACAGATGGACGAATCTACAAATATCTAACTGCGCCCAGTTTACAACATTTGTAAGATACAACACAGGCAACAGTATTATACAAGAGATTTTGTGTTGTACGCCATTAGACGCTAATACCACCGGAAAAAACTTATTTGATATTTTTATGCAATGTACATCTAAATACAATATTGACTGGACGAAATGCGTTGCTATATGCACCGATTGTGCTAAGTCGATGACTTTACCAATACTGTTGACAAACGTTAAATGTTATTTTAATTATTATTACAGGTCACGTTTCGACATTTCGTTCGTTGTTTACTCCCAGCGGCCATATGTGGTATTTTACAGGTTAGGGTCTTGGACAACTCACTTATTTCACAATATGATCAAACAACTTTGTTGTTTTCGGCAATTATTTAATTCAAAAGCTTTTCATATAAACTAAAATTATTAATCGAAAAACAACCTATTCTCTCATTGACCTAAAATGAAAATAAATTGATATGACATGAGGCTACATAAACCGCGCCATTTTGCTATAAGAATGCAAATAACACAACAAACCAATAGCAATTTAATTTCTGACCAGGTGACCAAGAATCGTCTCGTTGGTCATTTCAGAATGCCAAACCCATAGATAAATCTCCCTAGACTAAATTCACAAAAAATGTTATAATTGTAAAAGTTTATTCAACTTACAAGGTTTTTATTTAGTTATTGTTTGGATCACAACTTAAAATCAGGCTTAAACTCTTTAGCTGTCGATTTTACCATGTAGCTTTCTGAATAACAAATCAATTGTAGAAACAATTACCGTTAATTTTCCTAACGAGGGAAAGTTCCCATGTGTGTGTAATAAAATTTTAAAACTGACAACTCTGGCTGTTATCGCTCGGATACACTCATTGTTTTGGGTTCGAGGGACCTAAATTCGCGCTCACCTGAAGAAAATTTTTCCAAGCCTTTTTCATCGTGACCTCTCTATTAGCGAATTTTCCTTAATAAAAATTCGCCAAAAGATACATGTAACAAAACAATGTGAAATTCAGTGTATAAGTTAAAAAAAGCCTGGACGCAGCAAGTGCATTACGGTAGTGAATTTTCATAGAAATGATCTGGACAAAATATTTTATTATAATATTTTTTCTTGTAACATAGAAATCTAAATTTTGGTGTATAGTTTACTTTTTATATCGTAAACCTACTTACCAAATTTGGTTATCATAGCTTTTTTGGCCCGCGACTCCTTAACCCCAATTTATACAGTACTCAACAGACTGATAAGAGAATAGCCACTAATGCCCAAGAAATGACAGATTTTATATACATTCTGCTGTTGATGGGTATTATAGATCTTCCCTCCTATGAGGATTATTGGACCAGTGGAATACGGATTGACCAGATAGCCTCTCTCATGTCCGTTAAACAATTCAAAGCTTTGAGACGTAATATTCATTTCAACAACGAGGACGTGCATGAAGATATCAAGGATAGGTACTTCAAGACTCGACCCTTGATTGACCGCCTTAGACAACAGTTCCGGAGATATACTGAAAATGATTATTATGTTGACGAAACTATGGTCGCGTACAAAGGTACCTGTGCGGGGTACATAAAAAGTAATCCCCATAAACGGGGATAAACATTTTTGTCATTGCTGGTGTGTCTGGCTATATCTTAGATTTTATACCCTACCAAGGATCAACATTTGAAACGCTCCAAGGCAGCATAAATGAACTTACTAAGGCAGAAATTGACATGGGTTTTGGAGCTAGAATTATCATAGCATTGTCAAAATCTCTTCACGAACATAATAAGGCAACTCTTTTTTTGATAACTATTTTTCAAGTCTCCCTTTTTATGTATCACAAGAGACAGTTGGCTATACACAACCTTGGAACTATACGCAGTAATAGAATTGCAGGTTGTCCAGTCCAAATGGATGTGGTCCTAGAATAACGAGGAAGGGGAACTTTTGATTATAAATCGGAAAAAGACAAGGGTCCTGTAATTGTAAAATGGGTTGACAATAAAGTTGTGCTCTTAGCTAGTACTGATTTTGGAATAGAACCTGTACCAAAAGGTACAATAAGCCTGCCAAAGCAAAAGTTGATGTAGCTTGTCCCAACGGTATAATAAGCATATGGGTGGGGTTGATGTTGATGAGATTTTATAAAACTCATAAAGCAAAAAGTTGGTATTTTGCTATATTTGCATACCTTTTGGATGTAACTGTTGTAAATACTTGGCTGTTATATTAGATTAGATTTTATTGTGAGTGGGCTATTTCAGTCCCTCCACCGCGACCTTAAGTCTATTGTGGCTCACGTCTAATTATTTAGATTTCACCCATCAATTCCAGCTCCCTGAGGGAGTTGATCTTTTCTTGAGGGTGAGAGTTTATTTGGCAGGTGTACTGCCATCTGAGTAAAGTCGCTTGCCCGTTTCGAAGCTCAAAGAGAGATAACCTCTCTCAGAGTTCGCCTGGACCCGACATCCGTCAGTGTTTGCCTTGAGGCGGTATCATGAAGTCCCGCTCTCACGCAGCATCTAATCTCCAGTTGTAATCCACCCCTAGGGATCTCAGCTCCCCTCAGGCTCTTCAAAACCTGACACCTAACAGTGTTAAAACTCAAGGCAACATCCCATCGAGTCCCGCTCCCGAGTATCACCCCAGCGAGGCCGTCCATTCGTTTCGTAGCACACAGTATGGGCTCTAAACTCCGGGTGTTTACCACTCATCAGAGATCAGAACCCCCCGGGACGTCTGGACACACGACATACGCCAGGGCTCAATCCAGGGCGGTATCATCTGGAACCCCGCTCCCAAGTAACAACCAAGCGAGGCCAATTGTCAGTCTCTGAGGCCACAGTGAAGGCGCCAAACTCCGGGTGCATATCACTCCCCAGAGATGTCTGCCTCCCCCCAGCCTCACCTGCACCAGACCCCCGCCAGTGTTTCATTGACTCGAGGCGGTATCATGAAGTCCCGCCCTCGAGCAGCATCCAGGCAGGGTCTTTAGCCTGTATCGATGCTTACAGAGTAGGTCCAAGGTATCCAGGTGTAATCCACCCCTAGAGACCCCAGCCACCTCCGGGTTCGTCCAGGTCCAACACCTGCCATGGCTGTTATATAGAATGGACTGTAATACTCAACAAAAAATATGTGTCTGAAAAATTTTAGATCGGAAATTATATCGGATTTGGCTAAATGTTGTAAAGAATCAAGAAGGGGGCGTCCCAGTTATGATAATGTAGAAACAGCAACCATACAACGTTCAACTGTAGAACAGCCAGATTTGGCATCAAGAACAGACCGTTATGGACATTGGCCAGTGCATACCAGTAAGGGGAGGTGCAGGCACTGTGTAAAACCTACAAGTCGCCTTAAGTGCGAAAATGTGACTGCAGGCTATGCCTTACCGGCTCAAAAAACTGTTTTAAAGCCTTTCATTAAAATAAAAGAATAATTAGGCCACTAAAGGTTGTCAAAATAAAACGTATTCTAAGTTATTTTGAATAAATAAATAATTATAATTTCAAGATGGGGGTTGTTTTTATGGACTATGTGACCATATGGTTACCACATCAAAATCTGTTGCTAATACACCTATGAACATAAAATTACTAAAAGTATCGTCAGAAATAGATTATATATACCCTGTAATAGTATAGTAATTTTTAAGGGCCTCCTTAATGTCTTGTCCGATAAGGGGTAAAAAAAAAAGTGTCACCATATGGTAACTTAAACTGATCCAGGGTTAAAATATAAAAACTCAAGACACAAATGTAATGAAAATTAAACACTTACTTTAAATAATCCTCTTGTTCTGAGTCAATACTTTCATTATCAGAACTGTCAGCCTGAGCGTCATGCCACACAGTCCCCAGGGTAGAAACATCTACATCACTTTCAGAATCGCTACATGGTTCTAATCCTTCGCTATATGATGGATTAAGTTGAGTAGACACATCAACTTCAGCTTAAATAAAACACAATAATTTATTTACTAAATGAAGATTTAAACCTGTGATAAGCACTGATAAGTACACTTGGAGAATCCAAATCATCATAACACATTTTTAAAGATCCGATAATCGTTTCACTAACCAAGTTAGCATCAAAAATCCAGAATTTTTTATCCTCTGATGACGCTAATTTGGTTAGTGAAACGTTTATCAGGTCTTTAGAAATGTGTTGTGGTGATTTGGATTCTTGGATTCTCCAAGTGTCCATAATTTATTTATTTGTCGAAGAGAACACAGTATGTAGAACATGTCATGCCAATAAAAACAAATACAATTTAAAAGTCACACCAACAAATAAAACAAAACCTAGAAACTAACAAATTTAAATGGACCAATTAAAACGTCTTCTACATATGTCAACAAAATCTGATGCCTTTCTTGGTCTAAGGCAACCAGAATTGTATAACTCTTTCATGATGGGATTTAATCTTCTAGCACGTCAAGACATTTTAGCACGAAAACATCACACAATGACTGTTTTAGTGTCAAGAGAAAATCGTCTTTCTGTTACCATGTAAAATTTTGTTGCATTGACGTAAAATAAGAAAAAATGTGCTTAAAAGTAATATTACAATCTTAAAACTAAACTACATCGAGTTAGAGAACTAATATCACTTATATATATATATATATATATATATATATATATATATATATATATATATATATATATATATATATATATATATATATATATATATATGGGGGAGGGGGGAATAGATGAAAGTAACATATCTGGCATTGTGACGGTTTTAGGCTTCCACGTACACATGTACAGCAAGAAAGAAGCTGTGTGAAGAAAACTAGCGAGCGAAAACAACTTCCTCCCTGGCTAATAGGACGATGGGCATTGAATTACATCACTCGGTAGCCACCATCATTTCAATCCTGATGGGACTTGCAAGAAACTAAGAGAAGTACAAGGTCTTAAATCAGTTCGTAGTTTTGTATTTATGATCTGAGTAATATGGCAAAGGCAGAGCTGAAATATGTTTTATGTTTTTTTTAAATCCTGAAAAAAACTGAAATTTACGATTTTCTTGTAATTTCTTCATTTCTACATATAATTAGATGGAATTTGTCATTTCAGTGCATTTGAACAGGTCTGGCACGCAGCGCGGCTTAATAAACTTCCGGCCTATGGCCTACCACCAAAACTCTGTACCTGGACAGCAAATTTCCTCTCCAACTGGAGCATTTCTGTTGTCGTGGATGGCCATTCCTCTAAACTGTATCCAATTAATGCAGGAGTTCCTCAAGGTTCAACTTTAGCCCCTACTTTGTTTCTTCTCCACATCAATGACCTCCTCTCTAGCACATCCCACCCAGTTCACAGTTACGCAGATGACAGAAGCCTCCCCTCAAATATACAATATTCTAAGCCTGTCTCTTTAGCCCAATTAGATGATGATCGCAGACTCATGGAGGGTTCTGTCTCCCTGGAACTCCAAAAAGTATTAGACTGGGGAAGTAGAAATCTTGTACAATTCAACCCCACCAAATCCCAGTTATGCTTTCTTTCTCATAAGAGATACACCAGCCCTAGACCCATCACAATGAACAACCAAGTTATTCAAAGTAATGAGTCCTTTTCACTTGTTGGCATTTCTGTGGATAGAAATCTCCATTGGCACCAACATGTCACATCAATTGCAGAAGCGGCTGCTAAGAAATTAGGTTGCCTCTTCCGGGCTCGCAAATATTTTTCACTAGCTAATCTCTATATCTTATATACTTCACAAATAAGGCCAAACCTCGAATACTGCTCCCACATCTTGGGTGCCGCTGCCGCTTCTACACTCGCTATCCTGGACTCCATTCAGAAGGGAGCTATACGTCTCATCGGTGACCCTACCCTCACCCAAAGGCTGCCATCCCTTGCCCACCGACGTGCCGTTGGTGACCTCGCTCTCTTTTACAGATATCTGCACGGGCACTGCTCAGAGGAGATTTCTTCCATAGTTCCTCCACCTGCTGCTCCTAACAGATCTACCAGGGGAACAGAGCGAATGCACCCTTTTACTGTCCAGGTCACCAGACATATAACATCTTGTTATGCCCGCTCTTTTGTCCCGAGGACTTCCAAGTTGTGGAATTCCTTGCCGGCACATGTTTTTCCTTCTCCTCCGAACCTTCATGTCCAGAATTAACAAGTTGCCTCTTTCCGTCTTGTCGACACCCAGGGTAGGATAGTATTTAGGCTGTAAGCCCTCGTGGTGTGTTGTTGAAATATAAAAATTTCCCTATAGATGGAAATCTTAATATAATGGTGAAGTCACATTCTTAATACCTTTCATATATTTTTGCCTGCACTATCAAGTCTTTTTTCTGATAGACACTATATAGGAAATCTCTGTTTAGAAACTACCTACATACAAATACATGATCTAGCAATACAGTCCCACACTATTAAATTATTAATGCCTTCATGTTCCTTGCTATGTTTACTATCATCTTTAATGTTTCCAAGGTATGTGGACTTAATAGCCATTTTGCATAGTGCTATCCTTAATTATCTTTGTTACTTTTATTTTAGTCATTGATTTTTGGTCTAATTTTTCTTAACATACCATCCAGTACACTGACCATCCTTTGCAGTGCCGTATTTTGACGATTTTTTACCCACAGATGTAAATTCGCGAGTGGAAAGACATGAGTTAATTTCAATATATTGATATCTTCTTTCAAATTGTAAGTGCCTTGGAAGTAGTGTTGGGTGGTGCATAAATGCTGCAGAACTGGCAAAAAAATCATTTACATTGCACACAAATTATTTTAGACATTGTAAAATTACGTAAAGTAGATTTTATCAACAATCCACTAATTGTAATATTTAAATACTATTCAGAGCGTGCGGCGTAGCATACTATGAGTTTACGTTTATACATGAGAATAAGTGCAAAGCGAACCAGTCGAAGACTCAACAAAATCTCGCCGAGTCATCTTCATTTCTTAGCTGGGTCACTTAAAGACGGTCTGTGCACTGCTTGGGCCGCCCGCGCTCATCGTCACGCCTCCCGCGGCCCTCCATAAAATAACGCTGAGACACCTAGTATCTGGGCTGCATTATTTCTAGATCGGTGTGCTTTGTGCTTTGTCTGTCGTATGAGTAATTCGATTGCGATTTTGGAAATTATTAGTTTGTCTTAATTCGCCAGTGCATGTTTTCATTGTACATAAAAGACATAGATGTGGTTTATAAATTAATAAACGAAAAGAGATTTTTCAAATACGTATATGAGGAAAAATTGAAACTAAAAGCGACAGGTCGGCCGTTACTAGACCTTATGATTGAAACGGCTGGTGTTAGTCGCGGCAAAACTTATATAAGACAATTTAGTATAGACATTTATGAAAAAAACACTGGGATATGTGGATGTAATAGGAAAAATGCCTTATAATGTTTTGCTAATTTTTGGGAGGAGATACAGCTTGGATGAAAGCAGGGGTAACAGATTTAGTGCACTTAAGCGAGAAAATAAAAACACATGAAAATTCCAGAACCCATCTGTATAATTCTATGGCATTTGAGGTATTAGGACGCACTAACATTAGAGAACAACTAGACTCTGCATATTGGGTTTATTTACGACATAATGAAAATGTAAAAAAAAAATAGATACATCTTGTCAAAAATAATAAACTGTATAAAGTTTTGCGGTGATTTCGAGCTAGCACTGCGAGGACATGATGAAACAGATAATTCTGAAAATCCAGGGATATTTCAAGGGCTCATAAATTTTTCGGCGGAACTTCACGCTTCGTTAAGTGAACATTTAAAGAATGTGTCAACATTTAAAGGCCCTTCCAAAGAAATCCAGAACGATATTTTAGAGTGCATGCTAGAAGTCTGTTATGAAGAAATAAATAGTTTAATTAATCGTGCTTCATTTTTGGCGGTTATAGCAGATGAAACCAGACATTGTTGGAAAATCTCAACTGGTCCTGATTTTTAGGTATATTACTAGACTGGCCTAGACTTTGACTTTGCATCCGGACATTGTGGTCGCATTACGTGTGCTTACGCCTTTGAATATGAATATACATCCAAAGGCGTGGGTTCTTCCCTGAGAAGTCTGTTTTTACTTTTTTTTGGATTGTGAAACGTTTTCAAATGAATTCGGTGAACCTTTTAGTGAATTTTCTTTTAAAAAAATCACTAATGAGGAGATCTCGACGTTTGAATTAAAAGAAAAAAAGTTTCTTCAAATGAGCGCTAATTAGGCCTCCTAGAACACATCAGTTTGGATTTTTATATGTTTATATATATGTTATATATATATATATATATATATATATATATATATATATATATATATATATATATATATATATATATATATATATATATATATATATGTATGTATGTATATATGTATCGCACAGATAACCCAAAAAATAATGAGCCAATTTTGATCAAATTTGGTGTGTACCTTCCTTTTCCAAGTGGCTTGGATAACTTTATTAGCCAGGAAAATCGGCCCAGGTTTTCCCGGAAAATTTTGTGTTTTCTTTCTAAAAAAATTATATCTTTGTAAATAACAAAGTAAGGGCGACCAAATTTGGTACGCGTGTTTATATTATAAATATTGAACCATGTACCAAAATTTAGGTCTCCAAGTTTAAAGACAAGAAAGGTATGGACGGTTAAAACATTTTTTTGGAGTTTTCCTCAAAACGTCAAAATTAGCAATGTTAAGACAAAGAACGTGAAACAAATACGGACTGTGCAAAGAAAATGTTGCAAAAAAAAGTGTTCTGCGAACCCTTAAGTTTCAACTTCAACCGTCATTGCCCTTCATTTTACTAAAATATTTACATAAAATTCATTTCAAATAGACCCTCTGAGGTTTAGTTAAGTTTATGGTTTAACGGTCTATAATTTTTTTGGCTAATTTTCGTAGAACAAATTCGTTAATGCATTTTCGCATTTTTTATCGAAACATGATGCATGTTTATCAGAAAAAAATCTGGACGCAGTAAGTGTGTTTTGAGAGCAAATTTTCTTTAAATGTTTCAAATTTCAATCACTCAATTTGCTATTAACCTAAGGTTTGTTGGCTAGGAAGCCAACATTTAAGTTTATTTTCGGAAAATTTTTTATACGTTTTCAAACAATAAGTAATTTTGATAAAATATGGTACATTGTTTCTACTACATAGGCTATACCGGTAATCAGATTGATACCTGCTCGCATTTGCTATTAAAAACATTTTTATGAAAATTCACTTCCATAACGCACTTGCTGCGTCTAGACTTTTAATGACTAATAAAGTCATAACGTACGAGATCCGAACGGAAATTAAACGATTAGGAAGGCTGATACCCCACTTGGTTATTTGCAAAACAGACGTAGGAAAATCACTAAGTTTTTCACAAAAATTTAATAATAGTGTCTATGACAGATTTAAGTGGTTATGTGCAATATCTGCAATAGAAGTATGTGACGTTCTTATAACACAATTAAAAGAAAGATTTTCCTTCACAGACCATTTGTCTCTTTCAAATTTGTTGTCCATCGATAAAAAAAATGCTGAAACAAATCTGGGACTTTAATGAAAAAGTGATTAACATTTCTGTCAAAAATAAGGACAGGCTAGCTGATTTCCTCTACAAGTAACAGTAAGATACCTATATCAAATTTTTTCACATGTTGCCACCCATTATTTTAATTTATTTATGCCCTCGATATTCATGATTAAATATTATTTCAAATAGCTACCAATTTCCTAAAAAAAAAATATTCTTGTAAAAGTCTAAATTTGTATAAGAGAATTTTGCATTGAAATTCTGGTGCCAGGAAAACGTGTGACCTTGAAAATGTTCACAATTTTTACTGGTTACTAATAGGCAATCCTATTCACTAACCCTGTGCCCACACATGCAAGGCACCCACGAGCCACCACTGAAGTATTGAATCCGAGATGTTTGCTGCAAAAAAAAAGGGAAGAAGCCTGGATTCCAAATTATGACTTTTCTTCAGTAATTATGTGTGGCCTGCCTCATACCTATAAATCAAGCACTCAACCCCAAACGAATGTAAACTCGTGAACAATAAAAATAATGATAAGTTTTCTGTCAACCTATTTAAATCTATTCTGAGCCACTTCTTGACAGGTGCATATATATATATATGTTTTTCTCAAGCTATCTTTCTTCTAGTTTAAAATACCAACACTGCTTCTCTAGTTATTTTGACAAATTTATACTTGTTTATTATAATCTTATATTAATGCAGAATACTTACTGAACGGATCTAAACCTTTTGTAGCTTTCAATTCTGTTTCTTCATGACTTTCTTCTTCATTAGTAACAGTTGTGGGCCCTGACACAAGCCTAGACCGTGGTTTCTTTACATAATGAGCAAGAGAATGTAATAATGCTTCAGCAGTATGTGGAGTAGGATACCTACAGTTTTGTCTACTGCGTGCCAATGTCGCTTTTAAGGCATGTTCATTGCACAGTCTACAAGTGGGCACATAAAAGTAGGTAGTATTAAAACACATAAATAAGCAAAGAACCAAACTTACCCGATATCCTTCTTATCAGTTTTAGGAGCTGCATTGGGACACCTTTTATTGTTACTGTTGTATACAAAACTACATTGTTTGAAAGGGGCATTTTTTTCATTAAGAATATGTTTCATGCAATAAGCATAACCATCTATGCAAAGCTGAGTACATTCATAAGGCTGATAGGAACATTGTTTCTTGTTCTGAATTTCCACCTGAAGCTGAGCCCTTAACGCAACTATTGTTTCCTTCTCAGCTGAAGAACGTTTTGTTTTTTGAGACTTCTCTTGTACCTGCATGCTATAAGATTATTTTTATAAATTTAAATAACTTGAGAATACTGAATATGGCATAGAAATTAACGCTGTGATACTACTGCTAACAGTATACAGTTTAAACTAAACGACAAACGACAATAATTCTGCTTAATATTCAGTGTTTTTATACCTGGAGTATTTTATAAGGAAACCAGAAAATGATTTTTTGTATTCGATGTCTCGTAAATTATAACAAAATACATTACAATAATTACATATTATTTATAACAAATATATAGATTTCACATTTTCATTATTATTAATTAATTCATTATTATTATTATTATTTTATTTTTATTATCCAATTTAGAACTTAATGCTTGTCAAGTCATATGTCAGTTGCATAAATTGATGGATTGGATCAATGACGTAGGATTGGATACAGTTTTTGTAGAACAAAGAAGCATGGGTCCTTAGACCAGAAAGAACTTCTCTCTGGTCTAAGCATGGGTCTTTGGTGAAAATAAAAATAAATTACCTAAAAACAATAAAGGTTTTTTTACTCTTCTCTTTTCTCTATGGATCAGGGAATAAACAATTTTATCTGAAAATTACTATTCAGGAAATAACTCATTAAAAATATAAATTATTTGTGTATAATATAAAGCAAAATATTTCTAGGATAGTGAGGTGAAACTGCTTTCTGCCGTCGGTGGTCGGAGATTGACCATGCCATAACCGCGAAAATACATCAACGTACACAGCTTATGATGTGAAGTATAGAAAAATAGTGGAGAGTTAATGGTTCTTCCATGCACAAAAAGCCACTAGCCCCAACTCCTTGCTTATCGCTGTTTCATATAATATTCAGTAAGGTTTAAAATTATGGTCGAGGAGTCGCGGGCCAAAGGACTCCAGGGGGCAAGCTGCGGAAGTGGAAACAACAACATAAGCTTTCGATGAAGCTTTCCTCAAGACCGTCATGAGCGGTGGAGAGCCGCATCCTGCACGAGGTGACCCTGCTGATAACTAAACATGACGAATCTAGACAAGGAGGTCGAAATAAACTCGCCCAATCTACGGTCTCACGTGACCCGTGCCTAGGGATGGATGGCACCAGGGTGATGGTGTCGTGAATGAAACCTCTGGAGTACCGGGCAACCCTCCAGAGTAACCCGCCTTGCACCACACAGGGGATTCTGATGGTGTGGACAGTATTTCCCTCATTCTCGTAGGAACAACATGAAGATCATAAATATACATGGAACCAAAACCAATGAGGCTCGAGGAGTGGCTCCGGCTACAGACTCGTGCCCTGAGTCTATTCCAGGAACGGAGACGAGCCAGGGCGCGGCAGCGTCCGCGGACTCTGGAGGTCTCACGACCGACGTAGATACGGGCGATAGCTTCGGCCACAGACTTGTCCCCGACATCCAAGCTGGAGGCTGGGTCCCACCAGAGGGCGGCGAGGTCCGCGGACTCTAGGGGCCCCTCCACCAGTGAGGACCCTACTGTAGGGGTAGAGGGACTCCCCGGCAGTCCAAGCGTCTTTCCGGGGCGCAAAGAAAGGCGCAGAGAAAGGCGCAGAAAATGGCAACCGGTTCGTGGATGGTCGAGAAACCTGTAAAGGCGCAAGAGGGGAGTGCGAGTCAGAAGAGGACGCGCTCGAACTCTAGCACGCCTACTACAGACAGGCGTCCCAAAAGGGCCAGGGCACCTGTAAAGGCGCAAGAGGAGAGTGCGAGTCAGAAGACGCCGCGCTCGGGCTCTAGTACGCCTACTATAGACAGACGTCACAAAAGCACCAAGGCCGCGTCGGTGTATAGCCATAGCGGGAAATAAACCTTGTTAAAATACATATAGGAAACCAATTGATTGTGGCTAACTATCTACCTATTAGCTAGCACGGTGGTTTTTGTTGCTGTTGAAGCTAATACTGATACATCTTTATGTCCTAATTCACCCTATAAAAAAGTTCTAAATTGTGATAATTTGATTACAGTTATTCAAGTTCGTATTCGTTCCTATAAACCTGGTTGTGCTAACTGCTGTAAAACCTAAACTGGGTAATATTTACACGTGTTCTATATTATTACTTCAACACAACTTTTTCATTGTCAGGGATATATATATATATATATATATATATATATATATATATATATATATATATATATATATATATATATATATATATATATATATATATATATATATATATATATATATATATATATATATATATATATATATATATATATATATTCATGACTCTGACAATGAAAAAGTATCATGATAGCAAAAATGTAATACTTTATACTTTTTACCTAATAGTGAAATACAGACAAAATGAAAATTATTTGTGAAAAAAATTAGAAACAAATTGAAAAAATATTTATTAAAAGTCAATAGCGCTAACTTGCCGAAAGCATATTTATATGAATAAATGAGCTCACTGCTTTCGAAACGCCTTCAAGAGTGCAACTTTAAGTTCTCATAACTTAATTTTTTTTATTTCTCCAAAGAAATATTTGAAATGTTTTATCGCTCTACATTAATTTTTGTTAGGAATACATTTTGTGTGATGACTAAAGTAAGGTTAAGATTAAGATCGAATTTACATCAGAGAATTTTTTATACAAATATCAAACAACTACGGTCAGTATGTTGTAATTGTATCTGGTATGCACGCTTGTACATACTTTGCAAACCGACTCACATACTTAATTGGTTTCAGATAAAAATGTAACAGATTTACTAAGTTTGTTAGCCGTGAATTATATTAAGGTTTGTGAATTGTATTAACATAGCAGCATATTTTTGTACTTTTATTTTTAAAAGTATGTATCATGGAGTACAGTAAAAATTAAAGCTTTCTACCATAATTACAGGAGTGTTTTTGCTCTATGACATAAAGTCTTTCCTGTCGTTTCTTTCTTCCGGTCTTCTATTTTGACAAGTGACATGTGACAAGTGGCTGTGCGGAAACTATCTACTGATTAAAGCAGTGTTTGTTAGTTTGTTGTAAGATTAATAAATAGTTTTTGGAACTGAGGCTCTAGTTGTGATTTATCTTAAAATTACGTGCAATTTTATGTGTGTGAAACTTTCTTGCAGTGACTTGTGGCGATAAATATTCATTTGTTGTGAATGTGTTTTGCTCACCGTGGTTGATCGGCCATCGAAGTACGAATAACATCAATCTCCAGGAGTTTCGAGTATGTACACTTTTATTATCTATTAAAATACCTCGCAATTGACAAACACTTGCATAATACATTCACTAACTGTAATTCTACAGTTTGAACTATAACACATATTTTAAAATCGCAACATTATTCCGTAGTACGATCGTAAAGTTTAGCACAAGTTCATTCTCAGAATTGACAGTATCAAGTGACGCAATAAGCTATTTGCAAAGTAAATATTCCGCCTGATTGTGATTAGCGACCTACAGTATTTTATTTGTGAGTAAATTAAGTGTATCTATTAAGAAAAGGACATGTACAGCGTATGGTTGATATAATTTTAATGTAATCAAATGAATTTTATTTTGTTTACTCGTGGCGCCACCTATTTCGCTCTTTCCGCCGCGTTTTGTATCGAGTGTAAATGGCTGTTAACAACCCAAGTGGCGACAAGTCAGAAAGATGGTATTTTACGAAGGAACATCTGGAGAATACGCCTTCGAGAAAGGCAGCAATCGATGCCTACAAGGAACTTTCCTACAGGCAGCAGGCTGCTAACTTTATCCAGGACATGGGACAGAGGCTTAAGGTGTATCCTTTTTTTCATTATGGGCCATGACATGATCTACAGTTTTATGTAAGAAGGCATGTTCTATTATTATAATAGCGTTACTTTCAGTCAGTACTGGGGTAGTTATTATATTATAGATTAATTTGGTGTCTTAAAACCAACAGTAACATTATTATTGCATACATATTCTAGGTCACGAAAAACATTCTTATGCGCCATGTTTTTTTGTATGACGTCAACGTTAGCGAGGTGATATCTCCACTCCTTCCATATCGTCTGGGTTTTAAAGGTCATTAATCATCTGGGAATTCCGCAGCAAGCAAGGTTGCTTCTGCTTGTTTAAATTGCCCAGGCATACGTTTGGATATAAATTTAACTCCTTTCTTTGTTTTACAGGTCATGTAATTGTATTTTCCTTTGCAGATTTTCTCTTCAATTATTTATCTTAATTGAACTGTTCCTTTGATAGTTTGCTCAGGATTATGGTATAATACATTCACTTGAAAAAATGTAATTTAATTGTAATAAAGTCACTTAAAAAAAGTATGGTTTATATTCTTTGATTACATTTCTTTTTTTTTTCTTTTTTTTATGTTTTGTTGTTGAGGCAGGTAAATAAAAAGCAACGACCATACAGTTATTCACTGTGGCAGTGTTCTATCCATGTAATAAGTAATAACAGGTTTTGGTAGACGGGTGTGTAAGCTTCTGCTCTTTAATTAAATAGTTTATTTACCACCATTGCTCAGTTGCACATGTGTTCCTTGATCTATTTTGAGAAGAAAAGTTTCTGAATTTGATGCGAAAATATTTTGCTACTTAAATGAAAGGTCGCAAGTTTTAAAGAAAAAGAAAGTAATGTTTTTTATTATGAAACACTTACAATGATAAACAGATCCAGATGAAATTTATAATCAGAAGTTTTAAAATGGTAGATAAGTTGTATAAAGTTTTATCCAGTAGTGGCACATTGAACTTATTAGAAAAATAAATCATGTGCTAGTAACAAAAAGTATCTTGTTCATTAAAATACCTAATAATTCAAATTAAGCAGAAACAAAGTGTTTATGTAACACATTAACACAACCACAGTTACTGCTGGGAATAACTTTATTGAGATCTGATGCATCCCCCACATTAATTGTGGATAGGGTTCAGAAATACATTGTGTGTTCTTCATTCTTTAACATCCCGTTACAATGTTTTTGCTCCGTTAATATCTTATTTTCAATTGGAAGACTAAACCAAAGGTTTCATATACAAGGGAAAAAAAGGAGTCAAGTTCGGAAAACTTTGTCACCATAGTTGATGGCATAGGCGAGTTGTAATTCGTTGACGCCCATCCATCCATTGGTCAGTAAACTATTGTTTTTAAATCGAGGTAAATTTGGAGATTGTCCCAGGGTCAGCATTCAGAAACATGATTACAACCACCTCTGTATGCATCAACCAGAAGAGAAATGTTGTGGTTTCAATCTCAAGAAAGTTATGGGACTCTGGGGTGCTGGGCAGGGAAGTAGATTAAAAGAACACATAATTGCAGGATGCGAAAAAAACAGTTTAGTTGGCTTCTATATTGCTGCTTTTTTCACATTTTTTTTGTTTACCCTGCCCAGCACCCCTTTTTGCCCTGGGTGCCGTAACTTTCATTAGGGGTTGAAACCACATTTCTCTCCTGGTTGTTGCATACAGAGGTGGTTGTAAGCATGTTTCCTCGAAAAAATCAAATAGCGAACACCATGCCATCTTCTTATTTCTCCACCAAAAGACCCCCAGTTCTCTCAAATAAAAATCTACGGGAATTTGACATCACATCGGAATGCACCCTTGCAGAAGTTCAGTGGAAAGAGAAATTTGAGCACGTTTGGGAAGAAATTTTTTTTGCAGAAAACAAAGTGTCACTTCTCCCTTAAAAGACGGCTGGTTCCCCAATTAAAAAGCTAGATGGGAAAACCACATCACCATTTTCTTGATAAAATAAACCAGAAGGTGGCTCCAGAAGTATATCGTTTTCATCTACTGATGATTTTTATCACAATGGTAAAAAATGTATCAAGCCTGTTGAAAATGAATTCTGTACATCTAATTGCAAAAGAATTTACCACCGATGAAACCTATCAGCTAACAAATATACCACCATTTACAACATTGTCTTAACAATAACAATGGGTCATAAAAAATCTGCATTCAAGTCATATTGCCATACTTCTTGTTACGTCTTAAGTTACCTTTAAAAATAATTATTTCCCTTTTGGTATCACTTCTCATTAAGTCCATATGCCTGGAAGTGATATCCTGTGTCATGAACAACTAGAGTTCCTTGCAAAAAAAAAAACAGTAATTTATATTTTTTCAAAGCCATTTATTGACATTTGGCAACATTGCTGATCTTACGGCTTTCGAAGTAACGACCTTCAAGATCTTGCATGTCAAATTGACAGTGGAAGTGTAAAGGAGCTGGTTACACTAAGGCTTACAAATTTTTGTGATATTTTCTTCCCAAATTATTATTTTTTTCAACAACACACCACGAGGGCTTACAGCCTAAATACTATCGTACCATGGGTGTCGACAAGGAGGAAAGAGGCAACTTGTTTATTTTGGACTTGAAGGTTTGGAGGTTCGTAGGAGAAGGAAAAACATGTGCCGGCAAGGAATTCCACAACTTGAAAGTCCTCGGGACAAAAGAGCGTGCATAACAAGATGTTCTATGACTGGTGACTTGGACAGTAAAAGGGTGCATTCACTCTGTTCCCCTGGTAGATCTGGTGGGGAAACTATGGAAGAAAGCTCCTCTGAGCAGTGTCCGTTCAGATATCTATAAAAGAGAGAGAGGTCACCAACAGCACGTCGGTGGGCAAGGAATCGCAGCCTTTGGGTGACGGTAGGGTCACCGATGAGACATATAGCTCTCTTCTGAATGGAGTCCAGGATAGCGAGTGTAGAAGCGGCAGCGACACCCCAGATGTGGGAGCAGTATTCGAGGGTTTGGCCTTATTTGTGAAGTATATAAGGTATAGAGATTAGCTGGTGAAAAGTATTTGCGAGCCCGGAAGAGGAAACCTAATTTCTTAGCAGCTGCTTCTGCAATTGTTGTGACATGTTGATGCCAATTGAGGCTTTAATCCACAGAAATGCCAACAAGTGAAAAGGACTCATTACTTTGAATAACTTGGTTGTTCATTGTGATGGGTCTAGGGCTGGTGTGTCTCTTATGAGAAAGAAAGCAAGACTGGGATTTGGTGGGGTTTAATTATACAAGATTTCTACTTCCCCAGTCTATTTTTTGGAGATCCAGGGAGACAGAACCCTCAATGAGTCTGCGATCCTCATCTAATTGGGCTAAAGAGACAGGCTTAGAATATTGTAGATTTGAGTGGAGGATGCTGTCGTCCGCTTAGAATATTGTAGATTTGGGTGGAGGGTGCCGTCGTCCGTGTAACTGAACTGGGTTGGATGTGCTAGAGAGGACGTCATTGATGTGGGGAAGAAACAAAGTAGGGGCTAAAGTTGAAGCTTGAGGAACTCCTGCATTAATTGGATACAGTTTAGAGGAATGGCCACCCACGACAACATAAATGCTCCGGTTGGAGAGGAAATTTGCTGTCCAGGTACAGAGTTTAAATAAAATTTCCATAGATTGTCTTATTGGTGAACCCATAGTTAAGAAATTCCATTTAAATATTATAACAGGTGACTGAAATGTACCCATCTCGTTTCCCCATAATAAATAAATGCAGGGTGCGTGACTTAAAGTTTCTTCCCGCTTTGAAAAAATCGTTTCATTAAGGGGCTCCATTGTGTAAAATCCAACTTCGATGTTTCGAGTGCATTTTACTCAGAAAGCATCAGATATATCCAATCCTACTACGAGACCATTTTATATTATTTAAAAAAACATCTGATGTTTCTGGATAAAATTTTAAACACATTTTTACACTGCTTTAAAGCATTTGATAAGCTTATGAATTTTCACAAGTTTCAATTTGGTTTTATTGTTTTAGAGATTTTTGAAATTAAAATTTTTCCTTGAGGGTTGGAAGACCCTGTTTGTATTTCAGTAATGAAATATTTTCAGACAGATCTTATTATCAGTGTCTTTTTTTCTAATGGATCTAGGAATACACCAGTACATTTTATTCAAATACCTAAGTAACATTCCATTCATTGACACATTATACACAATTAATTACGTCTTTTAAGTGTATTGTATTACACCTATACGTCCTTTTTTAAAAAATCTACACAGATGACATTATGATGGCTGATAGCTGCTATATTATATTTCCTGACACTTCATTCATCACTCTCGGGATCAAGACGGAAGTAATGACATCTTTATTAAAATGCATCTAGTCTTTCAGATGCTATGCTACAAGAGAATAAAGAATCTCACATACTTACCTAGATACATGCAAAAATCTCTGGACGCAGCAAGTGCGTTATGGTAGCGAATTTTCTTAAAAATATTTTTAATAGTTAGGCAGGTTTCTGAAAACAGTTTTTTGAAAAGCGTTCGGGAACTAAACTGCAAATTTACCGAAAATTCGCTACCAAAACGCACTTACTGCGATTTTTTCTTACAAACGCATCATATTTCGACAA
This sequence comes from Tillus elongatus, assembly GCA_964006375.1. Lineage (NCBI taxonomy): Eukaryota > Metazoa > Arthropoda > Insecta > Coleoptera > Cleridae > Tillus > Tillus elongatus. The sequence goes on from OZ023264.1 coordinate 123,859,538, forward strand.
AAAATACAAAAATGCATTAACGAGTTTGTTCTACGAAATTTAGCTAAAAAAAAATTATGCACCCCTACTCACTCCTGGGCCCGTAACTTCCTTGGGGGGTGTGAACAAGAAATTTTTCTTGGGGTTTGTGGATTCAGGGGAGCCCTAGGCAGGTTTCTGAAAACAGTTTTTTTTTAAAGCGTTCGGGGGCTAAACTGCAAATTTATCGAAAATTCGTTACCAAAACGCACTTACTGCGTCCAGTTTTTTTTCTTACAAACGCGTTATGTTTCGATAAAAAATGCAAAAATGCATTAACGAATTTGTTATACAAAAATTAGCTAAAAAAATTATACACCCCTACTCACTCCTGGTCCCGTAACTTCCTTGGGGGGTGTGAACAAGAAATTTTTGCCTTGGATTTTGTGTATCAGGGGGGGGTCCTAGGTAGGTTTCTGAAAACAGTTTTTTGAACAGCGTTCGGGCGCTACTCTGCAAATTTACCGATAATTCGCTACCAAAACGCACTTACTGCGTCCAGATTTTTTCTTATAAACGCATCATATTTCGATAAAAAATGCAAAAATGCATTAACAAATTTGTTCTACGAAAATTAGCTAAAAAAATTATAGGCCGTTAAACCATAAACTTCACTAAACCTACAAATAAATATCCAAAAAGGCACCAATTTAACTAAACTGACAGCCAAAGCATCAAAGAAAGCGTCTATTTGAAATGGATATTTTGTAAATATTTTAGTAAAATGAAGGGCAATGACGGTTGAAACTGAAACCTAAGGGTTTGCAGAACACTCTTCTTGCAACATTTTCTTTTCACAATCTGTATTTGTTTCACATTCTTTGTGTAAACATTGCCAAATTTGACGTTTAAAATTGCGAGCTTGACGTTTTGAGGAAAACTCCAAAATTTGTTTCTTTAACTGCTCATAACTTCGTTGCATTTAAAGCTAGAGACCTACAGAGGTACAGAGTTCGCTCTTTATAATATAAACACGCGTACCAAATTTGGTTGCCCTTACTTTGTTATTTACGGAGATATGATTTTTTTTAGAAAGAAAACTTAAAATTTTCCGGGAAAACCTGGTCCGATTTTCCTGGCTAACGAACTTATCCAAGCCACTTGCAAGAGGAAGGTACTCACCAAATTTGATCAAGATCGGTCCATTATTTTTTGAGTTATCGGTCGGATATATATATATATATATATATATATATATATATATATATATATATATATATATATATATATATATATATATATATATAACACAGATCTCCTCATTAGCGAATTTAAAAACAAAATCGCTAAAATGTAACCCAGTTTTTGCTGTCATGCAGTCGCAAACAACATTGATGCATGAAGATTTTCATGCAAGTTCATGAAGCCAAAAAAATATGCTTAATAGATATGCCGGTGTATAATTTTAAGCCCATAACATTCTTTTTTATTTTGTAACTGGCAGTTTGTCGTTTTATGAAAATTTATATGCTTTACCCAAATCCGAAACATCCATTTTGTTTTTTCAAAATTCTTTTTATATATGTATATGTATATATATATATATATATATATATATATATATATATATATATATATATATATATATATATATATATATATATATATATACGAGATTGAAACTGGAGAGTAATTGTTAACAGTTTAAGTGAAATAATTCATTTTTATTTGCAAAGCCAAATACTAAATTGATATAGTCTATTTTAAAATATACTAGATCAACATTCGTTATTAAACAAGAGTATACCAACATATAGCACAAAGTGAATGAGAACTCGATAGGTTCTGAAATTTGTACCCGCCACAATTTTGTCATTAAAAAATTACTAAAAATCTCTGGACGCAGCAAGTGCGTTATGGTAGCGAATTTTCTTTAAAATATTTTTAATAGCAAATGTCTTTCTTTGATGAAAGCAGGCATCAAACTTGGTTGCCTATATGGTAGAAACAATGTACCATATCGAAATAAATTTATTGTTTGAAAATATATAAACATTTTTCACAAGTCTAGATGCAGCAAATGTGTTATGGAAGTGAATTTCCATAAAAATGTTTTTAATAGCAAATGCGAGCAGGCATCAATCTGATTACCGATATAGCCTATGTAGTAGAAACAATGTACTATATTTTATCAAAATTACTTATGGTTTGAAAATATACAAAAATTTTCCGAAAATAAACTTAAATGTTGGTTTTCTAACCAACAAAGCTTACGTTAATAGCAAATTGAGTTATTGAAATTTGAAGGATTTAATGAAAATTCGGTAAATTTGCAGATTAGCTCCCGAAAGCTTTTCAACAAATTGTTTTCAGAAACATTACTAGGACCTCACCTGGATGCACAAATCACAAGAAAATTTTTTTGTTCACACCCCCCAAGGAAGTTATGGGACTGGGAGTGAATAGGGGTGCTGTGCGGGGTAGGCAGGGTTTAAGGGGGATATGGCTTCAAGATGTGAAAAAGACAGCTTTCGAGCCCGCTTCATTCGAATTTTCTGCTCATATTTCCTTTTTACTACCTACCCCGCTCAGCACCCCTACTCGCTCCAGGTCCCGTAACTTCATTGGGGGGTGTGAACAAGAAATTTTTCTTGGGGTTTGTGGATCCAGGGGGGCCCTAGGCAGGTTTCTGAAAACAGTTTTTTGAAGAGCGTTCGGGAGCTAATTGCAAATTTACCGAAAATTCGCTACCAAAACGCACTTACTGCGTTCAGATTTTTTCTTATAAACGCATCATATTTCGATAAAAAATGCAAAAATGCATTAACAAATTTGTTCTACGAGAATTAGCTAAAAAAAATAGACCGTTAAACAATAAAGTTAACTAAGCCTACAAATAAATATCCAAAAAGGCGCCAACTTAACTAAACTGACAGCCAAAGAGTCTATTTTAAATGGATATTTTGTAAATATTTTAGTAAAATGAAGGGCAATGACGGTTGAATCTGAAACTTAAGGGTTTGCAGAACACTTCTTCCAACATTTTCTTTTCACAATCGGTATTTGTTTCGCATTCTCTGCCTAAAGATTGCTAAGTTTGGCGTATTGAGGAAAACTCCAAAATTTGTTTCTTTAACTGCCCACTTCATTGTCTTTAAAGCTATATATATATATATATATATATATATATATATATATATATATATATATATATATATATATATATATATATATATATATATATATATATATATATATATATGTATATATATATATATATATATATATATATATATATATATATATATATATATATATATATATATATATATATATATATATCTCATTAGCAAATATATTTTTTTAATTCGCTAAAACACTAATAGGTCCATACAAAAACATACCAGTTATGAAATATAAACGTTGAAAAGTACAAATATACTAACATACAAATGCATCAATAGTTATACATAAAAAAAGAATATTAGCGTATACAATGTAAATCAACTACCACAAATTATAACCGACAAACATAAACACCTATATTATGTGCATCACGTCAATACAAGAATCGCAGCTGTTGCACGCTTCACACTTCCCTTTTTGCAATAAGTGCCTTTACTGGTTAAAACCCCATAATCATTTTCATTTTCGTTAACGGGCGAGAACAACTAATGCATTTAGTAGTTGGTAACAAAATCAGTGTTTTTATTGTTTGTCTCCTTGTGAAAGACAATATTTGTTAGGTCCCTTGTGTTAAATTGATTATCATTGGCCTCAAACTTTTTCACAATTCACACTTGGTTACAAAATAAGATTGGTACTCTTAGATACTTTAATGTTTGTGTGTTTTGTTTCTTTAACGTCGGCCTATTTCCGCGGCTATGGCCAATCACCGACGCCAGGGAGCAGTTTCACCTCACTATCCTGGAAATTATGCCGAACCCCTGCCTTTATGTAAGGAGGGTAGGGATCTTTAACGTGCCCAACAGCGCATGGACACGGGACCGACGGCTTTACGCCCCCTCCGAAGGGCGGAACGTGCAGACATTCAACTTGCTCAAATACAATGCCAGAACCTCGGTTGATGTTAATTTTACAGTTTGTACTGAAAAAGTGAAAGTAGTACCCTGGGATCGAACCCAGTACCCTTTGGTTCAGAGGCAAACGTTCTTACCCCTGAACTACCGAGGTTCTTAGGTACTTTAATAGGTACATTATTTTTATTATTGATTATGGCAGATTAGTTGGTCAGTGTATTTTACCAAACAGGCACAATCTCCCGCAAAAATTAACACACTCACGTTTGATAATCGTCTAAGCCTATTGAGCGTAATTTAAAAGTTGCTTGCATGCGGTCGACCACATTTCAGAGTAACGTTGGACAAAAGCAACGTTTATGGAAAAGTAAAATAGTGCTGCAAATTGAATCATTATCATGTGATAATTTATTCTCTGCAGAAAGACATTCTCATGGAATGAATTTAGGGTCCATGACTTGACCACAAAGAAAATATTCGTATCCCTGTACTTATAAACTTCTTAAATGTTATATTACTCAAGTTTTAACGAAAAAATGTCAATTTTCACCAAATTACCCTTCATTTATCCCCTACCTCCTTGTTACCCAAAGACAATTCTAAGCGTTCCTTTGTCGGCTGCTAACTGTATACGAAATTTGAAGATGATATATCAATTCGTTCCCAAGTTATTGCCCCTACTAACAGACAGACGTACGGAAATTCGAAGTTTTTGTCAACAATATTACCTCCCACCCCAACGTTTAACCCTTAATTTCATTTCAGCACAGTATATCAGATGTTTCATGAAATTGAAGGTTTTCTAATAAACGAACCCTAAAACGTTATATTACTTGAGTTTTAACGAAAAAATGTCATTTCTCACCAAATCACCCCCCATTCATCCCCTACCCCCTGGAGAGATTTTACCCCAAAAACCATCGGAACCGTTCGTTTGTCGGGTGCTAACTGTATACCAAATTTGAAGACGATATCTCAATTCATTCTAAAGTTATCGTGGCTACAAACAGACAAGACATTCAGACCAACAGACAAAAAAATTTCGTTCCCAAATCGTTTTCTATATATTTTGACACTTTTTACGACGGTTGAGCGGAAAAAAAATTGAAATTTTTATCGCCGATGCGATACTTCCACACGTTGTTACGATGTGGAAGTAAAATTAATTGATTAATCTTTGCACATGGGACATGTATAAAGAAATACATTTGACAAATTAAAAGATTGAAAATTACCTACGAAACAGGCTGTTCTAAATTGTTTATTTCATGGCCTACCAAGATCTGATTTGTTTTAAAACTGATTATATTCTTAATCTGATCAACCATAACTAATTTTCATCTATGGTTTTCATTTTGTTGTCTTTTGCGGTCCAGAGCTTTACACTCGCACAAAATGTGCTGGGCTGATTCCTCCCCCTCGCCGCAGTCTGCCTGTCAGGTCCACCTGGAATCGCCCCATTTTATGCAGGTGTTTCCTGACGGCCATGTGTCCCGTCAAGTGTCCTGTTATGTTCCTGAGCTGTCCTCTGCTAAGATTTAGCAGCTACACAGTTCTCTGGGTTCCTCAATTACTGACTTACCATGTCTCAGTCCTACACCTTATGTTCGTTTCTGACCCAGGACTTAATGGATCCACTGGCAGTGCTCTTCGTCACAGGACCGGTTCTGGTCCCATAAATGATTCTGCTGACCCTCTCTTCGCGAGACTGTCAGCTTCTTCATTGCCTTTGACCCCCGAGTGACCCGGCACCCAGATAAGGGTGGCCTCATTCTGCCCCCGAGTGATCCGGCACCCATATGAGGGTGGCCTCATTCTGCCCCCGAGTGACCCAGCACCCAGATGAGGGTGACCACATTCTGCCCCTGAGTGACCCGGCACCCAGATGAGGGTGACCTCATTCTGCCCCCGAGTGAGCCGGCACCCAGATGAGGGAGACCTCATTCTGCCCAGCCAGGTCGCTCGGCTCGTCTCGGCATTCACTTACCAGTCTGGAATTTACCCGTGTGCCATACGCTCAACACCGCATCACTGTGGTATATCATTCGTACTAACCCTATTTGCAAATTACAGAAACCATATCCCAGCCTCCCAAGGGCCTACTGCCCTACCTCGTCCAAATTTTGTAAATTAACAATAAACAGTACGTCTTTTTACAAGGAAGCATTGGTAAGCGATGGTCTGAACACAATGAAAATAATGAAACTAGGGATTTCTTGAAGAAAAAATACACCACGATTCGGGGGAAGGGTCATCAGGCAAAGAAGTTTTTACTTATTTGTAGAAAACTCAATGTTTTTCGTATGCTACTATTAAAAACTGGGTTGCGGAATTTAAAGGGGTACAATCAAATGTCAAAGATAAGCATTACCCTGGAAGATCAGTTTCTGTGACCACTTAAGAAAATATTGATTCTCTCTGTGAGTTGATCTTAAAAGCTTGACAAATAGGGCTGAAACATGTAACAGAAACATTGGAGATTTTCAGTGTACGTGAGTTTCACATTCTTCATCGCGACCTCGGAATGAGAAAGCTTTTGGCAAAATGGATTGCAAATTGATTGAATGCGGGTCATAACGCGTTAGTTTGACAATGTCGAAGAAATTCTGCCAATGTTAGAATATTCCTAAAACTTTTTTGGTCGTCTTATCACTGTGGATGAAATCTGGATACATTACTATGATCCAGAGACCAAAGAGCGATCGAAAGAGTGGAAACATTCCGGCTCTCCGCGACGCAAAAAAACTCGGGTGTTCAAAAGTCTGCTAGCAAGGTTCCTGTTCCGTTGTCTGGGACAATTCTGCTAGATTTCCTGGAACAGGGTAGAACTGCCACGGGGCATATAGTGAGTTAATAACTAAATTAAGCCAGGAAATTTGGGAAAACACCGCGGAAAACTAACCAAAGGTGTGCCTTTTTTACAAGACAACGCCCCTGCTCACAATTCGTTATTACACTGGACAATTCTGCTAGATTTCCTGGAACAGGGTAGAGCTGCAACGAGGCATATTATAGTGAGTTAATAACTAAATTAAGACAGAAAATTTGGGGAAACACCGCCGAAAACTAACCAAAAGTGTGCTCTTTTTACAAGACAACGCCCCTGCTCACAATTCGTTATTGCACTGCAGATAGCCTATTTTCCAGATTTAGCACCATTGTACTATTATTTATTCCCAAAGCTCAATAAAGCATTTGAAAACTAGACGATTTTTGACAAACGATGAAGTAATATGAGCCATTTAGGAGTGGTTGGAAGACAAAGACAATGACTTTTTCTAAGGGGTTTAGAATTGCTTTATGAATGTTCTGCTAAATAGTGTTAAAGAGGAGATGATGTTGAATAAATAACATTTTGTTTTAAAAATTTATTGCGTTTCTATTGTAGACAAGTACTTTTGAACACCTCCTCGTATAAGGACTATATAAAATAACCAATAAATTTTGAATTATTGGCAGCTCAGCGGTAAATATTTATTTGCAGTGAAATCCATTTTTTACCTTCGTTATAAGACAGCAATTATTTTTATGTATAAAAATAAATAAAATAAATTAAAAAATAAATAAAACAAAAAATAAATAAAACGAGGTATAGGTAAGTTAATTTAGGTAGGATATATTTTGTAAGTTGTAAGGCATAAACTGCTAGCTTCTTGCTACTTGATTCGATAATATCGCCCTCTGCTTACATCTCGTTTGTCTAATGCAAAGAGGTTGTAAGGGATAGAGGTAACAAAGGTGCAGTTTTGCAATACAAGAAGCCTGTACACTTTTCCTAACTGGGCGGAGTTCGGTGACTTGAGTGGGAGAAACGTCAGGGACGTATTTAGGAATTTTTAGTTTGGTTAGAAATAAAACTGAAATTATTCAATCATTGAAATGTAATGCTTATTCATGAATTTCTTAAGCTTTTGTATAAATAGGTAACCTAAAAAGGTTCGGAACGCAGCAAGTGCGTTATGATAGTGAATTTTCATAACAATATTAAATAATATATTTATATAAGCTGTAAGATTTAGCCTTATATTAAAAGTTATGAAAATTAATTTATTTAATTAGGAACAGTAAAACAAGGTAAAGAAGGACAAGCAAAAACATGATCTATGACATATATTTATAGAGTAATTTGGGTACAAAACTCAAACAAAGCAATTGATAAACAGGAAATATACTCTAGAAAAATACACTAGAAAGCTGAAAAAAAAATCCTTTGGTTGATGCATTGAGGGTGATTGTATGCATGCAGGAGAAGAACCCCCAGGAGGAAGAGGGTTTCTGCTCCTCACCCAAAAATTCGGGGGGTTCTCCTTCCCCTTGTGCATGCATACAACTACCTTCAAAGCATAAAGCACAAGAAAAATTTCTTGGGAGCAACCCACAAGAAGGTTGCTGGACCTGGGCGAATATGGGGTAGACAGGGTTTAAAGGAGGTATTGCTGTAAAATGTGAAAAACGCATGTTTTCAAAGTCCCTTAATTTTCTTGGGGGTTGTTTGCCAGAAAATTTGTCTTGTGGCCGAGGAAGGTTCTAAGCATGTTGCTGGAAAAAAATATCTAAAACCCTCATGCAGTCAACTGCAAATTTACCGAAATTACATTCTACTTCGTCGCCTATAATGTCTTTTTCAGATAATGTAGAATACAGAGCTAAATTAAATAGGTTCACTTGCATTTTCATTTCTTTTTTATTTTTATATTACATTTATAAGCACAATATGCGTATAATTAAGGAAACCCTTAATTAACATTGCAGCAACACAAACTTGAAAAGTGGAGAAATTATTTACAGTATGTTAACAGTTATAAACTTGATATCATCATGTTACAGTAGTATTCTGATAATAAAAAATTACATCTAACTGTATGCACACAACAGCTGGTGTGTTACGAGATGTGATGAAACGCCAAACTGACTGTACCACAGCATTAGCATAATATTATTATGCTGCCACATTATCATATCTCTCTAGTAATGGTATCATGTCAAAAACCTACACTAGAGGCTAAATTTCCAATTTCTTCTTTGTTTATGGTGTCTGTTTCTACTGTCCTAAATTTCCAATTTGATATTGACAATAAATAACACTACCACACAATGACAAATGACAGCTGAGCTTCAGCACAGACGCAGTCTAACAAAGTTGTCGGATAGAGTAAATTATGATCGGAGGGATACCTAAGTTAAAAATCATGAGAAATGGGTAATTCGAAATTTGCAGGTATTAAATACAGTATTTTTTAACTGACTGATAAAATTAAATTTTATAAAATGTTTTCTTTATTATCAGAAGTTGTAAAAATTTCATATGTTTATACATGAAAGGTTTAACTACATGAAATTTCTGAAGATCGGGCAACCCCGGTCAGCAACATCTTGACATCTGGCAATGGTTGTAACTTCCATTGTTTAGATTTTATCTACAATTTATTTAAATAGCATAACAGTACAGGTAGCTGTATTGCTCTGCCTCTGTCCAACATTGTAGATATTGCATTACAGAATTTGAAGTGATGTCGAGGATTATTTTATTATTAATTTCGAATAACTTCATTTTTCTTTGATCAAAAAAACTTGAAAATTGGTACACAACCACATCTCAGTATGTTCTTTTAAGTTGTAAATTTTCGTTCCAATCACTTAAACAATTTGAAAGCTATTGCGTTTAAAAAAATATATTTAATTTTTTGTTAGGAAAAACTATGCGTTAAGATCTGATGAACGAACTCATCCAAGCCATTAGCAAAATAAGCGTAATTCCAAAATTTTCTCCAAATCAGTGAAATATTTTTTGGGTTATTGGTTGGATAAATTGTTGGATGAATATATTGGATAAAGTTGTATATTCAAAAGGTTGGATAAATAATAATAGCTTTTATTTCAACAACAGAAGAAAATACAAAATAAAGTACATTGTACTGTTTACAAATTAATGTTAACATTCCTTGTCTTTTTTAAAGAAATAGAGATTAATTTCATTGATTGCTGTTGCCCTTACTTCGTGAAACTGGTCCATACTTCATACAGACTTGGAGACTACTTCTCTGGCTTCACTGTTGGTTTTCGTTTTTGTAGGTGAAGGACGTAGCCAGCGCGTAAGCTAACTGAAGCAAGTGGCCCTTCTGAATTCTAGATGTTCTTCAACGTCTCTGTTACTGGTTTTGCTGCTTGATAGTATCCTCAGACAGAAAAAAATTGAATTAATACGAAATCATGACAATTACAAATAAAGATCTGTTGCTATTTTATGATGTTATAATCAAAAAAATCTTTAAAAGTGAAAATAAAGTAAAACAAATATGACGGATGACGCCTTTAAAATGTCTACGTGATGTATATCAATATTTAACATAAAGATAGAAGAAACCTATAACAGTAATAACTATAATAACAATTACAACAATAAAATAACTAAACAAACACATTAATAAAGCAGACTATACAATGAAAATATCGACACACATCATGTCTTATAACAACTTTTTGGAAAAAATAGTTAGATTTATGTTGTCTGATTTATTTAATTAGGAAGAAGAATATCTCAGAAATCCTAAATATTGTCGTGTATATGCTTTTTTACTTCTAAAGCTTAAAACAAGTCTAGTTTACACTTGTCATGACAAAAATGTTGTGGTTTTATGCCGTTATTTACTGTGGGTCTATGTTGGGTATCAATAATATGTTTTGCAAATGTAGATTTGTCAGCATGGTTATTTCTAAATGCAAAAATATGTTCTTTGTATTGGGTGTTAAAATTTCTAGAAGTTTGATCGATGTAGATTGCGTTACGTGTGCATTTCACAAATTTTGAATACCTATACAAATACAAAAGTAGCTTTTAAATCTTATAACATGACGCTTGATTTATTAGATTATTTCAAATAATTGATTGGAAGTATTATCACAGATGATGGTAAGTGTAGGAAAGGTCTGAAGAGGATCGCGATGGCAAAACAAGCATTCAATAACCACAGTACTGTTCTCACTAATAAACATTTTAACCTGTACATGAGGAACAAATGCAAGTCGTACGTGTATGGAGTATGGTAATGTATGGGGCGGAAACTTGGGCTGTAGTTAAGCAGGATATGAAGAGAATATAAGCTTTTGAAATGTAGACAAGAAAAATTTCAAAGACAGTGCAGGTTGATAGAAAGACGCTTCAAAGTGTGCTAGGAGAGGTGAAAGAATAAAGAGGGTTGCTCAAAGAAATAGAGAGGAAGCTAAAATTTATTGGTCATATTATAAGACATAATAACTTTCCGATAACATTATTTGAAGGACATACGAGTACTTGAAATGTACACTGAATTATTGGCCCTTAAATAAGAGAAGTTTGTTATAAACAGCCCTTAAACTTCTACTTTTATCAAATAGATTTTTGTTATAATGATGTATTCTAATAGAAACATACATAGAAGATATTAGTTTAATTAGATGGCCATAATGACAAGTCAAAAGATTTTGTTCTCGAAAGTGAACTTCAAGTTTTTTAAATATGCTGTTTTGGTTTATTATAGTTTTTAATATTCGCATGTTTATTTCCTTTACATTTATAATCACCGCAGATTCATTTAAGTATGTTTGAAGAACTTTTTCTGCAATAGTGCAAATAGATATTACATCGTCAGATGGGTATGTGAGGAGTTGACCTTTGTCTTTCTGATCTATAAACGATGTTAATAACACAGACCTCTCCCCAACAAGTTCACCCGCGCATTCTTCGCATCTCAGAGCTTTTGTTATTTTCCTTACTACATAGCCAGATATATATGTCACGACTTCTTTCTTAAACTCTGATATATTCATATCTAATATTTGAAGAACTGTGTCGTCGTCAAAATTATCTATTTGACTCATGTCTTCATCTGGTTCTTCAGATATTCGTTCTCGCCCACAAGTTTTATTTATTACCTCAATGGGTGACAGAATAGGAATTGCTTCCAAAGGGATACAATTTCCTTTAAATGAATCTTTTAATTCAAGATGCACCATCATCCTTTTATATGCACTTTTAAATTGCTTTGCTGATGGGTTATTGTTATAGCCTCCCATGGATCTAATTTGCCCAAAAAAAAGCTCAATATGATCCTGACTGATTTTGTAAGTGGGAAAATACAGAAAAAAATTATTGTCGGCAATTAAAGTTTTATAAACAAATTGCAAACTTTGTATGCAAAATAAAAAGCCAATTATACCCATTTTTCTACCACTCTCACACAGAAGCGGTCCATCAATTATCCTAAGTGACGTTAAATATTGTGATAGCTCTTTTAAAAATACATTAATGTTTTCAAAATTTTCTGCGTTTATTGCTTTCTTAAAATCTGAATTGTTTAAATTTCTAGAATTAAGAATGTCAAATAAATTGTTTATAAGTCGGATAAATTTCACAGTTCCCTCACATTCTTTGAACTCCTCAAGATGTAAAACTTCATTGCAATATTCCAAAGAATGTGCCACTGAGTGGCTAAAAAGTTGTGTGGCTAATTTAACCTTCATTTTTTGGTTTGTATAAAATATATGCGATTTTCTTAATTTATTTGCCAAATGAACGCCCTCCTGATCCTGTAACTCATTTAATTTTACTAAATAATCCCACTTTATATTTTCCCCATTCTCATCAATTATTAATTTTTTATCGCCTAATGTGTTTCTTATCAGTTTGATCATATGACATGGATCAAAAAAGACTGCAATTTTCCTACCTGAACTAGGATCAACAAACGTAGAGTTAATGTTCCTCCAATTCAAATCGCAGCCAAGTTCTTTTGCTAACGTTAGGTTATTTGTTGCCTCATCAAAAGTTATTGAGACCACGTATATGCCCGACTCATTTAGTAGCGTTAAACACTGTAATACCAAATTTTGTTTTTGTGTACCCCTTAAAGAGTCGATTAAAAAATATCCAAGAGGAAGCTTCCATGATTGATTAATGCTAACAAGCATAAAAACAAGAGCTTCTTTGGCTACAGGGTTACAATCGGTCTCAAGATTTGTACCAAAATCTACAAACCCATAATATTTTACCCCATCCCATTCTATATGTTGGCGAATTGCCATCTCATCTATGACTAAAGAACATATAAGTTTTCCATTTGTGCTTTCTGATTTTGACTTTAATAAGTTGAACACCTCTGACGTAAAACCAGCTTCCCCATTAACGCTTTGATACCATCTAGATATAGTTTTTGGATGAGGAAGAGCCGAGTTAAATGTGTTTCTGACAAAACTGTAAGCTTTGGGAGAGTAATAATGCAGCGTAAGAGAAAAAGCTTTAAGTTGATTTTCATACTTATGTTTACGACCTAATTGTCTTTGTAAAAATTCTTCATTAGGTCCTATTTGCATTAATGTTTCTAATGTTTCGTCGGTTACTGTACCTTTTAGTTGTTTGATTATATTCGCAAGGGTTGCTGTTCTCTTCTTATAATGATGAACACTACTGCTGAGCCGTTTAATTTTTTTTCGTGCATCGAATAACTGCTTCTTCAGTTTACGTTTGCGCGGTGTAACAACCTATAAAAAATGTTCAGTGATAAACCATTTATTTTCTCAAGTAAAATGAATATATAAACAAAATTTCCAACAACACATTTTGGTTAATAGTGGTTGAGATAAATTGCAAAACAGTTGTTTCTAACTTATTTAATCATGGACTATACAAACTTAAACACCATATAAAATGTGATGGAATAACATATTAGGTTTTTTAAAATTATACTGATTTCATAAACGGCAAAAACTGAATTTAACTCACCATGTCCTTCAAAGTGGGTGGCATTGAAGGTGTTTTCATTTCAGCAAATCCTAAACTACTAAACGATCTTTGCGGTACCTCTACAACAGTTTTCTCTTCATAAAAACCAGCACTTGTTGATGGCCGAGAATAATCCATTACAGGTACATTGCTACCAGACCAAGTACTAGTTGACAGGTCAGCTGCAAATGGCACATTGATAGCAGTTATATCAGTCATTGGCTGCTCGCCAAAAACGACTTGTGTTGATGGCTTGTTTGTTACCTGCATAAATAAATTTGAAACGAATACCATTAATGTAAATTTGCAGGGCTAATTAAATTACGATAAATATCATAACAATATATTACGTGAATGTAATTAGTAGCATAGTTACTAGAGATGAGCGATATATAGCTACCGGTGATTTAATCGCTTCTATTAAAAGATCGCTGTTAGTAGCTGTTATTAAAACACAAAACAACAGCGATTGTGAAAACCGAGATTTACACAAATCATTAGAGTAATTATTTCTATGAAATTCATCTTATACTAAAAACTCCATGACAAACAGCAATTGCTGTATTCATAATACACGCAATCGCAGTTTGTGCGAGCGAGTAGAAGTATCTGTATACTTTCCTTCTCGCCATTATTAGAATACAACATTTCTCCTTTTCTTATAGGTAGAAAACGAAAAACTCATGATACAAATAACGCGAGATATGATAATGAGACTATCTATTTTTAGAACCGTCACGCGCATGGCGTCATGTGGTGAGTCCAATGCAATAATAATATGCTGTCGTACAGTGGAGTTTGACGGTTCATCACAACCCCTTAACAAATTAGGTATTTTACTGATATTTGAGTGCATACAGTTGGAATTAACTTTTTAAGATCAGAATACTATACTATGATTATGTGACATGATGATCAAATCAAGTTTATGAATGTTAAGGCCCCCTGTAAATGTCTACGAACGTCTTCTCTACTTTTTAAGTTTGTGTATCACCAATGCTAATTCAGGGCTCCCCTTAATTATTATACTTCACTTGTGCATATATATATATATATATATATATATATATATATTATATATATATATATATATATATATATATATATATATATATATATATGTAATATAAAAATGGAATGGAATGTAACTTCAACCACATTAAAGTGACGTATAGAAACTTTTTGATTGCGAATGACTTTGTGTTAAGTGTGTAGTTGGCCTTCTATAACGTTACTCACCATGTGATGTCATAGGAGGGGACGGGGCATATGCGCAATATCATATATCTTGTAAGTCATTATATCATGGAAAAACCTGCTGAATCTAGAATTAAAGCAGCACCGAACTGTAGCATATATATGCCTTCCAACTTTTTCATTATATTAAAATAAAAATAATATGTAGATTTCTCTCATCGTATATTCTTGTAATATGCTAATTTTATAGAACTTTTATTAATAGTAAAAATCTGAGTAGTTTTAAAATTAATATATAATTTAAAAGTTATCTGAAGATCATATTGTGGTTTCAATTAAGCGGTTAACACTAACACCTTGTAAGTGTTTAAAATAATAGCATACGCACATGCAGCATTGTAAATGGCTAAACCACAATCGCAGTAGCTGTTTAAAGTCCCTGTTATTTAAAAATAGCCATCACTGATATCAGTGCCATTGAAAAACCGCTGTTTGGCTATATATATATATATATATATATATATATATATATATATATATATATATATATATATATATATATATATATATATATATATGTATATATGTATATATATATATATATATATATATATATATATATATATATATATATATATCACTAATAGTTACATAAATTAATAACCTTGATTCAGTACTTACCAATACAGGTATAGAACTTTTTTTTAAGTATACTGCAAAAGGTGATTTTTCTAAATCATAAGATTCCTCGGTAAAATGTAAATTGCACACATTTGAGTTCATAAAAATATCTTCATCGCTTAAATTTAATGCTCGTTTCCAAGCCTCGTATCTTTCACCAGCTTTGGGAAATCTGAAAATAATATCTCAAATTATCTACTTTATCAGTGACTGAACCTCTAGAAAGATGCAGTAATAGATAAAACAAAACTATTCTACTTTTTTTCTGCTTCTACTGGAACTACATAGGTAAATACATCTAATTCAAATAATAATTGCCAAACAAAATGCCTAATTTCATTACAAATATTCAATAAATAATGCATTATTAAGATTTTATTTCTTGAAAAAACACAATTGACAATAATAAATGCTAAAGATTTAACAAAAGCAATACAATGTGTAAATACGGACCTGTGAAAACCAATAAACATTTGGCGCCAAACAAGGAAACAGAAGACATGTAAACAACTTACCGAAATAAATGCACAGTTGCTTTATCCTTTTCATAATTGGCACTTTTATTGTACATACAGTTCTTCACAATACACCTTGGCATTTTTTAACTTTTACACTCTTAAAACACTGCTAAAAAACGGCAAAACACACAAGATAACCTCTAATCGCAAATCAACAAACACTTCAAATACTTGTTGACAGCTGACAATAACTTCAAGAGCGGTTGGGGGAACGAATCAAAACAAAACACATTAGCGCGTTATTCAAAATTTTGTTTGTGATTGGACGGTGACAGGAGTGGGAAATCGACAGGCTGCAAACTCGGCTTTGTTCCCTCTAACATATACAACCTCTTTGGTCTAATGCAACAGTTTGTGGCTAATGGACCTGGCTTCGGAGGCTATACAGTAATCTCTCCAAGGCGCGCTCGCGCGCGCACACGCGTTTTTTATGTAAAGTGAATTTAAAATAAAAAATTTAATAGTTTTGATAGATTCTTATTATAAATCAGTTTTGAAGCGTTAATGAAACAAATGAATACCACATTAACACAACATTATTATTATATGGCAGTATTGTGCAAATCAATGCGAATACAGGGTGATTACTTTAAATATCGTTTATTGAAAGAAAAAAATACAAACCGTACTAGTTTATAAATTTTTATTATCAACAGTATCCCCTTTGTCTTTTATTAGAGCTTCAACTCGTTTTTGCATAGAACCAATTAATGTTTTGCAATTCCCCTCGATTTTGTCATCTTAAAACCACACTCGAATGACAGCCTCAATCATCTTACTTTTTGTTGTAAAATCCCTTTTTAGCAATATGGCCTTGCATATAGACCTCTCAATAGGATTAATGTCCGGTGAGTTTCCAGGCCAGTCTAGAAGGGTAATTTTTGTCCTTGAAATATTTCACCATCTTGTTGAAAACATGACACGGTGCTAAATCTTGCAGAAAGATTGGTTCGCCAACTGCTTGAACGTTTTCCAGTTCTCTGGACAAACGCGTTTCGAACATCTCTTTATATTTCTCACTGTTCATTATGCCTTCGATGGGTATAAGGTTCTCTGTTCCCATATATGAAAAACAGCCCCAAAACATTATTTTGACTGGATGTTTCACTGTCTGGACCAAGTGAGCTGCAGTTAACTCTTAGTCCACACACACGAATTATGATCGGTACCCATGCACCAAAAACTGTATCATCTGACAACAAGACATTTCTCCAGTATTCTGCCCCAACGAGCATATTTTTGTTTGCCCAAATCAGTCTTTTTCGCCATAGCCTCCGCCAGACTGTTCTTTTGAGGTCTTACAGCTTTTCTCCCTTCTTCCAAAAGGCGTCTGCGAATTGTAGGGTTGTACATTTTCACTCCAACCTTTTCTAAGTTTTTCTTGCTGAAGGTCATAGCTTGTCTTTCTTTTTTTCCCACATGTCCTTTCCTCTTCTGCTAAACTTCAGCTGATCCAGTCCCCCTTTTTGTTTAATTATCTTATTTACAGCTCCCAAGCTAACGGAACACTCACTAGCAATGTCTCTGCTTCATGGATGTGTGCTCACTAAGCGTAATTATCCTTCTCTCTTTTCTTTGGCGTAATGTCCATGATGCCACAAACACGAAAAACTAACTAAAACGTGCTGCTTCTCCCAAAAACAGATGTAACCTAGTAACAATAAACGGAAAAACGACTGACAGATAATAACTTAATGTAAAAAATCTCTGGACGCAGCAAGTGCGTTATGGTAGTGAATTTTTATTAAATGCTTCAAATTTAAATAACTCAATTTTCTATAAACTTAGAAAGTTTAATATTGGTATGTATTAAGGTCTTTCCTAAGGAAAGATATCCATTAAATTTCATTAAAATAACTTTGTAATTTTCGGAGCAAAAATTTTTTTTCGAAAGAAAATTTAAAATTTGAATAACTCAATTTTTTGTGAACTTAGAAAGTTAAATTTTAGTACATAGTAAGGTCTCTCCCACGGCAACATATATAGTAAATTTCATTAAAACAGCTTTGTTATTTTCGGAGAAAAAAATTTTTTTGAAAGAAAACTCAAAATTTTCCTGGCTAACAAACTCATCCAAGCCATTAATAAAAGAAAGGCACTTGCCGAGTTTCATTGAAATCGCTTAATTATTTTTTGAGTTATCAGACGGATATATATATATATATATATATATATATATATATATATATATATATATATATATATATATATATATATATATATATATATATAATATATAAATTGAAACTGACCCCTGATATGGGTTCTAGGGGTCCTAATTCGCGCTCATTTGAAATAAATTTTGCAGAGTCTCACCATCGATACCTCTCTATTAGTGAATTTTTTTAAATAAAAATTCACTAAAAATGTCAAATGACAAGCTTTGGGATATGTCGGGAAACACCTGTCAGAATTGTCATGTTGAAATAATACAGAAAATTCACATTAATTCAGGCAATACTGTGGCTTAACCAGATACAAAATTTCGGGACGCAGCAAGTGCGTTATGGTAGTGAATTTTCATTAAAATGTTTTTAATAGCAAATATGTGTGTTTTTTTTTCAAAAAGTAGGCATCAAATTTAATTACCAGTATAACATATATATTAAAAACAATGTGCCATGTTTCATCAAAATAACTTTATTGTTTGAAATCGTACAAAAATTTCCGAAAGTAAATTTAAAGCGTAACCGAAAAAATCCGTTTCTTGGTCAACCTTATAGGTTAATAGCAAATTGAGCTTTTCAAATATGAAGCATTTAATCAAAATTCGCTACCATAACGCACTTGCTGCGTCCAGAATTTCTTTACTTACAAACATGCATTATATTTCGATGGAAAATGCAATAAAATAAGGCGTGTTCGACTAAAAAAAAATTTATTTGTATCACCAACGACTTATGGGCCACCGTTTGATTGTAGAAATATTTTTTTAAGAAGTAGCTCAAGACACCCTATAATTAATGTATACATTTTTTTTCATATCTTGTATAATAACGGATATATTGAGCTTTATTGATTTTTTACGAAAATTCGACAAAGTTATGTATCAATAAACGATAAACTCTACAGCTAAGACTACTGTCAAGCATCAGAGAAAGGTCTATTTGAAATGAATTTTTTGGAAACATTTTAGTAAAATGAAGGACAATGACGGTTGAAACTAAGACTTCAGGGTTTGTAAAACATTCTTCTTCAGACATTTTCTTTCCATATCCCGTATTAGATTCAAGTTCTTTGCCTAAATGTTGCCAATTTTGACATTTTAAATTGTCACTTTGACGTTTTGAGGAAAACCCTAATTTACTTTTCTTTAAATGCCCATGACTTTTTTGTCTTGATCTATAGCGCTAAATTTTGGTAGGTAAATTACCTATAGCCATATAAAACGACGCACCAAATTTGGTTGCCCTTTGTTACTTTCGGATATATGATTTTTTTTCTAAAGAAAACACAAAATTTTCCGGGAAAAGCTTGGCCGATTTTCCTGGCTAACGAACTTATCCAAACCACTTGCAAAAGGAAGGCATTCAGCAAATTTTATTAAAATGGGCCCATTATTTTTTGAGTTATTGGTGTGATACACACACACAAATATATATATATATATATATATATATATATATATATATATATATATATATATATATATATATATATATATATATATATATATATATATATATATATCGGAACTGACCCCGGATATGTGTTCTAGGGGGCCTAATTAGCGAGCGCTCATTTGAAGAAATTTTTTCAAATGAGCGGGATCTCCTCATTAGTGAATTTTTTTAAAGAAAATTCACTAAAAGTAAAAACACAGATGTACTGTAAAAGTCATAAAATGATCATAAGTAGTCATCGTCTTCATGACATTTTTTGGGAAAGTTAATGCAGTAGCAGTAGAATATACTACTTCATAATTGGGGGATTCATAAGTGATTAATAATTATGACTATTTTAGGACATCCACTGTGTTTTTAAATTTATTATTGAAAATGTTTATAATTTAATGTTTTAGCTAGTTGACCCTTATATATCACGAAGTTCATCAACCCAATCTGATTCCTAATACAATCCTTCCTCTTATCCATAGATTCTTTGATACACTACTTACTTCTCTCTGGATGTCTTATTTCCAATTTTTAATATAGTACCGAATTCCAGCGCCAAAATTTCCCGATCTGACTATGAAAGTAACAGCGTAGACTCACAATTAAATGTTATTTTTCAATATAATCCCCCTAACAACAATGCACTTATTACATCGTTTCATCAACAATTCGATGCCCCTGAAAAATATTCTTTAGGTTTGTCCTCAAAATGTGCCCAAACTGCAGCGTTTACCTCTTCGTCGTCACTGAAATGGCGCCCTCTATCTGGACTATAAGGGGCGTGATCAATTTATTCGAAACCGCAGTAAAGAATAGACAATTTGCATGTTTTTTCTCATTACATTTGATAGACATCCCACAAAGATGATTTTTAATATATTTTTTCATTTCACATACTACAAAAATAACGATGCAAAGAAATATTTGAAAATGCGAATTTCATAATTTATTTCAAACACCACTATTTTGCCGGCATAATCTGTGATCACTAGACGGTAATGTCACAATGACAATGCGCTTGCTTCTCGTGTGTTTACATCACCACGATGTTGAGAAACAAGCGACCGTGCTTATCATACCATAGGGCAAATGTAAACACGTCATTTATTCACTGTCCAGGTACGTCACGACAAATAGCAGAACGTTCCCGGTCACATGATAATTCGATTTTTTTATTATTATTTTTTATTTCAAAAGTCTTTTTCTGTCCACTACATATGTGTTTGGGTATTTTCATGCATGTCATAATGTTCTGTGTATGAAAAACTATTAGGTAAATGTTAAATTCATGTAATGGAAAATCCATGCAAATTGTCTATTGCGGCTTTTGCAATTCCAGGAGTGTCCACGGGTGCATTGTCATGGAGCAAACGGACGCCTTTGGTCAGTTTACCACGTCTTTTTTCCCAAATATTTGGTCGTGATGTATGCAGGAGTGTTGCATAATATGCCTCGTCGACTGTGGTGTTGCGTTGTTTGAAGGATATGAGAAGAATATCCGCACAATCCCAAATAATCGTACCCATCACTTTTTCGTATACTGACAGACCTTGAACTTTCTTGGCGGTGCTTTTCCTTCACGCCTCCATTCCGTCGACTCCCTTTTGCACTGAGGATCACAGTAGATAACCATAGTTTTATCCCCTGTGACAATTGTCTTCAACACGTCCAGAGTTTTCTCCATAGAGGTCCAAAAAGGATCGGGCTCATTCAACACAACGCTGACACTGAACTGCTGAAAGATGTTTGGGTACCCCATGATACAAATACCGAGAAATATGATATTCAGACTACCTATTTTTAGACCTGTCACGCGCATGGTGTCAAGTGGTGAGTCCAATGCAGCAATAATATGCTGTCGTGCAGTGGGGTTTGACGTTTCATCACAACCTCTTAACAAATTACGTATTTTACTAATATTTAAGTGCATACAGTTGGAAGTAATAAAAATGAAAACGATTAAATTTAGTGCTGCGATCTTTATTATCTGAAAAAGACAATATAGGCGTAACTTCAACCGCATTAAAGTGACGTATAGAAACTATTTGATTGCGATTGACTTTGTTTTAAGTGTCTAGTTCTATCACGTTACTCACCACGTGACGTCATATGAGGGGGCGGGGCATATGCGCAATATCATATATCTTCTAAGTCATTGGTTCATGTGGGTACCCACCTTGCGCTTGCTTAACTTTATTCATGCCTAAATGTTTGTGGAGGATTGGGCGAACGCATGTATCTGAAAGTCCCGACGTTTTTGACAATCATTTCACTTGCAAGCGCCGATCGCTTAGAGATCCGCAACAAGGACAATCTTGTTGTCCACCACCACTTCTGCCGTTCTTTATGTTCTTGCGTTATCTTCCAAGGATTCCTGTCCCGTTCGAACCCTTTTTACTACAGAATAAGACTCCGAATTTTTCCCCTGCGCCCCATCCAGCCGATCTTTGATGCTTTGATGTTGAAGACCTTTTCGTGTGAGGAATTTAATAACAGTCTATGCATAATTTTTGTGAATTCTGACATCGTGATCAACAAGTCTCAGTTCTAAGAAAACTAATTGACATAACATCCATGTTTGTTTTTTACAAGGCTTATAAGACTTGAACCAATGTCTTACCAAATTGTGACACGCTAGATACCCTGGATCTATGTCATGCCGCTTAATTTTGACGCTTACCACGTATTTCGTCTTTAACAAATACCCTTTTTTTAAAACAATGTAATAAACTTATATATGTCACTTCATTTAATGAAGTGAAATGATTATATGAAGATAAAATATATCTTCAGAAGTAGAAAAGTCAGTTTCAGGTTTCTTCACAATAACTCATTTATGGGAAGACAATAACTGATAGTCAGATGAAAATATTATTTTATAATGGGGAAACAGATGGAGAGTACTTCTAGACGTGGAGAACTTTTTGGGATTGTATAGTCTGTACGTTAATGATTTAAGAGTGCACTATTATTACTATTTTGTTATTATTAACATTCATCATCAATTATATTGTTATCATTATTATTACTAATTTCATCAATTGTAGCTTATTATTACTTATTATGATTGCTATTGTATTGTTATTCTCATTGTCATTATTATTAGTCGTTTTAAAATTAATAAATAATAATATGAAATCAATTAGTCTTTCAGTTATATTCAGAGTATTCTATCTATTACATATACCAGATTGCAGGTTAACCTGATAATTTAAAAACTCTGGACGCAGCAAGTGCGTTATGGTAGTGAATTTTCATAGAAATGATCTGGCACAAAATATTTTAGTATAACTTTTTTTTCTTGTAACATAGAAATCTAAATTTTGGTGTATAGTTTACTTTTTATATCGTAAACCTACCTACCAAATTTGGTTATCATAGATTTGTTATTTTTTAAGATAAACATTTTTTTCTAATGAAAACTCAACATTTTTCCAGAAAACCTAGTCCGATTTTTTCGATTAACGAACTTATCAAAGCCATTTACAAGGGGAAGGTACATGCAAAATTTTATCAAAATCGGCCCATTATTCTTTGAGATAAAAATTTTTTTCGAATAAAAACTCAAAAATTTCCCGGAAAACCTCGTCAGATTTTCCTGACTAACAAACCTGTCAAATCCATTTACAAAGGGAAGGTACATGCCAAATGTTATTAAAATCGGCTTATTACTTTTTGAGATAAGAATTTTTTCGAATGAAAACTCAATTTTCCCGGAAAACCTCGTCCGATTTTCCTGACTAACGAACTTATCCAAGCCATTTACAAAAAAAAAGTACATGCCAAATTTTATCAAAATCGGGCCATTATTTTTTGAGTTATCGGTGTGATACATATATATATATATATATATATATATATATATATATATATATATATATATATATATATATATATATATATATATATATATATATATATATATATATATATATATATATATATATATATATATATATATATATATATATATATATATATATATATATATATATATATATAAACATATAAAAATTGAAACTGACCCCGGATATAGGTTCTAGGGGTCCTAGATCGCGCTCATTTGAAGACATTTTTTCAAAATTCAAAAGTTGAGATCTCCTCATTAGTGAATTTTTTCTAAGAAAATTCACTAAAAAGACGCAGCAAGTGCGTTATGGTAGTGCATTTTCATTAAAATGTTTTTAAAAACATGTTTTTTTAAGAAAGCAGGCATCAAATTTGGTTACCAGTATAATCTATATATTAGAAGCAATGTGCCGTGTTTCATCAAAATAACTTTATTGTTTGAAAATTTACAAAAATTTCCGAAAGTAAGCTTAAATTGTTTCCGAAAAACTGGTTTTCTGGTCAACCTTATAGGTTAATAGCAAATTGATTCAAATTTGAAGCATTTAATGAAAATTCGCTACCATAAAGCACTTGCTGCGTCCCAAATTTCTTTTATTACAAATATGTATTATATTTCGATGGTAAATGCAAAAATGCAATAACATAGGGCGTGTTCGTTAAAAAAAAAAGAAAATTTGAATCACCAACGACTTATGGGCCAGCCCTGTAATTGTGGAAATATTTTTAAGATGTAGCTCAAGACACCCTATAATTAATGTAAACAACTTTTTTTCGTAACTTGCATAATAACGGATATATCGAGCTTTAACGATTTTTTACGAAAATTCGACAAAAATGATATACCATTAAACGATAAACTCTATAGCCAACACTACTGCTAAAGCATCAGAGAAAGGGTCTATTTGAAATGAATTTTCTGGGAATATTTTAGTAAAATGAAGGACAATGACGATTGAAACTAAGAGTTCAGGCTTTGTAAAACATTATTCTTGAGACATTTTCCTTCCGTAGATCATATTAGTTTCAGATTGATTGCCTAAATATTACCCATTTTGACGTTTTAAATCGCGACTTTGACGTTTTGAGGAAAACCCAAATTTATGTTTCTTTAAATGCCTGTAACTCTTTTGTCCTTTAACCTGCAGAACTAAATAGGTCGCTTACCTATAATGATATAAACCAGTGTACCAAATTTCGTTGCCCTTACTTCGTTAATTCCGGTGATATAATTTTTTTTCGAATGAAAACTCAAAATTTTCCCGGAAAACCTCGTCAGATTTTCCTGACTAACGAACTTATCCAAGCCATTTACAAACGGAAGGTATATGCCAAATTTTATCAAAATCGGCCCATTATTTTTTGAGTTATCGGTGTGAAATATATATATATATATATATATATATATATATATATATATATATATATATATATATATATATATATATATATATATATATAAATTGAAACTGACCCCGGATATGGGTTCTAGGGGTCTTAGTTCGCGCTCGTTTGCAAAAAAAATTCAAAATTCAGAAGACGGGATCTCCCCATTAGTGAATTTTTTCTACGAAAATTCACTAAAATTGCATCAAAATAGATAGTTACCAGTAAAAAAAATATATTAAAAGTCAGAGCGCGGCGTGTGTGTTATGGTAGCGAATTTTCATAAAATCTGTCATCAAGTTATTTACACAACAGACACTGGTCAAGTTTAATCAAAATCGGTTAACTGATCTGCAAATTGCCGCACGGATATACGGGGTGAATCATTAGTCCATTTACAAACATTGTCAGTGGAAAGTAGATTTAATTTAACGAAGTAATGTTAATATAAACATTCAGGGTTCCCACTCGTCTGGAAAACAGAGAAAAGTCGGGGAATTTGTAGAAGGAAAAATTTTGTCAGAGAAATCAGGGAAAAATTGAGAAAAACTGTGAAGATAGACTAAGTCAGGAAATTTTTGTGCGTGTCAGGGAAAAATAATTTGTTTCCGTTTTATAATAAATAATTAAAACACAATGATAGGTGCTTTGTATAAAGTAGCGTTTTCGTTTACTGGTAAGGAAAATTGTTTGTTTTATAAATGGAATTTTGGGAAAGTGTGTTTTCCGCCATGAGGCGAAGAGCTACTGTATTCTGTAGTAGTGTGTTACACATTTTTGGGGTAGATTGTGAATATCAAAGTCGGGGAAATAGGTTTTGGCATGTCAGGGAAAAGTCGGGGAAATTGATATGCTGTTTTAGTGGAAACCCTGAACATGTTCTATGAAAAATGCAGTCATGATTTAGCTAACATAACATTCAGTCACTATCAGTGAAAATAATTAGCAATTAAATAGTGCTGCAAATTGAATCATAACTTCCACATAGCTGTGATAATTTACTGTCATATCAGAAAGACATTCTCATGACCTGAATTTAGGATCCATGACTTGACCACTATATTTATATATATATATATATATATATATATATATATATATATATATATATATATATTTATGTATATATGTATGTATGTATGTATGTATGTATGTTCGTATTCCTGTAACCATAAACTGAAATAAATTCATTTTCTAACGAAGAATATGCTAAGATTATTCTTATAAATGGATTTTGTAATGGTAACGCTCGTAATACAGTCAGGAAATATCACAATAGATTTACTAATAGACTCCATAATGGGTGGAGTAAGACTAAGGGTATGCACAATCAACCAAAGGTTGCAGTGCTATCGGGGCGGCAAGGCCGCGGACGAGCCCTGAGGGGGAAAAAATAGACTCCATCCGCCACATTCCTTATTTAGTACATCATTTAGACTTCGGTACTGCCGCTCCTCCGAGATAGGATGATTTAAACGTTCTCGAAAAAATGTTTTACCTGAACAGCAGGAAATCAGTACCCGACCATAGCACACAATTTTTGGCCTTCACAGAGACTTTTGTAGTTGCACCCTTAACATTGACTAGTAGTGACCCAGGCTGTTACAAAATTGGCGTTATATCTTCGTGCTAATATTTACAGTGTGTCCCACTTAAGATTATATTGCCGTAATATTTTAGCGAATCTTCGTCAAAAAAATTAGAGAGTAAACTACTTTTGAATTTTCGATTATTTTTTCAATTAAGGGCGAATTAGAGCCTTCGGAAGCTATTCCCGAGATTCATTCAAATTGTTATATATATATATATATATATATATATATATATATATATATATATATATATATATATATATATATATATATATATATATATATATATAACTCATCCTTATCCACCGGTCTTAAGGAGGCGGGAGATCGATGCCTAAGAGTTCATTTGTTTTAAACTTCCTTAATCTCTTGAAAATGATTGCAACACAGGAACCGAAACGTTATATATCTTTGAAACTCGTCAGATTATTTTTACAAAATTTAACTCATATTGCCATTAAACTACAGATGCAGTGTGCGAAAATGCAGTTTTGTTGAATAATTGTAATCCCAGATCTTCCGGAATAAAATTTTACAGAATTTGGCACATGCGGCGAATGATATTCGTTGTTGCTAGAAAAGGACATTACTGTAGAGTTAAATAGAATATACAAAGAGGCATATATTAAATTATTTAGTGTCATGTGATTTGAATGACTTTTCATATTGAATTAATAGAAAAAATTCAGATGCTTTGAGGTGAGTTGTTTATAAAAATCAGCTATTTAAATTCAACATAAATAAGTTTTAAACATGTGCTTAGGAAATAAAGTAAGTTGCGTTGTATTATGACACTTGGGAAAATTACTACTGCTGCGACCCGACTGTCTTCAGTTTTTATCTGATTTAAACCAGATTGATCTTAAATTATATGATTACAATATGGTCTGCTTATGGCCCAAAAATGAACTCAACCTTTTCAAATCTAAAGCCACCTCTTATTCCAAAATAAATCGGAAAAAATGAAAACAGTAGTAGTAGGTCGAATAGCTCGGTTTGCGAGGTGAGGAACCTCTAGGATCACGGGTGCGAGCCGTATTTAGACAGTCTGTCTTTTTCACTCGAATGTGGCAATGCCGGCTTCTGATAAGTTATGGGTGGTGTCTTTTGCCTATATGTGTATGTACGCCTCCCACACACACACATGTCTAATACTTTTGGTGCGGAGTTTGGTATTATTATAGGCATTTTTTATCAAACCATTTTAAGTAAATAAGTTATTGAGAATTGTCGTAAAAGCGTAAATCCAACGTTTTGTGTAAATTACCAAATATTAAGAAATGAGGTTTACAAAACACCCTAACAAAACACATACCGGATTTAGAAAACCCGATCACCAAGCTTGCAATGAAATTTCACCTTTAATCTTTCGGAACGTTAAGAACAACATAAAGCGAATAGAGGCATACATAAGAAGGATTAATAGAGAAGAGCATTTAGTCTTTTTGCCCCGTATTTAACAATTCACAAATTATCAATTTTGTAAGTAGTTTTATAGTGAATTTTCGTAGAAAAAATTCACTAATGGGGAGATCCCGATTTTTGAATTTTCAAAAAATTTTTGCAAATGAGCGCGAACTAGGACCCCTAGAACCCATATCCGGGGTCAGTTTCAATTTTTATATGTTTATATATATATATATATATATATATATATATATATATATATATATATATATATATATATATATATATATATATATATATATATATATATATATATATACCGATAACTCAAAAAATAATGGGCCGATTTTGATAACATTTGGCATGTACCTTTCTTTTGTCAATGGCTTGTATAAGTTCGTTATTCAGGCAAATCGGACGAGGTTTTCCGGAAAAATTTTGAGTTTTCATTCGAAAAAAATTCTTATCTCAAAAAGTAATAAGCCGATTTTAATAAAATTTGGCGTGTACCTTCCTTTTGTAAATGGCTTTGACAAATTTGTTAGTTAGGAAAATCGGACGAGGTTTTCCGAGAAAATGTTGAGTTTTCATTCGAAAAAAATTCTTATCTCAAAGAATAGAAGGCCGATTTTGATAAAATTTGGCGTGTACCTTCCTTCTGTAAATGGCTTTGACAAGTTTGTTAGTCAGGAAAATCGGACGAGGTTTTCCGGGAAAATTTTGAGTTTTCATTCGAAAATTTTTTTATCTACGAATAAAAGGCCCATTTTCATAAAATTTGGCACGTGCCTTCCTTTTGTAAATGGCTTTGATAAGTTCGTTAATCAGAAAAATCTGACAAGCTTTTCCGGGAAAATTTTGAGTTTTCATTTGAAAAAAAAAATTATCTTAAAAAATAAAAAATCTATGATAACCAAATTTGGTAGGTAGGTTTACGATATAAAAAGTAAACTATACACCAAAGTTTAGATTTCTATGTTACAAGAAAAAAAAGTTGTAATAAAATATTTTGTGCCAGATCATTTCTATGAAAATTCACTACCATAATGCACTTGCTGCGTCCAGGCTTTTTTTTCATCATAATTTCAATATTTGTTAATTTTAACGAAACTTTTAGAGCAATTCTGAAGAACTTAGGTAAAAAATATATTTTTTTAATTTCTATTTTTTTTTATTTTTTTTTTGGGGGGACCACAGGTGGCTTTGCATTTGAAATGGGGAAGCGACTTTTCTGCCATGAATAGACCATACTGTATCCTATAATTTAAAATCAATTTGATTTAAATTTACTAAAAAGTAAGTAACACATAAAATACCTTAAGTGGGACACACTGTAGATTATTCATAACGCGGCAAGTGTTTTATGATAGCTAATTTTCCCAAAAATTATATTAACCCTGGATATGTGGGGGCCTAAGTTCGCGAGTATTTAAAGAATTTTTTAAAAGTCACTGTCATTATTGCATAGGCAAATTAGTCTGCTAACATTCACGAAAATCGGGTGTGGCCCAAAAATCAACTTGAAAACAGCGGTGTAACTGTATATATAGGCTGTCCCATTTGAAATTGTTTTCAGTAACTTTGTGATCAGGACCCATAAAAACATTGTAACAAAACTATTAGGTTCTACACATTCAGTTATGAAAAAACGTAATTTATTTTTTTAACTCTCAAGGCGAAAATTTATACGACATTCATAGAAATGGCAAATGTTCAGTTCCACCCTGTACCTTCGAAACAAAACATAAAAAAAGCCTGGACGCAGCAAGTGCGTTATGATAGTGAATTTTCATTAAAATGTTTTAAATAGCAAATATGTGTTTTTTTTTAAGAAAACAGACATCAAATTTGATTACCAGTATAACATATATAGTAAAAATAATGTACCATATTTCATCAAAATAACTTTATTGTTTGAAAATGTAAAAAAAAAATTCGAAAATAAACTTAAAATGTTCCCGAAAAAACTAGTTTCCTGGCCAACGAACCTTATAGGTTAATAGCAAATTGAGTTATTCAAATTTGAGGCATTCAATAAAAACTCGCTACCATAACGCACTTGCTGAGTCCCGAATGTATTTTCTTACAAACATGCATTATAATTTCGTGGTCTAAATTCCTTACATTTAAGGCTGGCTCAGAACTGACACTGATAGGGGGAATCCGTCTGTGTAATTAAAAGAAAACATTGTTTATTCTATTTCAACTGAACAGATTTTCCTGGTTATCGAACTTATTCAAGCTACTTGCAAAAGGAAGGTACTCACCAAATTTTATCAAAATCGGCCCATTATTTTTTGAGTTATCGGTGTGATACATATATATATATATATATATATATATATATATATATATATATATATATATATATATATATATATATGTATATATATATATATATATATATATATATATATATATATATATATATAAAATACATACCTCAAGTGGGACACACTGTAGATTATTCATATCGCAGCTAGTGTTTTATGATAGCGAATTTTCCCAAAAATTAAATTAACCCTGGATATGTGGGGGCCTTAGTTCTCGAGTATTTAAAGAATTGTTTAAAAGTCACTGTCATTATTGCATAGGCAAATTATTCTGCTAACATTCACGAAAATGTCCCAAAATCAACTTGAAAACAGCGATGTAACTGTATATATAGGCTGTCACATTTGAAATTGTTTTCAGTAACTTTGTGATCAGGACCCATAAAACATTGTAACAAAACTATTAAGTTCTACACGATCCGTTATGAAAAACGTAATTTATTTTTTTAACTCTCAAGGCGAAAATTTATACGACATTCATAGAAATGGCAAATGTTCAGTTCCACCCGGTACCTTCGAAACAAAACATAATTTATGAATTCCTTAATGATTGCACAAGATTCGTTTCGGGAACAATTGCTATCGCAAATAATATTTAATTTCGCTGATAACATTGTTCAAAACAAAAAGCATGATGAATGCTTATTTAAGTTGACCTTGTGTAAGCCATTAATCAAAAATAATGAATATAAAAGTCCTTACTTTTTATTATTTATAAATCGATTTTTGAATCAATATATTAACTAAAGGTATATATTTTATATCTTCTTGTTGTATTATCAGACTGTAAAAAGTAACTTCAAAACATTAAGTCAATGGGTGTTGCCATTGAACGAACTTCATAAATAAATAAAAGACGCGGGTTGCATTCGACGTTGCCGAATGCTGAATATCTATATAATCTTTGCTGATATGTGGTGATTGTGGTCTATTACTAATATATACCTATTAAGTACACTTTGGAATCCAATTCACCACAACACATTCTTAATGACCTGACGATGGTTTCGCTAACAAGTTTAGCGTTACCTATGTATAATCTAAACCGTTAACGATCATCATTGTATTTATAGTAGATGCCAGGTAATCGACCGCACCCTTCGAGAGATAATCCCAAATAAACTTTTTCCGGCTGTGTTTACCGGGAGTTCCTCTATTAATTAATCTTATATTTGTGCCCACGCAAAGTCGGCACCCAATTGTTTGAGAAAAAAATATTGATCCTACAATGAACTGCACAGAGGGGCCGGTGCTATTTTCATACATATACGTCTAATTGTCGCGATTGTCTAATATTTTTAATTATCTGAATCGAGACAATTAGACGCATATGAAAGTATATACAGTGAGCCGGCATGGAATGGAACACATTCCGTGAAATCTTTAGGGGGCAAAAAATCGCCGAGGCATGTCATTAGATTTGAATGTGCACATTTTGACAACAAAAAATTATGACGTCATCCGTTTCGCAGATATAACATAGTCAATGTTTTTAAATGGTAACCCTAATTTTGACAGTTCTATTGGAAACAGTTGCTTTTTCTGAATACCTCACCAAATTTCATGATATGTTACATAAGGATATTTTTGCGAAAATATAAAGTGTATTTTGATCAACCAAGAAATATTGCATATAACTGAAAAAAAGGATAATGATTGAAATAAGGCAAATCTCCCTACAAACGATAAAATAAGTAATCCAGGAATTTGAAAATCATCTTGCTTATTGTCAATAAGTTAATGTGCAACAATTTGAACATTAAATTTAATATTGTCTCTTGCCTTGTTATTTGTTTTTTTTTACATTGTTTAATTAAAGTGTTCAAAACTTATCATTGTCTCAAAAATATCCTTGTGTAACATACGTGAAATTTGGTCACCTGTATTCATAAAAGGCGCTCTTTCCAATAGAACTGTCAAACGTGGGGTTACCACCAAACCGATGACGTTACAAAAAAAATTATGTCAAAATTTGTACATTCAGGTCTCAGCGATTTTTGTTGTGTTTGCCCCACTGAAGATTTTACGGAATTTGTTCCATTCTATGCGGACTCGCCGTATATCACTAAATATATAAATAGTATGAGTTGTATGAATCAAGAGCCGCGCCACCTCTTTGCAGTTCATTGTTGAATCAATATCTCTTTCAAACAAAAGATGCCTACTTTACGTGGGAAGAAAGATAATGGATTTTTAATAGACGAACTTCCGGTAAACAAGCGAAGAAAGTTTGTTTGGGAACCCTCGAAGAACAGCGGCAATTAAAAAGAAAGTGGCCACCATTTTGAAGTAAGTGGATTTAGCGAGAATTCACAAGAGAGGCTATTGGGTTTTTAAACCACTTAGAAAACATATTGGTGAATTTTTATTTTAAAAATTTCACTAAGAAAGGTATCGATGGTGAGACTTTGCAAAAAAAATTTCAAATGAGCGCGAACTAGGATCCC
Organism: Tillus elongatus; assembly: GCA_964006375.1. Classification (NCBI taxonomy): domain Eukaryota; kingdom Metazoa; phylum Arthropoda; class Insecta; order Coleoptera; family Cleridae; genus Tillus; species Tillus elongatus. The sequence continues at coordinate 123,892,317 of OZ023264.1, forward strand.
TAGAACCCATATATAAGTATGTATGTATATATATATATATATATATATATATATATATATATATATATATATATATATATATATATATATATATATATATATATATATATATGTATATATATGTATATATATGTATATATATATATATATATATATATATATATATATATATATATATATATATATATATATATATATATATGTCTGATAACTCAAAAAATAATTAACCGATTTCGATGAAACTTGGCAAGTGCCTTTTTTTATTAATGGCTTGGATGAGTTCGTTAGCCAGAAAAATCGGACGGACCCGGGAAAATTTTGAGTTTTCTTTCGAAAAGTAACAAAGCTGTTTTAATGAAATTTACTATATATGTTGCCTCGGGAGAGATCTTACTACGTACCAAAATTCAACTTTCTAAGTTTGGAGAAAATTGAGTTATTCAAATTTTAAATTTTCTTTCGAAAACTTTTTTTTTGTCCAAAAATTACAAAGTTATCTTAATGAAATTTTGTGGATATCTTGCCTTAGGAAAGACCTTACTACGTATCAAAATTAAACTCTCTAAGTTTATAGAAAATTGAGTTATTTAAATTTGAAGCATTTAATAAAAATTCACTACCATAACGCACTTGCTGCGTCCCGAGATTTTTTTATTTATTAATTTTGCAAACTTATAAAAAGGGTAATAATTACTTTTAAACAATTCTGAAAATGTACAAGCATCTCGAATTCAACCAATTCGACTGATTTTTTTACCACTACGTTTAAGTTATTGAAGGATTATATGTACCAAAAGTGAAATTATTTGCTCAGGCGTTCTGAAGTTACAATGTTTATAAAATCGTTCTAGATACTAACAGATTGGCCGCCATTTTAAGTGCTTGAGTTTAGGCAAAATGAGTGGAGACTATAAATCTGACTTGCTACTTCAATGTGTTTGTTTTTAAATACGCCAGTACGATTTGTGAGCAGGGGCGTTGTCTTGCAAAAAAGCACACATTTGACCAGTTTTCCGTGCCTCTTTCTTTCTAATTTTCTCGCGTAGTTTAGTTAACTCACTCTAGTATGCTTCCGTGGCAGTTCTACCTCGTTCCGGAAGATATAGCAGAATTATTTCATCTCTGTCCCAGAAAACTGAGGCAAGATCCTTGCCAAGCGATTTTTCAACACGGATTTTTTTGGGCGTTGAAAACCGGAATGCGTGCACTCTTTCAATTAGTTGTAAAAAGTAGAAAAAATTTAAGCAATAAGTAGTTCTTAGAGGTATGTTTTTCTGGAAGTAATAGTAATGGTTTGAATTTAAGATGCGATGAACAAATGGTGGAATATGATTAAATTCATTAATTGTTGTTACCCTTACTTGGTAAAACTGTTCCATACTAATTATAGTCCTAGAGACTATTTTTTATAGCTTCACAAATGTTTGTTTTCTGCCCTGTAACCGGTTTCTCTTGTCTCTAATGCTGTTAAACACCGAAACCAGTTACAAAGAAGAGAACAAGCAGTTGTGAAGCCGGAGAAATAGTCTCTACGTTTTTATTTAGAATATAATTCAAGTTAAAAATAGACGTAGAGACTTTCTTTGGCTTCACAAATGTGCATTTACGAAACCAGTTACAGAGAAGGGAACAAGCATTTGTGAAGCCAGAGAAATAGTCACTACGTTTTTATTTAGAATATAATTTAAGTTAAAAATAGACGTAGAGACTTTAGCTTCACAATGGTACGTTTTTTTTTCTGTAGCCGGTTTCGGTGCTTGACAACATCATCAGGCAGGTGAAAATTGAACTGATTTATACGTATTCATGAAAATTACAAATACAAATCCGTTGCTACCTTATGATGTTTTGATCAAAAATTCTTTAAACATAAAAATAGAATAAAAATGACAGATGACGCGCTCAAAATGTTTACGTGATGTGTGACAATATTGAACATGAAATAGAATCAAACTATAGCAATAATTATTACAGCAATAAAATAACTCAACAATAACAGCAATTAATCGGACTCCATACAACGAAAATATCGAGACATCAGTCTACTATGTTATTACAACTTTTTTAAATACAGTGTGTCCCAAACTGGACGGGAATGTATTGCTATCTCCGTTATTATTAGAGATAGAGAGGCGATTAAATTAGCAATGTTTTGTATAATTCATGCTCGTTCCAAATACGACTTCTATTTTGCCCTGTCTCTTTTCGTTTTCGAGTTATTTTGACAAAACCAAAATTTATCGATTTCTTTTTTTCTTCAATATCTAAGTAGGCGTTGATCTGACATGTTTAAGATTTGCACATTATGAGGATACTTTTTACAGAGTAATCTTTTTGTGCTATTCTCAACGATTGTCATTTGTTTTTGAGCTACAGGTATCAAAGTTTGTTTTTATTATGGCAGCCATATTGGACTTTTCGCTCATGTGATAGCCTGTGAAAAGAGCATTCCAATGATGTACAACATGCTTCAGATATCTTATAATTGCACTGACAATTTTGAGAAAAACCGTTTTGAGGATAGTATGCTATAAAATCGAATACCAGAAAACAAATGAAAAAAAAGTGTTCAAAAAGCAGTAGGCCATGGAGTCTAACAATAGACTTATACTTTTAACATAATTTTCCGTAATGTTTCACGATAAAAAATAGGAACTTTGGGCACACCAATGAATCGGCCCATTATTACAAATGATATTTTACATTACATTATCCTAAAAATATATATATATATATATATATATATATATATATATATATATATATATATATAATTTAGTTGAATAGGTAAACCTAGTAAGTAACTAAATTTACTAACAGAACTCAATAAAAAGCAGAATAATGATTTATGAAGACGCCTTTGAAAATTGTTTGATTTTTAAACCTAAGTCAACTGAAAAACAACAGAAGAAAGGTTGCTATGGATATAACACTATCGCGACAATTAAGAATACTGTCATTCTTAATTATCTCAATTATCAACAATTTGAGGTGTATTTAACACGTTGCTTAAAATTTTGTACTAAATAGTTTGTTGCCTGTTTAATTTAAATATTATTGAACAATATGTTTAGTAATGAAGAATATTTTGACATGTTGGAATGTTATATTCATTCTAACCGAAATACTGACGCAGCTGCAAGTTCATATCAAAACAACTACCTAGAAAGACGACAACCAAACACCAAAATATTTCGCAGGATAGTGACCATTGAATGACGGTAGCTTCCACGCAAAGAAACTACCAATGCCTAGAAATGAAGAAAGAAATAATGCCGTCTTACAGGTTTCAAACGAAAACCCTCCGCAAACTGCTCGGTTTTATGATGAACAAATTGACATTCCAAAAAGTACGGCACACCGTGTATTAAAACAAAGTCATTACCATTCATACAAACCTACAATCGTACAAGGCTTAAATGTTGGCGATTACCCTAAGCGACTTCAATTCTGCATATGGTATCAAGGATGTTTGGGATCAATTAATGTTTGGTGCGGCTTATTAGGTAAAAAACTGTTTTTATTTGTAGATTAGACAGTTAATTTTAAAAAAAATCAGGTAACTTCATTGTTGGTCCGTTCTTTTGTGAAAATAATTTAACTGGGGCAAGGTATCTTAATCTATTGAAATGGTATGATACCAACAATTAGAAGAGTTCATGATAATTTAGACGAGATTTGGTACCAACAAGATGGTTGTCCAGCTCACAATGCTAGGATCGTCAAAGAATGTTTGTACCAAAATTTTAATAATCGTGTCATGTGTAACAATGGGCTGGTTCATTGGTGTGCTCGAAGTCCTGATATAACACCCATTGATTTTTATTTTTGGGGTACTCTCAAGAATGATGTGTATAAATTCGATCCACCACAAAATATCAATGAATTATGAAACAGGGTCACGGAAGTTATAAATCATATTAACCAAAAACCCTCAGCAGAGTTTGCAGGCATGTTTCAAAAAGGTGTATAAAGTGCATTGAACAAAACGGTGGCCATATTGAACAATTTTCTATTTAGTGTATTTTTAAGTTTCTATTTTATTGTTTGTCGAGTTCAGTTTCTAATTGTGTTGTTTTGTGGAGGTTACGTTTCTAATTGTTATTGCCGGGTTTCGTTATTAAACTGTACCTAGCATTATTACCTAATTAAGTATTGTAAATTAAATCACAATATGTTTTATCGTGAATCATTACGGAAAATTATGTTAAAAGTAGAAGTCTATTGTTGGACTCCATGGCCTACTGCTTTTTGAACACTTTTTTTGTCATTTGTTTTCTGGTATTAGATTTCATCATAGCCTACTATCCTCAAAACGGGTTTTCTCAAAATTGTCAGTACAATTACAAGATTTTTCAAGCATGTTGTACATCATTGGAAAGCTCTTTTCACAGGCTCACATGAGCAAAAAATTCGATATGGCTGCCATAATTAAACAAACGTTGATACCTGTAGCTCAAAAACAAATGACAATCCAAAGTTGAGAATAGCACAAAAAGATTACTCTGTAAAAAAGTGTCCTGATAATGTGCAAGTCTTAGACATGTCAGATCAACGCCTACTTAGATATTGAAGAAAAAAGAAATCGACAAATTTTGTTTTTTTCAAAATAACTCGAAAACGAAAAGATTTAGTGCAAAATACAAGTCATATTTGGAACGAGCATGAAATTCTACAAAACATTGCTAATTTAACCGTCTCCCTATCTAAGAATAACGGAGATAGCAATATATTCCCATCCAGTTTAGGACACACTGTATAGATAGACGTATTTTGTTGGTATTTAATCAGAAAGAAGGACTTCCAAGAAAGTAGAATCCATTAGATCAGTTTACTAATTTAAAACAAGGTAGCTATGGTCGTGTATGTACTTTTTAGTGAATTTTCGTAGAAAAAATTCACTAATGGGGAGATCCCGACTTTTGAATTTTGAAAAAAATTTTGCAAATGAGCGCGAACTAGGACCCCTAGAACCCATATCCGAGGTCAGTTTCAATTTTTATATGTTTATATATACATATATTATACATATATACATATATATATATATATATATATATATATATATATATATATATATATATATATATATATATATATATATATATATATATATATATATATATATATATCACACCGATAACTCAAAAAATAATGGGCCGATGTTGATAAAATTTGGCATGTACCTTTCTTTTGTCAATGGCTTGGATAAGTTCGTTAGTCAGGAAAATCGGACGAGGTTTTCCGGGAAAATGTTGAGTTTTCATTCGAAAAAAATTCTTATCTCAAAAAATAATGGGCCGATTTTAATAAAATTGGGTATGTACCTTCCCTTTGTAAATGACTTTGACAATTGTTAGTCAGGAAAATCGGACGAGGTTTTCCGGGAAAATGTTGAGTTTTCATTCGAAAAAAATTCTTATCTCAAAAAATAATGGGCCGATTTTAATAAAATTGGGTATGTACCTTCCCTTTGTAAATGACTTTGACAATTGTTAGTCAGGAAAATCGGACGAGGTTTTCCGGGAAAATTTTGAGTTTTTATTCGAAAAAATTTTTTATCAAAGAATAATGGTCCGATTTTGATAAAATTTGGCATGTACCTTCCTTCGTTAATAGAAAAAATCGGACGAGGTTTTCCGGAAAATTTTTGAGTTTTCATTTGAAAAAAAATTTTATCTTAAAAAATAAAAAATCTATGATAACCAAATTTGGTAGGTAGATTTACGATATAAAAAGTAAACTATACACCAAAATTTAGATTTCTATGTTACAAGGAAAAAAAGTTATAATAAAATATTTTGTGCCAGATCATTTCTATGAAAATTCACTACCATAACGCACTTGCTGCGTCCAGGATTTTTTACTTCTAAAGCTTCAAAAAAGTCAAGTTTGCGCTTGTCATTACAAAAATGTTGTGGCTGTATGCGGTTATTTACTGTGGGTCTATGCTAAATATCAATAATGTAGATTTGTCAGCGTGGTTATTTCTAAGTGCAGAAATATTATATGTTCGTTGTATCAGTTATTAAAATTTCTAGAAGTTTGACCGATATAGATTTCGTTACAGTGTACACAAGCTAATTTACAAATTTTAGCTTTTATCATGGAAAACATGAGTTTTCTTTAGCGTTAAATGCAAATGACGCGTTGTGTTGTAAGATTTAAAAGCTACCTTTGTATTTATACAGGCATTTAAAATATTTGAAATGTTTTCTTAAATAATTTCTAAAACAAGTCAACTATCGTGTCTGGTAAAAAGGACCTAATAAAATATTACAGACCAAGTATTTGGCGCAAAAAGGTCAGGAGATATCAAAATAATTAAATTTCAATTTTTTGTTGTTGAGATTTTTTCTAAAACCATCAACATTGGTGATATATAAACAAAGATTCTGAAACGAATGTGAGTTATGGAGAACATTAGGCAAGAAGTGTTTTATAATGTCTTAAATTTCATGTTTCAACAGCTATTGTTCTTTATTTGACTAAAATATTTTCAGATAATTCGATGTTTTGGCAATAGTTTAAACTACACAGTTTGTGATTTAGAACTGTTATATTTTTTATGCGACAAAATAGGATGCTTCTTTTGAGTCAATAAAATGATACACTGACACACCATATATTATAACCACTGGTAAAATGGGTTATGGTAGCGAATTTTCAAAAGCCGTTTAATTTTTAATAATTTTAATAACCTAATTTTGGGTACGTAACAAAATTTATATTGAGGTAACACGTGCACCAAATTTCATCAAAGCAACTTCATTATTTTTGAGGATACTAGTTTTTATACTTTAATTTTTTGCAGTTTGAAAGATTCACACCGATAACTAAAAAAATAATAGGCCGATTTAAATTAAATTTGGGGAGTGTCTTCCTTTTGAAAGTGGCTTGGATAAGTTCGTTAGCCAGGAAAATCGGCCCAGGTTTTCCCGGAAAATTTTTGTGTTTTCTTTCGGACAAAATTTATATTTCCGGAGATAACAAAGTACGGACAACGAAATTTGGTGTGCGTGTTTGTATTACAAATAGTGATCCACGTACCAAAATTTAGGTCTGTATGTTAAAAGACAAAAATGTTATAGCCATTTAAGGAAAACAAATTTGGGGTTTTCCTCAAAACGTGAAAGTGCGATTTGAAACGTCAAAATTCGCAGCATTTAGGCAAATAACCTGAAACAAATACGGATTATGTAAAGAGAATGTCGCAAGAAGCGTGTTCAGCTTCAACCGTCATCGTCCTTCATTTTACTAAAAGATTTACAAAAGATTAATTTCAAATAGACCCTTTCTCTGATGCTTTGGCTGTAGGTTTAGTTAAGTTGGTGCTTGGGCTGTAGGTTCAGTTAAGTTTATAGTTTAACGGTCTATACTTTTTAGCTAATTTTCGTAGCAAAGAAATTCGTTAATGAGGAGACCGCGACTTTTGAATTTTAAAAAGATTTATTCGAATGAGTGGAAACTTGGCGCGCTAGAATCCATATCCGGGTACTTTCAGTTTTTATCTGTTTGCATATATACAAAGTGACGCATTTCTACGGTAAAGCTCAATATAATTGTTATTATACAAGATACGAGAAAAAATTGTATACATTAATTATAGGGTGTCTTAAGCTGCATCTTATAAAAATATTTTGAGAATCACAGGGTGGTTCATTTGTTGGTGTTCCCTTCAATTGTTTTTTTTTTCGAACACCCTTATATTATTGTATTTTTGCATTTTTTTATCGAAATATGTTGCATGTTTGTAAGGAAAAAATCAAGACGCAGTAAGTGCGTTTTGGTGGCGAATTTTCATTAAATCCTTCAAATGTCAATAATTAAATTTGATATTAACCTAAGGTTTGTTGGCTAGGAAACCAGTTTTCTCGGAAACATTTGTTTGTTTTCGCAGAAGTGTTGTCATTTTCAAACAATAAGTTATTTTGATACAAATATGGTGAATTGTTTCTACTATATAGGCTATAGTGGCAACCAGATTGATGCCTGCTTGCATTAGAGAGACATATTTGCTATTAAAAACATTTTTATGAAAATTCAGTTCCATAACGCACTTGTTGCGTCCAGACTTTTTTATTGTACATTTCTATTTATTTCGTACATGTTAAACTGATTACTTGGATTTGTATTATTATATTATTTACATCAATATAGATTGTAGCAGATGACTGTTCACAGTGGGCTGAATGTGAGACGTTTCCATTAAACAAGATCGAAGATGTAGGGAATATGATGTTGCATGCAGTTTATTTTTCTCATTTGAGACTTTTTCTATTGCACATTTCTATTTATTTTGTACATGTTTAACTGATTTGTATTGTAATAATACTTACATCAATATAGATTGTAGCAGATGACTGTTCACGGTGGCCTGAATGTGAGACGTTTCCATTAAACAAGACCGAAGATGTAGGTAATATTATGTTGCATTCAGTTTATTTTTCTCATTTGAGACTTTTTTGATTGTACATTTGTATCTATTTTGTACATGTTAAACTAATTACTCAGATTTGTATTGTAATAGTACTTGCATCAATACAGATTGTAGCAGACGACTGTTCACAGTGAGCTGATTGTGAGACATTTCCGTTTAAACAAGACCGAAGATGTAGGGAATATGATGTTGCATTCAGTTTATTTTTCTCATTTGAGACTTTTTAGATTGTACATTTGTATCTATTTTGTACATGTTAAACTAATTACTCAGATTTGTATTGTAATAGTACTTGCATCAATACAGATTGTAGCAGGCGACTGTTCACAGTGGGCTGATTGTGAGACATTTCTGTTTAAACAAGACCGAAGATGTAGGGAATATTATGTTGCATTCAATTTATTTTTCTCATTTGATACTTTTTTGATTGTACATTTGTATCTATTTTGTACATGTTAAACTAATTACTCAGATTTGTATTGTAATAGTACTTGCATCAATACAGATTGTAGCAGGCGACTGTTCACAGTGGGCGGATTGTGAGACATTTCCGTTTAAACAAGACCGAAGATATAGGGAATATTATGTTGCATTCAGTTTATTTTTCTCATATGAGACTTTTTTGATTGTACATTTGTATCTATTTTGTACATGTTAAACTAATTACTCAGATTTGTATTGTAATAGTACTTGCATCAATACAGATTGTAGCAGGCGACTGTTCACAGTGGGCTGATTGTGAGACATTTCCGTTTAAACAAGACCGAAGATGTAGGGAATATTATGTTGCATTCAGTTTATTTTTCTCATTTGATACTTTTTTGATTGTACATTTGTATCTATTTTCTACATGTTAAACTAATTACTCAGATTTGTATTGTAATAGTACTTGCATCAATACAGAATGTAGCAGGCGACTGTTCACAGTGGGCTGATTGTGAGACATTTCCGTTTAAACAAGACCAAAGATGTAGGGAATATTATGTTGCATTCAGTTTACTTTCCTCATTTGATAATTTTATTGTACATTTCTATTTATTTTGTACATGTTAAACTAATTACTCGGATTTGTATTGTAATGATACTTGCATCAATACAGATTGTAGCAGATGACTGTTCACGGTGGCCTGAATGTGAGACGTTTCCATTAAACAAGACCGAAGATGTAGGGAATATTATGTTGCATTCAGTTTATGTTTCTCATTTGAGACTTTTTTGATTGTACATTTGTATCTATTTTGTACATGTTAAACTAATTACTCAGATTTGTATTGTAATAGTACTTGCATCAATACAGATTGTAGCAGACGACTGTTCACAGTGAGCTGATTGTGAGACATTTCCGTTTAAACAAGACCGAAGATGTAGGGAATATGATGTTGCATTCAGTTTATTTTTCTCATTTGATACTTTTTTGATTGTACATTTGTATCTATTTTGTACATGTTAAACTAATTACTCAGATTTGTATTGTAATAGTACTTGCATCAATACAGATTGTAGCAGGCGACTGTTCACAGTGGGCGGATTGTGAGACATTTCCGTTTAAACAAGACCGAAGATATAGGGAATATTATGTTGCATTCAGTTTATTTTTCTCATTTGAGACTTTTTTGATTGTACATTTGTATCTATTTTGTACATGTTAAACTAATTACTCAGATTTGTATTGTAATAGTACTTGCATCAATACAGATTGTAGCAGGCGACTGTTCACAGTGGGCTGATTGTGAGACATTTCCGTTTAAACAAGACCAAAGATGTAGGAAATATTATGTTGCATTCAGTTTACTTTCCTCATTTGATAATTTTATTGTACATTTCTATTTATTTTGTACATGTTAAACTAATTACTCGGATTTGTATTGTAATGATACTTGCATCAATATAGGTAGATTATAGCAGGTGACTGTTCACAGTGGGATGGATATAAGACCATTCCTTTTCCAGGCCGTGTGTCTGGGTCTTGGGACTTTTTTGTCACACAAGACCCGTGATTTATGTAATAGAATGTTGCTTCCAGGTTAATTTTTGCCTTTTATATTCTTTTATTGTGTTTTATTTTATATATTTTTAAACTAACTAATCTATTAAACTTTCAGATCTTATGGACATTTCTTATTTTTTTAACTGCAATTAATTTCTAGTTTATTTGTAAGTAGTTACATTTATGTTATATAAAATATTTCATATATCCTTTTTTTATATGCACATTTAATATTTTTTTATATATGAAAGATTTCTATATATTTAATCAAATTTAGTATGCATTTCAGAACATGTCTTATAATAGTGCCATATTTTTTAATGATTTTTCTATCTTTTACCTGGTGAAAAGTAATAGAAAAGTTCATAAGACAACATTTAAAATTATCCAAGTTATGGCAGATCTTCAGGGTATACAAGCAGAATGAAATTTTTTAAATGATGATATTAATACAGCAGCGTCTTTGTAAAAAGTGTTTTGGGTTGAAATCTTTTTTTTTTTTTTTTGATTATTAAAGCCAATCTAGTAGAGCATGCCTTCGATTGTAAAACTGTTGGTTTTGATTTTAATATGTTGACAACATTTATCTAACTATTTCCTTGACATATAGCTTAGATCGCAGCTATGCATCAACACCGCCATTGTCTACATGCATCGTTTCTATGTATTCCATTCTTTCTCAAATTTCCCCTGGCATCAAATGGCTGCAGCAGCCTTGTTTCTAGCAGCCAAAGTAGAGGAGCAACCCAGGAAACTAGAATATGTGATAAGAATAGCCAATATTTGCAGGAACCCAAAAGATACTTCAATCGATGTAAATTCAGAAAGGTAAGGATTATTTCGTTTTTTATTTAATGAATGAACAACTAAAAACGTTTGTATGTATGTATATTTTGTAGGTATCAAGCACAGTCTCAGGATTTGGTGTTCAATGAAAATGTTCTGCTTCAGACCTTAGGTTTTGATGTTGCAATAGATCATCCACACACCCATGTAGTAAGATGCTGTCATTTAGTCAGAGCGAGTAAAGACTTAGCTCAAACCTCCTATTTTATGGCTAGTAATAGGTAAGTATGTTACAGAAAGGAGGAAAATACTAAACAAGATCTTTCCATATGGTAAAAAGGGTTTTATGTAGAGATGCCACGAATATTCGATACTCTGGCACTTTTTTTAATATGCGGTGTTCAGCCGAATACCAAATCAGGGAAAAAAACCGCACACGTTACTCAAAATGTATGTGCTTTAATCACAAATTATTGCTCCAATACTTAAAGTCTGTCGGTGGTAGGTTGTGATGAATAAAGACAATTTGTTTAGCATTGGTTGGTACCAAACGATTGCGCTTTTCCTCGTAAACAATACCTGCTTCTGAAAAAATAGCCTCTCACTACTACCACGGGACGATAGATAAAAATTAGCGAATTTTGTCAGGCTTGGATACTGCTGTGCATTTGCTGACAACCACTTTTAAGGGTCTGCCGTCCGACCTAGGCGAACAGTTTTTAAAGAAAAATCAATCTCATGTGCAATAGAACGTTTCTCCACATCCTCATCATTTTGCATATTATCTGTGATGAGTTCCTCAAAACTGTTTCAGAAACTGTCATGTATTTCAATTTTATCATCTTCATTGGTGTTTCTTATATTACTGATTGGAGAAGAATCATCAGTCCTATTAGACTTATCAAAACTAATTTCCAGAGCTTCTAAAAGAATCCAGGAAACTAGTTTTAAAACGCGGGCCAATAAAAGTGTCAACTAGATATCTGTCATTCAGTGCTACCGTTTTATAAGCGCTTGGCGAACAGTGATATTTTTTAGTAAAACACTATGTGACGCAATTATAAACAATTAATGTGTGTCGCAACACGATCTACTCGCAAAGGAAACAAATACCCCCCCTGTCACCTCCGCACACAGCGCGTTGAGACAGGTCGTCACCTGTCACGCGCGAAATGTGCATGCTTACACGGAACATTCGGCACTTTGGCTGAAAGCATGGCCAAATATTCGATGTTCGGCCAAATAACTATTCGTGACATCTCTACTAGTAGCATTGCAAATATTTTGATTAGTTTGATATTCATATAAAATAATATTCGGATTTATCATACGATTACGTTTTCACATTAACCTTTAACTACTAACGTCTTGAATATGTAACGTTGTTTCTAACACAACGTCTCACAGACGGCTATATATATATATATATATATATATATATATATATATATATATATATATATATATATATATATATATATATATATATATATGTACTATATTCTTTCAAAATTTAGGTGCATATTAGGGTTAACGTCTTTTTGAATGTTTTTAGTATATTTGGCAATATGAAAATGGCGTTTAAAATTAAAATAATAACAAAAGTTATTAAAAAAAACATGTTATGTTTAGTGTCGAAATTTCAGGATATCAACGTCGAGTTCTTAAAATACTAAAAGTAAAATTAAAACATTAATATTTGCAATATACGAATTTTATTTAGTACACTATAATAATGGTACTAAGTATATGTGACAGAAATAAAGAAAAATAATAAAAAATAAAAAAAGTGACAACGTCCTAAAACTATGTAGATGAGGCACACTCTGGACAAACTTTTTTGGCACACTCTAAGCATATAGGACTTTGACTGTCAAAACAAATATATGCTGTTCGTCTCCTTTTTTGGTATGGACAAAGAAAGCAATTTTTTCGTTTTTCCAACTTTTCCACTCTTGTTTGGGGAACATTTTCGATGTAATCTTTACCTAATTCCTCAAAAATACTGAGTCGCAGTTTTCGGCTTACAGGTGGATTATTGCATCTCCTTTGTAAGTGGGGTGTCACTAATTGTAAAGCAAGTTATTTCACGAATTCACCTCTTTCTATTTTAGGATTTTCTGAATAAGAGTTGTGAATAATATAGGAATTGACAGTACTAATGTCAAACATTCTGTAGAATATTGTCATCGGCCATCGACGACTTCTGCGACTGAATGACAATTTTGAACATTTTTCATCAAATGCGTCCACCCCGCCTTTTGTAGAATTATAGTCGAGTATAATATGTGATTTTCCAGACTCTGGATCATAGCTTTCATGGTGATGCGAAGAGGATAGCAAAAGAACGGCTTTATTATTTTTTTGGTACATAAGAAACTAATGTGATATCTTTGGTAAAATCGTACCGTGCCGCACTAAACTGTCTTGTTTTTTCCGGTAAAAACTTCGGTGGAATTTCTTTTTTATTCTTCCTTATTGTCCCGATACAGGTCAATCTCCTTTCCTTCATTACTCTTACAAGTTCAACGGATGTAAACCAATTGTCAAATGTGACACCTCTATTTGTTTTGTAGATTGGTTGTGTAAGACGTGGAACACTTTGGGCTGGTTTACTATATTTTTTATTTTCATTTGGCAAACTTCTTCCATCTGAGTCTTTGCCTGTGTAAATGTAGCCGTTGTAAAAGTATCCAGTACGAGCGTCTGTACAACACATGATTTTTATCCCATATTGATCAGGCTTATTCGGGATATACATTTTAAACTTGCATCTCCTTCTAAAGCCGACCAACATCTCATCGATGCAAGCTGATTCTCCGATAGTATAACAAGCCTGACAGTTCTGCACAAAGAGGTCAAATACTTGAGATATGGCAGCCGCTGGATCACCCAATCTTCTCATTAGCCTATCGTCAGGGTTGTCAAATCTTGAGCAGGAAAGCAAATATTTCCTTACTCATGATGCACCTAATTATATCTCTACTAGTTCCATCTGTAGCAAATAGCGTATGTATACTCTCATTATTTGACTTGAACAGGGCCGTGTATGCAAGAAGATCAAAGAATGCATACAATTCTGTTTTATCTAAGTCCTTTAATGTGGCAGAATTTTTATTTTTGTAGCGGTCTCTTTCCTCTTTAATTTTATGATTCGTCCACTGAAGTATTATATTGCACATTTCTTCTGTAAAAAGCAGTTTCCAGATTTGAATAAGGACTTTCTTTTCTTCCCAGTGCTTTTGCTGTACATGACGGACGTAAACCAGGTAAATGAACAACGATATTTTCCTGTAAACGACGTCCCCTACTAGAAACAGCGGGTTTACTGGACCACTTGAACTGATTTCTGCCATAATAGTACCTTTGAACTTCCTTATCTGTGTTCTCGTTTTTCTTGTCGCTATCTTCATCAACTCCAGCTGTAGACAATAATAAAAAATGTTACATTGTGTATCTAGAAATAAACACAATAAATTCCCGGATGACGATGTAAATTATTACGTTGGCGTCTGGTGGTGTGCTTTTACTACAAGGTGCACATACTATTTTTTCTGAAAAACGCAATCAATATTATAAACAAATTCTAGACATTCCCGATCGATTTCAGAAAAAAATAATATATTTCCATTGTTATAATCTAAGAAGTATTTGCCTTCTTCTTCGGAGTCCGTATTGTGGTCACTGGTTATGTGAAATTCCCTCATCACATTCTTCTTGAACAACACTGGTATCACTAAGACTTTTATCGAACCATTTCAGTATTTGTTCTTCATAATTAGAGTCTGAGAATTTCACCGATTTAGAAGTACTGGAGATCTGGAATACATAGCCAATTCTTTTTAATTTGTTAAAAACTAATCCTACATCTGAGTGACGGCTTTTGACTTTTATAGGCGCGTTAACACTAACTGTACGTCTGGGAGAGTGCTTCTTCACTTTGATGCGTAATATTCCAAAAAGTAAACACTGTATGGTCACCACTCTTGGAATACCAATGGCAGACTAAACGATGATGAATTACATAGCATCTCATCGTCAAAAGTCCCAAGAGCATGCGCATTACACATATTGTATAATGTCGACCCATCTCTGAGACGTAGCATTAGTACTTAAGGGTTAAGAAAGGTGTATTATATTTATATTCAGCTTGGTATGGGATGGAATCGTAGATGGCGTATGGTAATAAGTAATAACGTACACGTGTTAAATATAATTTTATTTTATTATTATTGTCCAGCAAATATCAAGGTATTTTTACTAAATATAAAGGATAAGTTCATGTTAAGTTTTTTGTAATTGATGAAATATAATGATGACCAATAACTAAACCAAAAAGATTATGTGGTGTTCATTATTTCACTTTTATTAACAAAAATTCATTTTATAATTGCAGCAGAAAACATTTGTTTTAAATCCAACTTTTCGTTTCAACAAACCCCTGTGTAATCTAATTGAAACAATTAGAGATAGATACGCAAGATATAACAGAATAGAATACATCCCATTCTATAGGAATATAAGCAAAAGTTCGATTACCATTGTATAATCTCGCGGATAGGGGGTGGGTACAGGTTAAGCAGGTTCAGATTCATATTTGTTATTACGAATACCAATACCGAATACCTTTTATTCTGCTGCAGTATGTCATTCAGCTCATCGAGATTTTGTATCGTACACGTACACTCTATTTACTATATACGATTACGTATCACGCTACCAGATATATTCGGATTGATACAATATTTCAATACTCTGATTCAACGACTATTTTATTACGTATTCCTACAACACTATCTACTAGCTTTTTGTCAGTAGGTTAGGTTAGGTTAGGTCTTGTGGCTCACGCCTAATGGTCTATATTTCGCCCAACAATGCCAGCCTCCTGCAGAGGTCGATAATTTTTGATCCAGATCTTCCGGAGCAAGTTTTGTCTTGCCAACGAGCAGGTATCTAGTCCTGTCCGCCGCTGGACAGGAACACAGTACGTGCTCTGCTGTCTAGTCACTCTCCATACACAGCCGGCACTCGGTCTCCTGACCGACTCCAATACGGTGCATGTGGTGACGCAAGCGGCAGTGTCCTGTATCCAGGCCGACTAGAGTACTCAGTTGTTGTCTGTTTAACTCTAGAAGTTTTTTAGCCCTTGACTCAGACAGGCCATTTATGAAGACCTTAGAGTGAGCTAATCCTGGCAGATTTTACCATTGCTGGCTTGTCATTCTTTCTGTCCAGGTCTTTAGTGTGTTTTGCTGTGCATGATGTTATCCCCAGCACCGGTTCTGGGCACCACTCCTGGCAAGCGTGTCGGCTGCAACATTGCCATCATGGTCCGAGTGACCTGGTATCCAGACCAGTGGCACCTCATTACAGCTGCCCAGTTCGTTAAGGGCAGATTTACAACTCCATACCGTTTTTGAATTGCAACGGTAGGAACCAAGAGCTTTTATTGCAGCTTGGCTATCTTGTCTGTCAGTTGTCAGTAGCTCTTACTTTGTGATTACTAGCGTCTTAAAAGCCCATGTGCAATTGGCGTTTTTTTAAGGCAAGAAATTTTTTTCTTCTAGTTTTTTTTTATTATCAAATATAATACATATTTAAAGGACTACAAAAAATCTGTTAATAAATATTTTTACTAAAAAGATATGTACAGGCTAATTCGCTAGAGTCTTAACAGACTTTAACAGCTGAAAGTAGATGTAATTTTATGAAAAAACAAGCTTTATGCCTGGAAGTTAATATTTACTGAGGTACATCATATTAAAGTTGGAATTTTTATTTCTATTTTTTTATTATCCGTTTCTTTTTCATAACACATATGAAGTTTGGTGTACATAGTGGCTCATTAGTACGTCAAAGTCCCATAACTGCCTTATAAAACTAATTTTGAGGAATATTTTTTATATGAATTGACGTATACCCAAATGAGCACATTCCGAAAATATTTTCAAATATATAGGGTGATTCGCCATAGCAGAGCGTGTTTCACATCATTTTCCTTAAGTGGAACAACCTATATATTTATACATTTTTCGATTTACCATGAAAGAATGTTTCCAACGACATTCCCCCTTTTAATAATCTATGCGGCGTTGATTGTAAAATTGAAGCAGAACAAGCCAAGGGGTCAGTGTTGTCTGAGTGTAAAAAGAATGTGAAGACTTAAAGAGCAAGATAGTAGAATTTGAGGCTGCCTGGAAAGATATTAACACAAGGAACATGAAACTTGGAGTGGAAATTGGAGAAGTGTTGGAGTGAAACCAAAAGCTCAATAAACAGATAAATGACCTAAAAGAGTAATCAGAGGATGAGAAATTAATGGTGAATCTACTATACATTCTGGGAACTTTACACACAGCTACAAATAATCCGAAAATAGTATCAGTGCCAACACACCAAAGGAAGGTATTGCTGTTATGTGATGAATATGGTAGACATCTTAATAAAGTATTGTATGGTCGTATCGGATCAATTGGCTATAATCTGGAAACTATAATCCACATTTTTGGGTGTCACAGAAAGTGTTGAAGATCTGCTGAGTAAGTTTTCTGACAATGACTATGTGGTTATTATGGCCGGGGCAAATGATTTTGAGGCAAAAAGATATCCCTCTGTTAGAAACATTCTAAGGAAAATTAAATCTTGTTTGCATACAAACATTGTCATCACATCAACACCTATCACCAAGTCAAATAAACATAATATAAAATTTATCAGGAAATTTAATGCGAAATTGGAAGAATTTCTGTTTAAGAGTCAATAAAATTTGAAGGGAAAGGCTTGTTTCATTGATGTGAACACTGATGATAGGAAATTGAGCAATTACAGGATAGCACAGAGAGTGGCTGAACAGATACAGCAACCTGCAAGAACAGATAAAAACCTTATTTTTATAAAACCTTCAGAACAGTTGGAAGGAAGAGTGGACGATATGGGAGGCGAAACACAGCAGGAGAATTTTGAGGAAAGAGTCGAGGTCCTGTTGGGAAGAAAGATTGGTTTTTGTTTGAGTTTAGCACGGTTTTCAGAAGATGGAAATCGAGAGGGGCAACAAGAAGTTTTGGAAACAACGGTGCCACAGAGTGACACATTATCTGCAGGACAGCAGTGTTCTCTTTTTCGAGGGGGAAGAACACAGTCAGCGACATAGCCTGCAGGGACATGGTACAGAGAGGGAGCAGAGCGATTCTTGCGCGATGTTAAATAGTGGTGTAGGACAAAGCAGTTTATTTGTGTATGATTTCACTGTAATACATCAAAATGTGCAGGGACTGAACACTGTAGTGGATGACTTGAATGTGCTTCTTGGGGTTTTTGATACTGATGTGTTGTGTTTTACCGAACATTGGTTTAGGAGGAGTGAGATTGGTGTGGTGTCTGTTGATGGTTTTGTCATTGCGTCCTCTTTTTGTAGGGATGTTAGCATGAGAGGTGGTTCCTGCATCTTTTTAAAAAAGGGCATAAAATATCGTGAACTTGTTGTCGTGAAGGAAAAGAGTAAAGAGTTGATACTGGAATGTAGTGCAGTTGAAATAATAGACAGTAATGTTATAATAGTGAATATTTATAGACCTGGAAAATATATTGCCGAATTTTTTGTTAGATTTCAGGAGATACTTGAAAGTGTTTTGATTAAGAAAAGGTCTTTGATTTTGTTATGTGGTGATTTCAATCTGAACCTGAAAGACAGTAAATCAGCACCTGTGAAATATTTTCTTAACATTTTGGGTGCATCAGGATTGAGAGCTGCTATCACTGAACCTACAAGAATAAATGGGACATCAGAAACACTTATAAATAACATATTCACAAATGTAGGCAATTTTAATGCTAACAACATGGTCTTTTTGCAATCAGACCATCTGGCACAAAAAATAGGCATGTGCATTAATTAAAAGTTCTTGAAAGAGCAGGAAAAGCAGAGTATAGAAGCTTTTCAGAATATAGTCTAGAGATTGTAAACTGTAAGTTAAATTCGTTGGCATGGGATGAAATAATGGAGAATGGTAGTGCTGAAGACTGCTACAACGTGATATATCAAAATTTAAAGTTAATAATGGATGAAGTATGTCCTAAGCAAATGAGAAAGTTGAGAAACTGTGGGGATGATTCAGTGTGGATTACTGAGCAGATAAGGCATAAATGCAGGGTAAAGAGGCAGCTTTTTGAGGGGCTTAAGAGAGAAAGTGTTAGTAGGGAGACTTTATGTAACTTTAAAAATAAGTTGACTTGTGAAATAGAGGAGGCAAAAAAGAGAAACAATACCAACTATATTTTGGACTCAAAGAACAAAGCAAAAACAACCTGGAAACTTGTCAACAAATTGACTGAGAGACAGCACGGGGGATATAAACAGTTTGATGTGCGGAATTTTGCAGACGGGAAAGATTATGTGAACACATTGACATCGTTGAATAGTAAATTGGTGAATATGTGTCCAAAATATACTGCACCGGAAGGGAACAATCTCATCTTCGGTGGATGTGTCCGCCAGTCTGTCAGCTTACCATGCTTTGGTGGAGTCCAGAATTAGATATGGAGTAGTCTTCTGGGGCAATTCAGTAGAGGCAAATAGAATTTTTGTGCTCCAGAAGGCATGTATACGAGCTATTTTGAATTTGAAGGGTAGAGAAAGTTGCAAGGGGGTGTTTAAAAGTAATTGTATACTTACCTTTGCTTCTCTGTATGTGCTTGAATGTTTGTGTTTTGTGAAAAAAAATTATGAGTTTTTTGTAGGTAGCGAATTAATTCATTTACACAACTCAAGGGGCACTGTAAGACCTTACCTTTGTCAGCCACAAACACGACTAGCTAAAGTACAAAAAAGTGTAAAAAATCAATTGATAGTGTTTTACAATCATTTACCTCATAGTCTAAAAGATCTGAATGAAAATAAATTCAAATTAAAAATGAAATCAATTTTAATTGAAAAAGAATTGTATAGCATAGACGAATTTTATGGAATTAATTTTTAGGGAGTATAATTGTAAAGTACAGGTTGTGTTTTGACTTTTGGCTGATAATTTTGTACATTACATGTGAGCTTTGCCTCCTCTATCTTGTTTTTTATAGAGTCACTTAAAAGTAGACATTTGAACACAGTGAAAATATACATAAAATACTCCACCCTACACACACACGCACATAAACAGTATATATATATATATATATATATATATATATATATATATATATATATATATATATATATATATATATATATATATATATATATATATATATATATATATATATATATATATATATATATATATATATATATATATATATATATATATATATATATATATATATATATATATATATATATATATATATATATATATATATATATATATATATATATATATATATATATATATATATATATATATATATATAGTTTATCTGTGTTCAAATGTCTACTTTTAAGTGACTATTAATACTTGTTATTTTGACTTGTTTGCCCTTTATAGGGTCATGTTTTATATTATTCTGACTGTATATTCTTTCTGTTATATTTGTTGAAGTATCCAATAACGTCTGTTATAAGTGGATTAATAAATATTATTATTATTATTATTATTATTATTATTATTATTATTATTATTATTCAAGATAATCTGAAAATTTTGGCCAAAACAAAGTCAAACAAACCTATTGGTTGTATGAGTACCATGATGAGTGAAGATGAAAAATTTTGCCATTACTTTGCTGAGAATTTTAATTGGAGGATACACAATTTTCAAAAATTCCAATAGCATTTTTTCTTTTATTTCAAATGGAACCAGCTGTATTTCATCTGATAACTGAGTTCGCATGTTTATTCCCTCAAGCTCTTTTATTGTTGTAATTGTTATTATAGTTAATATGTAAGTCACTCTTGCAGTTATAGATTAAAACAATGTAGAACCAGAACCGTAAAAATCTAGAAATCTGTAATTCCTTACTTAAGCCACTCTTGCAGTAAACTGGTGTGGTATACTTGCAATATGGTAGGTGGTAGTGGAATTTTCCTTTACGTGATAGTAAAGGATTTTTTTCACGCCTGAGGAGGTACCACCCCTTACATCAAGGGGCCGGTGAAGTCCCAACGGACGTTTCTGGTTCTGGTGTATGAGTCGGTTTCCCTTATAAGCAAAAATGATGATGGCTCCTCCTTGTACAAAAGATTCCGGAGGCAAAATACCCCTCCATTCGGATCTCCGGGAGAGGGTTGTACAGGGGGGCGCCAGCATCGAGATTTACAATATCCTTCTCGAATATATGTAGCCTAAATTCTCACCTGAACTCCGTCCACCATTTCCTCCAGGCTAATAGGCCCCAACTCCTCTTCCTGACAGAAACTCAAATCAGTGCCAAAACAGACACTAATCACCTTAATTTCCCGGGGTATGAGCTCCTTACTTCTTTTAGATGGCAAGGAGGCGTGTGCGCATACGTCCGTAGCAATCTGCTTCTGCACCAGACTCCCCAATTTAGAAGCTGGAAGAAAAGACATACTATGGATAAAATTATCTCTCAGGGCTGCAACTAAATTCATCTGTTGCATTTACCGGTCACCTTCTGAAAAAACCGACCATCTGATTTCTGAATATCCTTCCTCCGAGGTCACTATTCTTGGTGACTTCAATGACCATAATAAGGAATTGCTAGGATCTTCAAAAACCGATCCACAAGGAAGAGCAGCCGAGGCCTTTGCAGTCAGCAATTCTTTAGCCAATATGGTTCAGCAACATACTTACTTTCCTCGCATCCCAATACACAGCTCAAATCCCTTGGATCTCCTTCTTACTACAAATCCTGACTGCTATAAGATATCAGTCACCGCCCCCCTGGGTCGCTCAGACCACGGCATGGTCACTGCTTCCTGCGCAATGCAACCCGAGGTCACACAGTCATCACACCCACGTATCGTTTGGCACTACAACTCCGCGAACTGGGACGAAATGCGAGATTACTTTTCCTCATTTCCATGGGCGTCTGCCTGCTTCTCTCATCCTGACCCCTCTGATATCTCACAAAACGTCACCGAAATTATCCAAGCTGGCATGGAATTATTTATTCCACGTACACAGAAAACCTCTGCAGCCACTCAAAAGCCCTGGTTCTCTAAATCCTGTGACAAGGCCAGACTTGAAAAGGTCAAAGCGCACAAAAAGCTTAGAAGCTTTTCGGTTTTCTTGACTAGGATTGTGTAGACACAATCCCAGTCAAGAAAACCGTCAAGCATTTAATGACGCAAGAAACTGCTATGTCCACATTCTTTCTGCGGCAAAAAACTCGTTAATAACCACATCAAAAACAAAGTCCTCTTAAGCTCCAACGGCAGCAAACCCTTCTGGACTCTTGCTAAATCTATTGGGAATAATTTCTGCAAGAGCACGTTCCCACCTCTTGTCTTAGGGGATGAAATTGTTTCTACCGCCCTGGACAAGGCTGAACTTTTTGCCTCGTTGTTCGCCGGCATATCTACTCTCAACCCACCTCCAAATGTTCAACCACCAACAGTCCCCAATGTCGCGCATAAAATGACGGATATCATTTTCAAAACTAGAAAGGTACGAAAGATGCTCTCTTCTCTTAATACCAGGAAAGCCTCTGGCCTTGACGAGATCCCAGCAATTGTTCTCAAAAAATGCGCACCAGAACTTGCTCCTGTCCTGACTCGTCTGTTTCAGACATCTTACAATAGAGGCATATTCCCTAGTAACTGAAAAACTGCTCGAGTACAACCCGTCTCCAAGAAAGGATCGAAAGCTCTTCCTAGCAACTACAGGCCTATTTCTCTCCTTTCAGTCATCTCTAAAGTGATGGAAAAGTATATAAACACCGATTTACTAAAATCTCTTGAAAAACACAGTCTAATCCACGACAGGCAGTATGGATTTCGTCAGCACAGATCAACTGCCGACCTCCTTTCCTTTGTCACCCATTCTTGAAACAAGTCTATGGAACTACACGGTGAATCCCAGATTGTCGCTCTAGACATATCCAAAGCATTCGACCAGGTCTGGCACGAAGCGCTGCTCAATAAACTACCTGCCTATGGCCTACCACCAAAACTCTGTACATGGACAGCAAATTTCCTCTCCAACCAGAGCATTTCTGTTGTCGTGGATGGCCATTCCTCTAAACTATATCCAATTAATGCAGGAGTTCCTCAAGGTTTAGCTTTAGCCCCTACTTTGTTTCTTCTCCACATCAATGACCTCCTCTCTAGCACATCCAACCCAGTTCACAGTTACGCGGACGACAGCACCCTCCACTCCAATATACAATATTCTAAGCCTGTCTCTTTAGCCCAACTAGATGAGGATCGCAGACTCATGGAGGGTTCTATCTCCGTGGATCTCTAAAAAATATTAGACTGGGGAAGTAGAAATATTGTACAATTCAACCCCACCAAATCACAGTCTTGCTTTCTTTCTCATAACAGATACACCAGCCCTAGACCCATCACAATAAACAACCAAGTTATTCAAAGTAATGAGTCCTTTTCACTTGTTGGCATCTCTGTGGATCGAAATCTCAATTGGCACCAACATGTCACATCAATTGCAGAAGCGGCTGCTAAGAAATTAGGTTTCCTCTTCCGGGCTCGCAAATATTTTTCACCAGCTAATCTCTATACTTTATATACTTCACAAATAAGTCCAAACCTAGCATACTGCTCCCACATCTGGGGTGCTGCTGCCGCTTCTACACTCGCTATCCTGGACTCCATTCAGAAGAGAGCTATACGTCTCATCGGTGACCCTCCCTTACCCAAAGGCTGCCATCCCTTGCCCACCGACGTGCCGTTGGTGACCTCTCGCTCTTTATAGACACTGCTCAGAGGAGCTTTCTTCCATAGTTCCTCCACCTGCTCCCCCCAACAGATCTACCAGGGGAACAGAGCGAAGAATGCACCCTTTTACTGTCCAGGTCACCAGACATAGAACATCTTGTTATGCCCGCTCTTTTGTCCCGAGGACTTCCAAGTTGTGGAACTCCTTGCCGGCACATGTTTTTCCTTTTCCCCCGAACCTCCAAACCTTCAAGTCCAGAATTAACAAGTTCCCTCTTTCCTCCTTGTCGACACTCACGGTACGATAGTATTTAGGCTGTAAGCCCTCGTGGTGTGTTGTTGAAATAAAAAAATAAAAAAACGCCTGCTTTGTATTGTAAAGAGTTGACAGTTAAAAAATTATGAAACACACTAATTTAATTAATACTGGTATAGTACATTTTCAAGTAATTTGAGCCTAAATTAGATTTGTAGTGTAAAGAGTTGACAGTTGAAAAACTATGAAGCAAACCTAATCCTGGTTTAGTATATTTTAGGGTAAATTGAGTGGCCTAAATTGTATGTCTGCTGTAAAGAGTTGTCATACTTTGAAACAGGCTGTATTATAAACGTTTTTCTTTACTATACAAATTTTGACAATCAATTTTATTTATTTTTATAAAACAATGTTTCAGTCTTCATCTCACCACAATGTGCCTCCAGTACAAACCAACTGTTGTAGCATGTTTTTGCATACATGTTGCTTGCAAATGGTCTAACTGGGAAATTCCCCTTTCCAATGAAGACAAAGAATGGTTTTCCTATGTTGATCCCACAGTGACTGCTGAACTGCTGCAGCAATTAACAAAAGAATTTCTTGTTATTTTTGAAAGTTGCCCGTCGAGACTTAAGGAGAAGATCATGGCGATTGCAGATACTAATTCGATCTCACACAACACTGGTCCAAATATAAATTCACCCTTTGTAAGTTTCCTGTTCTATTTATAGGTTGTATATATTGTTATGTGTTTGTTTTAAATTACAGGATACTGATCCCAGAAAAATCGTTAGTCATGAACAGAAAGATTCTCATTCACACCGTTCACAGCACGATGTCAAACAAGGTATTTTTAAAATAGTATTGATTTTTATAGCATTCTAAACGGAAAGTATTTTCAGGTGAAAGTGATCCTCATAAGCACAGATCATCTAGGCCTCATGAATCCAGTTCTGGTAATCAGCAACCAAGAGAGAGGGATCGAGAAAGAGAGTACAGGGAGAAGAAAGAAAGGGAAAGGTTAGCCCAACAGCATGGTGGGAAACCATTGTTGCCTGGAAGTCAACCAGGTACAAAACCTGTAGTGCCTCATGGACATCATCGCTCGCATATAGATCCCAAGCTGAAGTCACATACAAGGCCACCAGTAGCTCCCTATCCACCAACTAGTCGTGCTGAACCACGGGACATTTTGCGTGAAGCTGCCAAAGACTCTCCCTTTGGTATTGCTTCTAAAGAGTTTAAGGAGAGAGAGCATAAGGACCTCAGTGTACGAAGTGATAAAGAAGTGCAAAAACGTGATTACCTTCTCAAAACAAATGTGACTGAATCGAACAGTTTAACCAATTATCCCGATGCTCGTGTGAACTATAGTAGTGGTGATAGGGTAAGAATGGATTCTAATCGACCTCCCAGGCCCAATGACCCTAATAAATTACCTTATAAACATGATTCTGTGCGAAGACATGAAGAGTCTAAAACTTACCTCAAATCTGAAACTGACAATATTAAAAAACATTTAAATAGTGTTCATGAAAAAAGCAGTGCATACTTAATGAAACATACAAGCTCTACCTCGCAGAAAACTAAGTCGCCTTTCGATACAGATACATCGAAGTCCGTCCCTAAACCTAGTAGCAGCCAACCGAACATTAAATCTCACCAACAAAATGGCAGTAGCAGCAGCAGTTTGTATGGATTACCATTGTTTGATGCCAAAATTAAGCCTGATGCCTATATCAAAGAAGAACCACATGTTAAAGAAGAACATACTTTTAAAGAAGAGCCCTATTTTAAAGAGAGTGGTCATCTTAAGATTGAGCTTCCAGTTAAGGAAGAACATTACTCCAAAGCAGAGATACCTATTATTAAAGAAGAGAAGGTTGATTTATACCAGCCACCAGTTAAACGTCAAAGCTTATTTTCTCCAGAAAAATCTCCGCCTCAGAAAATTCAAAGTTCTTCCATAAAACAAGAAATAAAGATGTCTTATAAGAAAATACCAGATATGACCTCACCAATAGTACCTGTTCCTTCAGTTATGTCACCAGTTGAATCGCCTGGTAGTGATAAACGGTCTAGAGCTTACTCTAGCAGCTCAGAACCTGAGTTAAGACCTGTAATGACAAAAATTGACCAAGTTGAGGGATTTGAAACACTTGTGCATGACACAAGTATAGGCATTAATAAGTTACAGAAAATGCCTAATATGTTGACTCACTCTGATGTTAGGAGAGAATCAACAAGTCAGTACTGTAATGATATGAAGTCTAATTCTAGCATGATATCATCTGGTAATTCAGACAGTGGTATTGGCTCTCAGGGTTTGATAAACGGAATAGAGACAAATCCAACTTTAATAAGTCATTTACTAAAAGAAACACCCCCTGTTCTTGCATCAACTGTTGGTAATCCTTCTGTTGTTGCTGCCCCTGTATCAGAAACTGTAGAACCTCAACCTGTAATTAAAGAAAAAGAAAGAGACCACCACCATCATAAGAGTAAAAAGAAGAACAAGGAAAAGCATAAGCATAAAGACAAAGATAAGAACCGGGAAGAAAGGGAAAAGAAGAAAAAACATAAAGACAAGGACCGGGAAAAGCATAAACACAGAGATAAACATGACATACCTCCACAGCCAATTGTGACAGAACCAATAAAGATTAAAATACAAAAGGATAAAATCCAACCGATTCCACCAGCTCCACCAGCTGAGACACTTAAGATTAGAATACCAAAAGATAAAATAAAGACTGACGGTATTGGGAAACCTTCTTCTTATCCCGCAATACCAACTGGAGGATTGAAACTGAAAATTCCCAAAGATGTGATAAACAATTGCACAGTCTCAACGGACATTGGTAGCAATAATAGTGGTAGTAGCAGCAGTAGGAAACGTGACCGGGATCGTTCATCACCTGGTGAAACGCCCCCAAACAAAATAGCCAAAACAAGTCACAGGGACTCTAAACAAAATGGCAGACATTCTTACAGTAAGGTAAGCGACTATACTATTCAAAACATGTGTAGATATATGGGCGGATTCCCTCCCAGTAGAGTAGTGAGTAATGTGCCTCCACCTATTCATATGTTGGGACCACCGCCATGTTCTACGATCCCTTTCAGGCCAATACGGCCACCACCGATCAGACCACCTATGTACTATTATCGTCCTCCAGATAGATTAATTAGGCCCCCACATAACATGAACATACTGAACATGCCAAATATGAGTGTGCCACCACCTAATTTTATGTACCCTGAAACCCAGATGTGTCCACAGTATTACCCTCCTTATATGTATGCAAATCCTCCTGGTTTGTATCAACAAAGGTTACCATTGTTTCATGTTACTAACTCCAATCCTCCACTTCCTGCTGACGCACCGCCAGATGCTAGGCCTCCTCCACCTCCACCAGAATGATTAGTAGTGTTTTAATTTGGGTTGAAAATCGTTTTTATTTCCATTGCATGATGATTTTTGTGTTTCTTTGGTAAACTTATTATATTGATTACTAGTAAGCATAGCTACATTAAAACAGCTGGATGCCTCAACTCAGGATAATGTATATTGCACAAAATGTGATTCCAGTTTCATCAAACAAAGTTTAGTTACATGCACCACAAGATGCTGCAAAATTTAGTAGTACAGCTGTATAATAGCTTATTTTCTGCAACAAACTAATAGTTTATGAGGTAAAACAGGGGCGTCTGGAAAATGGGATATAAAATAACATACATTTTACGTTGCATGCTGGGATACTAATAAATCCATGGCTTCCAGATTCTGTTGTGTCAAGTTTCACCAACGCATTGTTCATATCACAACTAAAAGTTGAACATAATCTGTTATTAACAGGTAGACTGCCATGGTGGGCCTATATGACCGCTAGTGAATTTTGCCATCTCGCTCCAGCAGTTGTATACACCCACTATATCACCGAGGAACATACTCATTCTCTATGCGCCGGCGGTTGTGTCTGGCATCGCTCTGTCTATTGTATACGACCGCTGTGGCATAGAAGCCCAGCACAGTATAGCGAATTTTTGAATATCATTCAACCAACCGGAAATATCGAGTCAAAATTATGTTACATTTTTATGGTTTTGCAATTTTTTTTGTATACAAATGAGTGGACTAATAACAAATACAAAATATGAGATGAAACAAATGAACACAAATTTTAAATAAAGTTTAATTTTCAACGCCAGTTGCAATATCTTTTTAGAACTTGAACTCATTTTTACGATATCAACACCTCTAATGAATACAGAAAACTATTAATTTTTTTCAAAACAGTTTTTTTTTTTTTGTGAATTTTTGTACAAAAAAACTCACTTATGGGGAGATCCTGATTTTTGAATTTTGCAATTGAGCGCGAACTAGGACCCCTAGAACCCATATCCGGGGTCAGTTTATATATATATATATATATATATATATATATATATATATATATATATATATATATATATATATATATATATATATATATATATATATATATATATTATAGAGGGCTTTCATTAATTCCCGAACCCCACGTGACCGGATTCTGTCTCTCTCTTAGTGGAATATGATTTTATGAGTTGGCAGTCAAAAAGTAACCAAAAATCCACTAGACTAGGGACCCTAAAGTTACTAAATCAATTGACAGTTCAGACCATTGGCGCTCAGTTCCCTTTTGACGGTTCTTTTGTATGTATATTGTACATTTTCCAAGTTCGACCAGTGTTTATTTACCTTCTTCAAATAATTTTCTATCTGTTGGACAATAAAAATAAACAGTTTTTATAAAAACTTAGCATTTTCATTGCGTTTTTACGTAAGTTAAAAGTGTAGGTATGTTAAGGTTATGTTGTTGGCGATATTCGACATCGCATGGAACGAAGCCCTACCAAATCTGTTCGTCGGTAATCTGCCCAAACAGGTACATATTTGTTACACAATACACATTCCTAAATCCGTAAATTAAAAGTTTAAATAATCAGACCTCAATTTGTTTACGGACATTACAAAATTTTGATATCTATACAAAATAAAAGTAATATTTTATTATGTTTTTAATTTATTTTTTTAACAATCAATAACAGTAAACCATACATGAACAGACTTTCTGTTAAAAATACTAAATAAATACATCTAAGACATTTACTGTTTCAACCTATTATAATTTTTATATTTTTTATAAAACCCCAAAGGAAATATGAGACAACACTGGCATCTTAGGGATTTCATTAATTCAGGTTGTACAACCGTGTATGCCGGGATACCTAACTTAAGCGGTCATGTGAGGTTCGGGAATTAATGAAAGCCCTGTCTATATATACACCGATAACTCAAAAAATAATGAGCTGATTTTGATAAAATTTGGCATGTACCTTCCTTTTGTAAGTGCCTTTGATATGTTCGTTAACCAGGAATATCGGACCCGGTTTTCCTGAAAAAGAAAATGTTTCTCAAAAAATAAAAAATCCATGGTAATCAAATTCGGTAGGTAGGTATACTATATGATGAAGGTAAACTGCCAAAATTTAGATTTACAAGGAAAGAAAGTTATAGTAAAATATTTGGTGCCAGATCATTTCTATGAAAATTCACTACCATAACGCACTTGGTGCGTCCAAACTTTTTTTAAACATAATTTCCTGTCTTGATATGGACGTGTCATTAACTTGCACATGTTAAGGCATTAAAATAACAGTTTAGTTAATGCATTTATTACATTTATACAATTTTAAAGGTTTACAATTAAACAATCAGTAATAAAATAGATTGATTAGAAGAAAAAGAACATCAACAAAATTACTCACTTCAGTAAAATTTGACTTAATGTTGAGGTTACTAGGCAGAAAGATGTCCTCTAACAGGGTTAATGTTCAGGAGATGACATGCTCCAGGGTAGGGTGCCAATACCGGACTAAATTTTTAATTGTCGTGTATGTGCTTTTTTTAAAGCCTTAGAAGTAAAAAAGTACATACACGACAATAGCTACCTTATTTTAAATGAGCAAACTGATTTAATAAATTTTCAATCCCGGGATTTCGGTATTCCAATAAAACGTATCGGGATTCTGGAAATTTCAGATTTATTCTCTATTAAAAATAGTGATAGGTAGGTGGAATAATTTTGTTTTCATCCGGGCAATCACAGCTTTCAGAGATGTCTTCCTTCGAACAAAAAAAATCTTCAGTTCTTGGTTTTTGCTAGGGATTGATTCGTCAATTATCTCTAAACTTTGTTGTCTAATTTTTAAAGTTTAGGGTTTATTAATATTATTGTCCCAAATATTAATCGGATGTGTACTAGCCAAGTGAACATGAAGACCCCTTGTAGACCCACCTTTTGCTTTTAAAATTGCTTTACATTGTTTGCATTGGGCAGCTTCGCCGTTGGTTGCTTTAAAAAGAAAATTTCACACAGATTTTAAAGAGTGCCCTTTTCTCGTTTACACGAAATGCACATTTGTCTGTGCCTTTTTCTATTTTGTGTTTTACCTATCATACGACTAACGTACTGCTAATAAATATAAAAATATATACCTTAGATTGAGGACTCCCCACTTTCAAGTTACACAAAAACTCAAGAGTGACAACCGAACACAGATTACTGTTACAGGTTAACATCTAAACTATGAATCATACACAAACGCATACCGTTCCCATGTACAAAATGCTGTAACTCATACGCCGTATCATCACATTCTGCGATGCGCATGCGTCATTGGTCACCGATACTACCGAAAATAAAATGAATTGATGCGAGGTATATAAAATAAAATACCGAATATGCTGAATTTTTCGGTATTACAAGTAAGTTAGCATCAGTCCCGAAAACACAGAAAATTTTCGATATTGGACAATAAATACCGACGGCCAAATACCTCGGAAAACATCTGAGTCCTCGAAATTTCGGTATTTTGGTATTGGATACCCTACTCCAAGCACAGTAATTATTCCATGCTGGAGTGGAGACATGTGCCTCCTCCAAAGATAGATAGATAGATTTCCAAGGTAAAAAAGAACAGAACAAGGCTATATTCCAGAGTGAATTTATTTAGTAAAAGCCCTACGCGTTTCGGCCCAAATATCTGGCCATCTTCAGGGGCATCCACAAAAGGTGGTTGTGTCCGAAACAAAGTTTCTGGTAGGTCGGCAAGTATCACACGACACAAGCAGTTACAAAATTCTAAACAGTCTTACAAGCAAAGTCTAAACAGAAACTAAAGTCAACATGCTCTACAACAGTTACATTTATAAAATCAAAGCTAAAAGTTAAAAGTTAAAAACATCAAAATGTTCAAAGCTTGATCGAGGCACCTCCAAGCAGCAAAAACAACAATGCAAAAGCAGTAAAAATAGCAAAAAAAAGGGGTAGAAACCAGTGTAAGTTAAGTTAAAAAGTGCACTGACACACCACAATCTAAGGTCTTTAAACAAATATATAGAGAAGCTGCCACGGCAGGCTGCACAACCAGATCAGAACTTTCAGAGAAAAACACCGAGTTAAACCTATGATACCTATAAAGAATAAAACCAATACTTACGTTCTGTTTTTTATAACAGGAACTGAACCTTACAAGAAATCTATCATAGTGGCTAGCGACAGTCGATAAAACAGCCATGTGATACTTGCCGACCTACCAGAAACTTTGTTTCTGACACAACCACCTTTTATAATGTTTCAGGAAGCCCCTGAAGATGGCCTGAGATATGGGCCAAAACGCATAAGGCTTTTACTAAATAAATTCAGTCTGGAGTATAGCCTTGTTCTGTTCTTTTTTACCTTGGAAATATGTCTAACCCAGACGTTGTGACGTTCAGAAATTACAGATAGATAGATACCTTTGTTTCACAGATACCAGTTACACAATTATTATGTTCGTGATATTGTCAAAAACTTACACAACATCAATTGACACAAAATTGTAAACTATTGCACACAAGGTGTAAATAAAAATAAGTAAGATATAAAAATTATATACATACTAAAATCAACAAATTAAAAAAAAATACATCCAGTAAGTTACGAGAAGAACTCATCGAGGAAATAACATCCCTTCTGACAAAGGTAATCTTTCAAAGCTTTTTTAAAAACACTAAATGTGTTCAATCGTCTAATTTCATTGGGCAGGGCATTATAAAAACGACAACCATTATAAAAATCATTTTTCTGGTAAAAGGCTGTTGAGTGAACATCAGGTAACAAAACCTGGCATCTTGTATCATAAGCAGGTTAGGTTAGGTTTGAATGTGAGTGGGCCATACCGGTCCCTTCACCTCGACCATAACGTCTATTGTGGCTCAATTTATCATAAGCATAAATCACTCTGTTTCGAGAAAAAGTGGCGTGATTCCTATAAACAAAGCAACACAACTCGTAGATGTATGTATCGTAAACAGCTAGAATATTGAGGTGCCTAAATAAAGGGTTACAGGAATCACGAAATGTAGCACCAGCAATAATTCTAACAACAAACTTTTGTATGTGAAAAACACGCTATGCCCCCGAAACACTTCCCCAAAACAGAATGCCGTAATGCACAAGGGAATGAAAGCATGCATCGTACATATTCAAAACAACTCCCACGCTACAGACACTGCTTACCGATTTAATGGCATAACAACACTTTTTCGCTTTGAAACACAAAAACTCGACATATGAAAGCTATTGCATATCACAGTCAAGGATCACACCCAACATCTTTACACTTGTGGAAAAATCATCTGGTAAATTACAGGTTCTTACTGAGCATCCTGTCCTCACTCAAAGAGTAGTCTCACAGTTTTGTCTGTATTCAAGTCTAGTTTATTTTTATCAGCCCATAAAATTACCACCAAATCCACCTTGCACCAAATCAGCGGTATCAATCATTTGGTCAAAGATTTTTGATTTAATTAGAATACTAGTATCATGCACATAACAAGTAATAGTTATATTATTAATGCATTTAAGAAAGAGGGACAGGTCATTTGCATACACCAGGTAAAGCAGTGGACCCAAAATGGAACCCTGCGGAACTCCTAAATTTATAGGCATTGCTTCACTGAAGGCATCATCTGACAACTTAACTCTTTGAGTTGTCCTGAAAATATGATGAAATTAGCTTCACCGGCAATCCCTCTAACACCATATCGATATAACATGGAGCAAGATTTCGTGCCCTACACAGTCGAAAGTGCACGCGAAAACGATAAACAACCCAATACAATTACACAAAATCATGGAGAGCAGTATCCATGCCTCTGCGCCGAATAAAACCATGCTGCGACGACGTAAAAATATTATTTTTATTCAAGAATGCAACAAATTGGCTGTTAATAGCCTACTCAAAAATTTTTTTGAAAAAGATGACAAAAGGCTGATACGATGATAGTTCAAAAATACATGTGGATCACCCTTTTTATAAAGTAATATAAGCAAAGCCTTTTTGAGTCTTGTCGGAAATATGCCATGTTCAAAACACAAATTAACAATAAAAGCAAGCTGCATACAAACAAGATCACACACACTCTTCAGCAAGTCTCTTGGCACTCATCGCAGCCCGATGACTTTGAACTCTTTAGACTTGTAATTATGTCCATCACATTCAGCAAGAGGCAGCAAGAATAAAGAGTTGGGCACGGAAGGCACACAAGAGTCCAAAAAAGAAAAATCCACCTCAGCACCATCATCTCCATGCATATGTGTAAACTGGCTATTCAGTTCGTTGGCTAATTGATGATAAGGAAGTTGTCTACCATCTATTTTTATTGTTAAATTATTTGAATTTTTACGCCTGTTTCTAATCTGATTTATAAAGCCCCACATAGTGTTTGTCTTGAAGAGTTCTCCATTCGATTGTCATAATATTGTGTGTATAACATGTCATTTGTAAATATAAAATAAAATATAAATCTAAATATAAACATATATACACACATATATAATAACATAATAAATAATAACAAATGTATACACAAATCTAAACATAAAATAAAATACCATCAATGCAGCAGTATTAACTCGACAATATAAAACTTACAGACTTAACAAAGCAACCACAGACCCGCATATACACCCCACAAATATTGTATTAACCCCCCTCAGAGAAAGCATGCAATGGTGAACGTTCCCATGCCAAAGTGACAGCTATTAATCTTGATCTTAGAGTGGTGGCCATATGTCTGTGACTGAAGAATTCATTGCAGGAATAGTAACACTTTCTCAGTAGAATATCCTTTAGTTCTTTTTTTCAATTTTTTTACGTCCATATTTTTCCAACAGAGAGGTAGGTGCGTGAATATTTTTATCATCTGATATTCTGCATTTCTCTGCACCTTTGTTAATGGTGTTTTTGGAAGTAGGAGTTTCTGATTCAATCTGAACCTTGTATGATGCTCATGCTCAGGCAGGTATTTTGAGAAAAACGATATATTTTTCTTGACAAACAGGATACATTCCAATATGTATACACAATGTAGGGTTAGTATCTTCTTCTCTATGAAATACCGCCTGCAGGATTCTCGAGGTTTCAGCCCATACATGGACCTGACACAAGACTTCTGCAGTATGAATATGCGGTCCACATCCACAGAGTTTCCCCAGAACACTATGCCATACTTAAGTATTGCATACACATAGGCATAAAAGACCATAAGACATGTGCCCTCATCCACACCGCTCTGCAGCACTCTTGAAGGCATATGAAGAACTAGAGATCTTGGGAGCAATATACTCTATGTGTTTCCTCCAGTTCACATTATTGTCTATAATTAGGCCAAGAAACTTGCAGCTTTGTGAAGTCTGCAACTGAGTGCTACCACAATTTATCATCATTGCTTCTCCTCCAACAGCAGAAAATTTAATTAGCTGTGTTTTTTCAGCATTAATCTTCATTTGATTTGCACTAAACCAAGCGTCAAGGTCTCTCATGACAGAAATCATCTTATGTTCTAGTTCATCTATCTGTCGCATGCGTAGGATAATCGAAGTGTCATCTGCATATAAGATTGTTTTGTGGTTGAGAAGTGTAGGCAAATCATTAATGTAAATTATAAACAGCAGTGGGCCTAGCACTAACCCCTGTGGTACCCCTCTCTTAACTGTCTCTACTGAAGAATAGATGTTTTTACCTGTAGTTGTGTGTTTACTACGGATACACTGTTTTCTGTGGGTCAGATATGATTTCATCAACTCCAACACCGTTCCCCTTACACCAATCATCTCCAACTTTTCATAAAGTATCTGACAGTCTCTGCTGTCAAAGGCCTTGGACAGATCCGCGAAAACACCAACAACCTCCTCTCGAAGAGTCATAGCCTGAAGAATCTCTGAAGTGAATTGGTAAATTGCTCTTGTCGTGCTTCTTTCTGTTATGTTAGCATTCTACAAATCATTAATTATATTGTATCTTTCAAGATGTTCCACAATTCTGGTGACAATAACTGTCTCGTATACCTTTGCTATAACTGGGGTTAGTATAATAAGCCTGTAATTTGAGGGGTCAGAGGTATCACCCTTTTTGTAGATTGGCACACCAGCCGACATCTTTAGATTATCTGGGAAGGCTCCAGTCATCATACATTCATTGATGGCCTCTGCAAGAGGTGTAGATATAATGTCAGCATTATTCTTCAATATCTTAATAGGCAGCTCATCAATTCCCACTGACATGGTATTCTTGAGGCCCCTAATTATTTTAAATACTTCCAAGTGACAAGTTGAAGTGATCGTTATGATCGAATCTATATTCATCAGGTTCTCAGTCTGAATTTGTGGGCCCCTAACTGGATTACTCATATTGTCGCAGATATTAATAAAAAACTTAATTCAGACTATTTAGTTTCTCCTCTACACTCGAAGAATCAGGATATATACTGTCGAGGTTCATCCCAAGTTTATGCTTTGTCCTTCTGCCGGTCGATGCATTCACAATCCGCCAAGTTGCAACAACTTTATTTTGAGCCTCCTGAAGAATTTTTGAACTGTTATTTATTTTCGACTTACGTATTGCATGCTTAAGTAACCTACAATATCCCTTATAGCATTCATTACTCACTTTTTTTTCCTGAAGCTCTGTGTATAAAAATCTTTTTGTTTGGCACATTTGTCTGATATCATCGTTCAGTTACAGTTTTTCATGAGTAATTTTATTTCTAATTCTGGTATGAACACAGTGCTTATTATATGTGCCGAGGATTTTGTCAGATACAAACTTATATTTGATATTGGATCCATTCAGGTTCTCCATGTTCCAATCCATGCTTGACAATTTATCGCTAATCAGAGATTTTGTCACCTTATTATATTCACGCACACATCTGAAGGATGCTTCCTCTTGGAATTGGCTCCCTCTATGGTGGCCAGGATGGCATAATGATCTGACAGAGCCGATACTCTAAGAGTGTTAAATGCAGAGTATCACTTAGCCAAGTTAGTGTGCAATATTGGTTGACCTTTAATAGAGATGCTTTTCAGAAGAAACCACTGTATGCTCGTCGGATAGGGTTGGTTTCCAGAGATGGATGCCTCCCCTGGAGAGCTAGTTTCCAGGAGAGGGATGTATGCTTCCTCTAGAAGACGGATATACTAATATACAGTGATCCGATATACAGTGATCCGATAATTGTCCAAAATGTGGATACTCTTATGCTTACTTCAGAAAAAATATATATTTTGTATCAATTACAAGCTATTCAATAATTATTCTGTGCATATAAACATCCATTCTGAGGTTAAAACTAAAACTAATGCATTTTTTTTAATTTATTATTTTTCAGAGCTTTTATTTTTGATAAAAACCTGCATATAAATGTAACAAAATTTATCTGGAATTTTTACATATATGATGTGAGCAAAGTATTAAAATAAAAAATATGTACAATAATCATAAGAATAGATAACATAAACAATATTGCTATAAGTGTAATAGCAGTATTGGATATAAAATTCTCGGCAGCAATCACATATCGTCGTTACGAATGCAAGCTGTTTTACATGTAGGTATTCATAATAGCAAATACGAAATAGAAAATACGTAAATAGATATATGGATATGATCAGATATACAGGCACAGCTACCACTAAACTAGCATCACGTGCAGAGTATAGATACTAGATGCCTGTAAAGAAGTGGATACTAACGATTACTTTTCCAAATGTGTATTCGTTACTTCAGGTTTCAAAGTACTCGTTACTATATTACCCGCCCATCACTAATCGCTACTGTCTTTCTTGTATTCAGACTACTCACATATATTACTCTATACATTGCAAGGATTGACAGTCTGTATACCTTTTTAATTGTATATCCATGACCTAGAGAGAACAGGAACGTCTGAACTTGACTTGATGATTGTTGATATTAGCTTGCTACAATAACTCTTGTGGCTTAAGGGGAATAACTTTCAGATGTTAGCTTCATTTAGGTATGTGGTATGTTAGAAAAAAAAACCAATCGGATATTGACAATGAGACATGAGTCATAGAGTTCAAAGGTCTATGGTAGAACTCGATGAAATTAAAAATATGCTGAGGTGACGTCAGTTATATGAATCATTGATAAGGGTGAGTGACACATTACGTTTTAAGTAGAGAAGATAACAATTTGTGTGAATTTGTCCAACATATTGAACAGAAATCTTTACTTAATGAATGTTTCTTATTTAAACCATCTGATGCGATGATTTCAAAACGTGATTATAAAATCTGATTATATTGAAGAGAAGTCAGAGGTAAATGGTCGTTACTTAAACAATTTGACCTGATGATTTTAAAACTTGAATATAAATTTGAATTAAGTGAAACGAATTTTACTTTGCATATAAAATGATTTGATTACAAGGCCAACGTTTCACAAGGTATTAACAATGCCATTTAAATGACAACGTTTATGGTTGTGTTGATTGCTATTATGAGCAATTAGTTTAGTTTTTACCTTAAAGCACATTAGATAGATAGATAACTTTATCAAAATCACCCCCAGGTGAGTCAAATACATACATACATACATATATATATATATATATATATATATATATATATATATATATATATATATATATATATATATATATATATATATATATATATATATATATAGATAGATAGATAGATAGATAGATAGATAAACAAATAAAAATATAAAATCATAGATCTAACTGTATAAAACTTTTACACTGGGGCTGTCATCTGGGTAGGGCTTTACGGAATAGAGTTTGGTTCATACTATCAGGCATCAAGTGGATCAGAACAGCACGTTCTGATGCAGGCAAATTCATTGTTTGTTCGCATGTAAACCAACTGTCAGAATATTATATTGTTTGATTGTGGTATAAAAGCTAACATATGTGTGCGTCTTAATGTCTCAGTGTTCGCAGCGACCTGGAAAAATCAGGGAATTTGAAATACCCCCCAAAATGCCAGGGAAATGTCAGGGAATGTTGTGATTTTGCTCAAATGTCATGGAAATTATTCAGTAGAACTGGAAATTATATATTTGAAAAATTTCGTCACTAACCGATTCATTGTTATTTTGATATCATATATATTATATAAATTTCTTTCACGTACATATTTTTCTACTTCGGCGTGCGTTTGGAATATTAATTGCAACCGCCAATAAATGCAACACATGTCACATGTGCCGATATAAATACAGCGTCTTCTTAATCTCAAATATATCTCATTTGTTTATCTCACGTCGAATGTTCTTCCTTGAATGCAAAATGCAAAAGTTATTGGCGGCGTAGAGCTGCACTGTGAATGTCTTTATTTGATTTTAACTTTTGTGACCATGTAACATAGGGTTAAAGTTGGGGTGAAAATATTGGGCATTTGTATAATGGGTATTTATATCATAATCGACAAGAGAAAACTTTAATATCGCAACGCATTGTGTATGATAGTTTAAAGAAATTATCAGGAGTAGGAAATATAGAAAGCAACGATAAACAGAGGCAGTATGTCAAAAATTCGTACCATGAATATATAACAATTCTTGATGAAAATCAGAAAACAATGCTTGAGATGAGCAAAGCAGAAAAAATGAAACAAGGCATGTAAAGAAATATCAAAACTATAAATGAGGAAAAAACGCATTAAAGAAAATGCAAATTATGAAACTGAAATTTTAAAATCTAAAATTACCACATTAAGAAAATATGTACGAATTATTCCTACTATCTTCTCAATGTGGCAATTTCTCTTTGCCTTTTTTTATAGTAAACATTTTGTCCCACACTTCTGTAATAAAAGACATAAAACTGTAAAATTTTGAAATTCATAAAGAATGAACCTTTTCTTTGACTTACCATCATCCCCGATGAGGTTTTATATAAAGTTCGCAAACACAAATTTCTCAGCTTCTATTGTGACACTGTTAGAACATAATTATTGCTTTAACCACTTAGGAATTTGACTTGGTGCCGATCAGCCGAATGATACCTCTTAACGCTTATTTCCCCGCTCGAACACATGACAATGCCTGCGTTTTAAAATGTGCAGTTTTGATTGGTTACACAGAGCAAGACATCATG
Source organism: Tillus elongatus (assembly GCA_964006375.1). Classification (NCBI taxonomy): domain Eukaryota; kingdom Metazoa; phylum Arthropoda; class Insecta; order Coleoptera; family Cleridae; genus Tillus; species Tillus elongatus. The sequence goes on from OZ023264.1 coordinate 123,932,096, forward strand.
CAACGGTTTGTAACGAACATTCTTATTCTCAGTATTGCAAATAGACGTTTGGATTCTCATATTTGTGTTGGAAGAGGTAGCAGTTAAATCATTTTAGAAGGTCGAACAGTGTTTATCACGTAGCGAATTTTCATAACTGTATGATGATATTTTGACTTTATTTTAATGAGTAAGAAGACACGCTAAATTTACTGTTCCAATTAAAATCCCTTTCTCAAATAATGTATTCCAATACTTGAACAGTAGTTAGAATATGGTTCTTGTGGCTCATTTAGATTAAAATTAGTCAAACTTTGTTAAGTAGTTACTGCAAAAATGTGTAATAAACTCGTCATTTAAGAGGTAGAAGGTTATCACTTTTCTGTATTCGTTTAACATAAGTAAGCATTTTTGTGTTTTTGATAATGTATGTTTTAAAAAAAAATTCTTCAGAACTTTTATTTTGTTTAAAAAAAGTATTCAGATATGTGTTGTTCATTTTGAGTATCATTTACTCGAGGGGCCTGGAAATGTCAGAGAATTTGATTTTTTATTTCTGCTGGGTACTCTGTCTCCAATTATATGAGACACAGTATTTTTTCTGTCAATCCATGACTGAAATGTAACATGTCTGAAGCACTATGTATCTCATAATATTGATACTCCTGGGAACAGAGTGTGCTGTCGAATGCCCTCGGAAGGCAATGGCAAATCACCAAGTATATTTGAAAGTCAAGTTTCCTTTGGGAAACACAACACACTCGTCAGATATACTTTTACTTTAACTTAAAGACTTAAATATTTTCCGTAAACAATACATTCTGTGCTTGATAATATGATTCTGCCTCAAGGCCAAGCGCCAAAATTTCAGAGAGCCTAGGGAAATGCACAATATTCTGTGCCGAAATGGCGGGATACAGCGTTGCTCAGAAGAGTATTGAGCAAGGAACGACAAAACATATGATCACTGGCATGAGTTGCAGCACTCGGAGACCATAAAGACCAATAAGACAGACAAACTGGCCAAGAAAAGTGTGTGCATATTTCTGATATGTCTCGAATCTTACATTTTTTGCAATCTAGCCGGACCAAGCAAACGGAAATTCTTCAATGATATGAACCAATACAAAGCACTGTGTGGTGGAAAACTCGCCACAACAGACTGGTCAAATTGTAAAAGAACTATTGCCTAAATTCACAAAAATCCTACTAGGCAAAAGCAGAAATACGATTGGAATAATAGTCAATCTATTAACAGAACACTGCTGACTCAATGTGTACATGAGCCAAATAAGTTGACAGCTGATGTACTGTCCACATTCTGACTACAAGAAGATGAAATATCATTCCATGTGCTATACGACCGTGGAGGCTTAACAAGGTTGAGATTCTAGTCACTTGGGGAAGAAAAACCTTAGGCTGAAGCTACATGAATTACGGCTATGGAACCTGATAAAGAATGTGGGGCTAGATGGAGTAAGCTAGGGAATAGACAATTTGCATGGATTTTTCATATTTAAATATATAAATTTCACATTTACCTAATAGTTTTTCACACATAGAACATTATTACATACATGAAAATACCCAAAAAAATATATAGACAGAAAAAGACTTTTAAAATCAAAAAATTTCGAACTATTATCATGTGACCGCAAACAATCTGCTACTGGTCGTGACCTAGTTGGATAGTAAATAAATATCGTGTTTACATTGGTATGATAAGTATGGGCGCTCCTTTCTCAACATAATGGCGAATTTTGTTCGTTTATTGTGTGTTTTCTAGTTGAGTAGTGTAATATGCTTGTAATAAAATGAGAGACAATGGTTTTCAACAGGCGTAATCAGATAATTTGCCAAGAATTGACTCATTTATAAAGACATCATTCTTTTTGATAGAACAATTAATTACAGATAATTAGTGGAAGCAAACCCAATAATTTCGTGAATTAACAACCATTTATTTAATTATTGGATACATGCCCAACAGGATAATCCCATTAATAGGGCACCAAACAAAAAGAACAATATGAAAAAAAAATACTTCCAAAAACAAAACTAAAATACTGTGCAAAACAGCACAAGGCAGAAATTCCACAAAAGAGTACATATAATGGTCCTAATAACCAACAAAGTAAGATATAGCCACTGTACGAATAACCGCAGCTTTATCCGAATAGAATTCGCACAAGTTTGCAATGTCATTAAAGTCAGAGCTCATTGTATACACAGGTGATTTTATATACAAGTTAGTCCTTGAGGCTTAAACACTCTCACCACTCTAGATGCAGCCCGTGGAACTGAGAAATTTAATTGCATCAATAACTCTGGACAAGCAACTTTAAGTTATGCAAGAACATTACAGATCGAACTTTTCTTCGTGAATACAAACTGGGTACGCCAGCTTGCATCAGCAATGGGCCATGATAGCATCCTCTCTGTGGGTAGGTACCTGATTCTCTATATACAAGGTGTCTTAAAAACTTACGCTGAACATCTTCTAGATCATCAATCTGAAGACTATGAAATGGATCAAAAACGAAGCTACAATATTAAGCCTCGATCAAATGTAATCAAAATAGAGAATTTTCAAGCTATCCAAATTGGAAAATGATCTGCCCTTCCTCATAATGCAACCCATCAACTTCAAACAGGATGTCTTAATTGTTTGAATATGTCCAGTGAAACTTAAATGTTCATCATATTCAATGCCAAGCTCCTTCTGCGTTTAAGTCCTAGCCAATGGTACACCACCCACTTTGTAGGGAAAAGCTATACGGCTGGTTTTTCTAGTGTATGTCATCAGTTTGCACTTCGAGACATTCAATTCAAGTCTGTTCTCAACACACCACAGCTGTAAGTTGTCAAGGCCCACCTGGAGTCTTGAACAGTCACCAATATCGTGAACACTGGTGTATAATTTGAAATCATCAGCAAATAATAGATGATTACCAGAAATTACAGAGCTTATGTCGTTGATAAATAACAAAAAGAGGAGTGGGCCAAGATTGGAACGCCGGAACTACCAAGGGTTCAGACTTAAAGTCATTATAAAAAACATATTGCACACGGTTAGTCAAGTAGGATCTAAAGAATGCTATCAGCCATCCATCAAGGCCCGCCAAATGCAGCTTGTACAAAAGTGTTGAGTGGTCACAATCGAACGCTTTGGAGAAGTCTGTATAAATGACATCCACCTAACCCCGTCCATCCAAACCTTCACTTACATACTATGTGAACAGGGATAAATTCGTCAGTGTTGAGCGCCCGTCATGAACCCATGCTGGTATTGTAACAAGCGATACTTCACGGCAGGATAAATACGACCATACACAACTGCCTCAAAAATCTTAGGAAAATTACATAGGATATCTATGGGCCTGTAGTTGCTGACCCTCGAAGAGTCCCCACATTTTAAAACAGGAAACCGATCCGAGCAACCTTCCAAACCTCAGGAAAGCAATGTGTGTACAGCGACAAGTTAAGTTTAGGAAATGATTTATCTGGACGAAAGCTGTTCTATTGGCACTGAATGTGGTTTGCGTAAGGGTGTCTCGTTACATTTCAGTTTAATGGCTTGTTAGTTTAGCACATACATTTTACCGAGCGATGGATTGGTCGAGGCTAAAATTTTCAGACCAACTGTGACATTAAATGTCGCCTCCCAAGAGTGGCAGGTTTAAAGCCTTTAGATTTTTTTGGGGGTCATTCTTAAGAAATGATTTTGCCACACGGAAGATGTTCCATTGGCACTGAAGAACAAATGTAATTTGCACATAAGGGTGCAATTCGTTGCAATTCAATTTATTGGTTTGTGAGTTTTGCACTTACATTTTACCAACCAATGGATTGGCCGAGGCTAGAATTATCAGATCACCTAGGACATTAACTGTTGCCTCCCGAGAGTTTCAGGTTTGAATACCAATAGAAAATGAATTTTTTTGTTTCATTGCCACAAAAAAGTTATGATTGTGTGCTTAAAAGTTTCAAGTACGTTTTTCAAATTCTACTTTGAGACCAATTTTATGTATAAAAAAAGTTCGGGATGCAGCAAGTGCGTTATGATAGTGAATTTTTATTAAATGCTTCAAATTTAAATAACTCAATTTTCTATAAACTAAGAAAGTTCAATTTTGGTATGTAGTAAGGTCTTTCCTAAGGCAACGTATTCGCCAAATTTCATTAAAATAGCTTTGTAATTTTCGGAGAAAATAATTTTTTTTAAAAAACTAAAAATATGAATAACTCAATTTTTTATAAACTTAGAAAGTTGAATTTTGGTGCGTAGGAAGGTATTACGCAAGGCAACAGATCCATCAAATTTCATTAAAATAACTTTGTAATTTTCGGAGAAAAAATGTTTTTTCGAGCGAAAACTCAACATTTTCCCGGAAAACCTTGTCGGATTTTCCTGGCTAACGAACTGATCCAAGCCATTAATAAAAGAAAGGTACTTGCCGAGTTTCATCAAAATAGGTTAATTATTTTTTGAGTTATCGGATACATACATACAAACTATATATATATATATATATATATATATATATATATATATATATATATATATATATATATATATATATATATATATATATATATATATATATATATAGAAACTGACCCCGGATATGGGTTCTAAAATTTTTGCAAAGTCTCACCATCGATACCTCTGTATTAGTGATTTTTTAAAAATAAAAATTCACAAAAAAGTCTAGTTCTGTTTAAAAAAAAATGTCAAAAATGTATCCTAAAGAAAAGTATAGTTGACAAGCGTCCTCCCTACCCTAATATGTGTCTCCCCTTTTTAAAAATGTAATCAAAATTTGTCATTTGTTATACTGGCGAATTTTCATAAGAATTGTACATTATTATTATACGGCATATTAGTAAAGTTAATACTTTAAGCTTACACAGATCTTTAAGATTGATTTTAGAGGTCCTGGTACACGCACATTTAAAGATTTCTTTCGAAAGTGTTACCATCGTTATGTCTCTATTATCAAAACAATCTTGCATTTTAACTCCTTTTGAGAAAAATGCCCAAAACTCAATTTTCTACGAAGGCAAAGAACTAAATTTTGCTATATCTGTAGGTAGTGTAAGTCTCTTTGAAAGAAACTTGTATTACAAATTTCATTAAAGTTATACAGAAGATTTCCAGAAGGAAACTTAATTCATATTTAGAAAAGTAAAGTATCTGCCAAACTATAAACGTAGTAATTTTTCCTTATTAATCGCCAGGATTATTTCGTTTAAGTCAACCTAATCAAGCCGGTTTTTTCAATAACAATAACAACAATAAAATTATGATTTCAGGCTCAAAGGTGACAAACTTATTTAGGCTTTTTAAACAAAAATGAGATCTTGTTCCAAACATGTGAAATCTGTGCACTGTTGTTTCTGCAAATGTGCAAATAAAACATTTAAAAAAAAGATATATGCATCCAGCTGCATTCGATCGCGTCACTTTCTACGTGGGAGGCGAGCATGATAACCACTATGCTATCTGGGCAGCCGTAAAGAAAGGTTTTACTTGCGTCATAGTGTAGATCGGCTCCATGCCCGGGATATTATATTCAAAGTATACATAATTAATAAATTACAGAAAATTAGGTAGTAGAATTACCATTGAAACACATCCCACTTGTGTTTCATATGACGTCTTATGTTAAGTTTCAAGATAAAAGAAACTATTTTAGAATCATTTTTATAAAGACTTGGCTTGATTTTGTTTAAATTTGTGATACATTATTATGCGACAGCATAATATATCTATGCTGCGCTAAAACTGTGTTTGAGGTCGCTAATAAAGCTACAAATATAGTGTATTTTAATAATTGATTGAATCGTCCAGTTAAATAACAATCACTTGGCAAATTTTTAATTTCATGTCGTCTGTCATTTTCCATAACTACGGCCGATATTTCACGATTGTGGATTCGGGTATTATGTTTTCTGCCTGGTATATATTTGGTTTGGTTACCGTTGCTGTATGATTTATACCTGTTGTATGAATCAATCTACGCATGGCAGTTAACTACTCTGTATGTTAGGCATTCAACTTTAACCATTAAGTCGTTTCAACGCATGTCTTTGGGATTTTATTTTTAATTTGGCAAAAACTCTAAATATTGTGGACCAAATTACTTAAAATTCACAACATATGTTTCTTTGCACTATTTCTAGCCACATGTGAAGTCTCATTCGAGTTACTCTGATACTTACAAAAATATAGCATTTTCAAACAGTTTTTCCCGATTTTCCACCGGAAAAACTTGAGCATAAACGCTGATTAACGAACTCGACCTCGTTTTTTGCCCAAACAAGATTATTGCCAAGTTTGATTGAAATCACTTTAGTATTGTTTGAGTTATTGCTCAGATACATTCGGGTCTAGGGACCCCAATTCGCGTTCATCTGAAGAAAAAAATTCAAAAGCTTTTCATCGTGACCTCTCTATTAGCAAATTTTTTTTAATGAAAATTCGCTAATAAAAATAAAATAAAATTACAATCTGCAACATTTTTTTATCTATTTTCTGACCCTGTATCTCTGTAATAAAATATTTTTATACACGTGTTCATAGTCAGTTTTCTTTTTAAAATCGTTCACAGAACAAACACACCAGTAAGCTCTTTCCACGTAGTTTAATAGCAGCCTGTATATAGCGTTCAGATCATATATAGCCGAGCAAAAAGTCAAATAAATCTTCTCTTAAAAAAGTAGCAATGATGACCAAATCATCTGAAAACGAAATATTTTCTGCTCAACTTGACAACACTGTTTTTACCACCAGCTACATAATAAGAAACGCTAAATCGATACAGCTGAAAAGCACCAACCTGGTAACTTTTTTTATGTGAAAGTTTGACGAATATGGTTAAGTAGTTGTGTGTGTGATGTTAGTATTTTGGCTGCAGTGTTTACACCATTCGGGCATTAACAGGTTAAGGAGTTTAAAGTATGTAATTTAAATTAGATGAATTGCATATCCCAAGTAAAACACTTGGATAATGAAGGTACTTTGTGAAAATTTTGTTTTGATACATATGATGCACAGTTTTGATTGTAGTAAATATGTATATTAATTTTTTGAAAGGAGTTCACAATGGCAGGCTTATGACGAGTTATGGCCGTTGAGAAATGGAAAGTTCTGTTTGTTACAAATGAGTATGAATGGTTCTGATAAAATGTACAACTTTATCACCTAGAAATATTCGCATTTGTTTTTGGCTTAATTTATAAGACCTTCCATTAGCAATGAGTAGGGAATACTAACAGTACCTTTACCAATACAGTCTCTCATAGCTGGACAGAAGTAATGCTAACGCAGTTCATCAGTCATCTCATCAGTAGAGGCTCATGCCTTAATGCATTGGGGGTGCGCAAGAAAAAAAAGTTCGGGACGCAGCAAGTGCGTTATGGTAGTGAATTTTCATTAAATGCTTCAAACTTGAATAACTCAAGTTTCTACAAACTTAGGAAGTTGAATTTTGGTGTATAGTAAGGTCTTACCCAGGGCAACATATCCACCAAATTTCATCAAAATAACTTTGTAATTCTCGGAGAAAAAATTTTTTTCAAAAGAAAACTTAAAATTTGAATAACTCAATTTTCAAAAAATGTAGAAAGTTGGATTTTAGTGTGTAGTAAGGTCTTTCACAAGGCAACATATCCACCAAATTTTAATAAAATACCTTTGTAATTTTCGGAGAAATAGATTTTTTTTGAAACAAAACTAAAATTTTCCCGGAAAACGTTATCCGATTTTCCTGACTAACGAACTCATCCAAGCCAGTAATAAAAGAAAGGCACTTGCCAAGTTCCATGGAAATCAGTTGCTTATTTTTTGAGTTATCGGTTGGATACATACATATATATATATATATATATATATATATATATATATATATATATATATATATATATATATATATATATATATATATATATATATATATATAAATTGAAACTGACCACGGATATGGGTTCTAGGGGTTCTAGTTCGCGCTTTTTTGAAAAATTTTTGCAAAGTCCCTCCATCGATACCTCTTTATTAGTGAATTTTTAAAAAATAAAAATTCACTAAAAATGAAGCGCTCACCTATTTTTTCCCCGAAAATGTATTATAAAAATTACCAAGTTTTCCTCTAGTTAGTTATACTTTTTAGTAGTTAAAAAGTCCCTTAAAAAGTTAACGTTTAAATTTAAAATATTATCCACTGAATTAATCACAGTATCACAATTATTTTGTCCACTTATTAAGCAACCCGAAGTAGTGGCCATCATAATAATAATAATTGTCTTGTTAGAACATGTAAACAACAACGAAATGATCTAATTAACAATCAGTCCGACGCGAAGACAAAAATTACTAGGTAGTAGGTACACATGCTCTGCCAAAAGTCCACTACAAACTGGAAGTGTGTAATTTTATAGCGCACAACAAATTCCTTATTTGGTCGTTTTCGACGATGATAGGCGATCATTTCGCACTGAAGTATCGCATTTCCTGAGAGCGCCGAAAAATACACACCGCCGCCCGACTGCTTTATATGGATATGGATGTATATAACGTTTGCAACGATTAACACTATACTTATTCTGATTCTGTATTCTGTATTAATGGCAGCAGACTCTCTGCGATCCTCGTTATACTAATTTTGTTTGTTGAATGCAGGCGGTAAAAAAGTAAATGAAAATTTATCAAAATATAGCACAGCAAAAAGATTGTTTTTTCCACGGCAGGCGGCAGTGTGCGCGCACGGGCGCACTTATTGAGGAGCCGCCCCTGCATCTCATCATGTCAAAACGAGAAGCCATTATTATTTAACATACAAACTAAACTACTAACATAAATCACAATAAATGTTTAATGTGTGTCCTTCTTCTACGTAATACTAGTAAGTTGGCACTCAACTCAACATGCAACTCAAATTAATTTATTGGGCTCTCTATGTAGTAAAAGACTGGTAGTCATAATGTTTTGTTTGTTTGCTTTTAATCATTCTTTATTTGTGCTGTTTTTTTGCACTGAAAACATAAGGCGAACACTAAGTTAATCTGAATTTAAACCTGCTGGTGTTACACTGCCCAAAGATAATACATACCAAGTAATGCAGGAATTTACTAAATTAGCCCTCGCCACACACATGCAACTAAAATTGATTTATAGGGCTCCACACAGAAAAAGACAAATAGTTATAATGATTTGTTTGTTTTTACTCATTCCTTATTTGCGCCAGTTTTTTCATCGAAAGTGTAAAGCCATACACCAAGTTAGTTAGAATTTAAACTAGCTGGTGTTATACTATACTTCACAGTTGAATAGAATGCTTTATTTCCAGGCAAACTTTTAAGCTTGGAAGCAGGGGTGTGCGAAGCTTCGAAATCTCGACTGAACCCCAACTCGAACCTTCGGTTCACAAAATTATACACGATAGGCAATGTTGAAGTAGTTCAAAGTTCGTTGCTCAAAAATACTTCAAAAATGAACTTGCAGACATTTAATGATACCAAAGGTAGCGAAGTTATAACTCTGTAGCTGCATTTTAAATTGCGGATTGGCCCAACTGAGCCTGTAGCCTAATTTTAGATTTCACTCATGCTTATTTTTTGACACTTTTGGGCCACATTGGGATGTGAGAGCCATCTAACAATCACAGAAATAATTTTTTATATATCCTTTCGGTAACAAGAGCATGATGGCAGTGGTTGAAAGCAATCAGTAACATAATTTTTCAGAATTTATGACTGTAGTTGCAGATTGCTTTGTGGAAGCACTAGGTTAAACATGCTTTATTTCTCACTGAGCCAAAACAGCTAAATCTTAACAATCAGAAGACAATTAAAATTTGAAGTGGTTATTATATACCTATCGTGTTCACTTTTAACCCCCTCGCTTTGTAAGGTTAGATGTATTCTCACCATAATTAGAAACGCAGACCGGCTTCGCTCTAACTCGAGCTCGTCAGTGTGCTGTACTAATTACAGCGAGAACACACCTATAAAGAGCTCTTAATTAGAGCGAAACTGGTCTGTGTTTCGAATTATCGTGAGAATACATCTAACCTTACATACATTGTCCCAGTATTAGGGAAGATTATGTGCCAGGGCTGACAGCTTACAAAATTGTTGGTTGCTCGTACACAGTTTCTATTTATAACATTTTATGTTAATTGGAACTGTCGTGACAACATACTACCTGGTTCCGCATGGAGATGGTGACCCTGTCGTACATATTACAAGGTTCCCCTCAATTTAACTGGCTGCTAAAACTGTCTAGCTAATACCAAACGACAAAAAATATGTAATTGAGCTTAGCTATTAGATGTAGAAATGTAAAAAAAAGTTTTAGATTTCCCTTTTTGTATTTTTAATTCGACATAGACCAACATTCATGACTAGCATCAGCACAGGAAGGCATTTTCACCACAATCAACCTGCAAATTTTGAAGAACCGTTGCTTTTTGTAAAAATAAGGATCTTCTACGTACCAAATATTGTATGGTATAATGTACCTACATTTTGTATTTAAGGAAATTATATGTGTGCATTGGAGAATTTTGGTTAGTTCGATTTTAGATTTTTAAGAAGTTCGAAGGTCGAGGCAACATATTTGCTTAGGTTCGTTAATAGTTTGGTTCAAAAGAAACCATAGGTTCACCCACTTACGAAAGGCATTTTATTCAACTGTGAAATTTTATATTTTATAAACTACGGAGATGATCCCTAAAGTAAAATTTCCAAAGGTGACTGGGCGAAAAGTGAGGTCTACTGCTTCCTCAGCAACATGGCGGGGAACTGGGTATACAAAAACTACCCCAGCACCAGAAATGCATTTACTGAAATGGCGATTATGTAGAAAAATAGACGAATGCACAAGGTTTAAAAAAATTGTGTATCAATTATTGAAAGCGAATGTTTCTATTTCTGAAAAATAGAAATAGGAGATCTTACTTTTGGGCTCACCATTGTAGATTATATTCAGCTCGTATATGGTGCTATACTGACTAACATCAGTGCCTTCCACAGTACATTAAAAAAGACATTATCATAAGTTTTTCCGGGGTAAATTCCAAATGCTAGAAGAAAACTATTTGACTTTTTGCCTTTCTGGGCATAATCTTCTTTGGTATAAGATGTATACTGTTAAACGCCAAATACCTAGATCAATTTACATTTTTATTTTTACTGAAATCAGAAATTATCCGGATTTGTAATTGAAACTTATCTGATGACTATTTAAGTACTAAATATATTTTCAGTTTATAACGTTTTCAACCCAGATTAATCTTCTTAGCTCAGCATGTATCATAAAGACCTCTAGTTATTTTTAGTGTGTGATATGTTTCCATATTTATATTTTTCTATAAAAGACATTATTATTTACTTAGATAGTTAAATAATTATTAATGAAAGAAATTCCATTTTGCTGTGAAAACATTGTCATTATTAATGTCGAGTGATTAAAAAGTTAATGGCCAATCTAAGTTTAATATATTATCAAGTTAATAAGTAATTTGAGAAAACTTTATTGTATGTTAAGTAGTATGTAATGTATATAATTTTGTTTAAAAAAGTCATTATTTTCTTATACTTTTAGTCATTTGTATATTGTAAATTTTATTTTGTTTATATTCTACGTATATATTATTTTTACATCATTAATTGATTTTTTAAATGTGTTTAATCCAAAAATTGAACATTACTGCAGCTTTCAGCTTAAGTTTTAATTAGTAGCATCAATCAAATGTCACAAAAGGCAGCTAAAATAAGTTACAAATCGCTGTTAAGGCAAATCATATCAGAGGATATTTTTCTATACAATAAGTTGGAAAGTGATAATCATAGAAGATATCCCCGCTTTTTTCCCACCATTACGATAAAAAAACCTTATTCTTTATGGTTTGTAGGTATCTTCAAAAATGTTAGCTAAACGCACATTTTTTAAAATGTTTTTGTAATTATGACTTAGTTTATACGTTTTGATAATAAAGGTTGTATTATTGTAACATTGAAACATGAGTCTTATTCTTGTGAAAACTACATCATATCAGTTCCTGAATTACTCAAATTATTTACCTCCGTGTTTAACAAAATGAAATACCAGATTTATTTCTAAAGTAAAGATAAGATTTGCTATGAAACGGTGTGTGGTGCTAGTATTTTTTACTCTATATCAAGAAATTGTAGTGGCTTGGCACAAGCTCCAAGCTGTTAGATGAACATAAAAAAATCTTGGTAGCCAAGTTACCAGAAAATTTCAACTGGTTACATTCAGGAAAATATGTCCCAAGAGATTCGTACTATCATGTAAAGGCATTTGTTGATTGTTTAAATATTGAATGACACTGCGGTACTAATTAATATACTATATTTAACTATAATATTTCGGATATACAAACAGTAGTAAAAACATATTTAAGATAAAACTATTAATTAATTTACATATTCATATCACGCGTACAGCGTACAGTAATGCTGTATTTTACGAACTTGATTGTCATTCTTTCTTGTTTTCTCTTCGTACTACGTACTGCGCACACTCACACTGACACACAAAACCGCCGACACGAACAGCCCACTTTACACAGCTAAAAGGACATCAAAGACAGTATCACAGTAGATTACAAAAGACATAAATAATATTTAATATAAAAATAGATTCAAAATCATATTTCCAACACACCTCCTTGATTTTGAATTTCCTTACCATTACATTTTACAATTAACATTCAAAGTTTTTTTTTTTTTTTTTTTTTTTTTTTTACAAAACAAAACTACGATTGACAGTAATGCAAATTTAACAAAGATCTGAATTTTTCGAATTTTTCTCTGCCCAATGATTTAGTTAAAATATCTGCTATTTGGTCATTGCTATCTATCTTCAAAACATCAATTAAATTTCTACTATGCAAATCATTCACAAAATGATAGCTGACATCAATGTGTTTGGAATTCTTTGAAAATTTTCCGTGTTTTGCTAAAGCAATTGCACCTGTGTTGTCTTCAAAAATTTTTATGGGTTTGCTAATTTTTACATTCAAGTCATTAAGTATCCCATGAATAGGTATTACTTCTTCTACACAATCTGCTAGAGCATAAAATTCTGCATGAGCCGATGCTCTTGAAACAACTTTTTGTTTTTGACATTTCCATAACACTGGATTTCCATAAATGCGTATAAGAATACCTGTTGTTGATTTTCTATCAACTATATCTGATGCCCAATCTGAGTCTACAAAGGCATCTAGTTCCTCATTTGATTCTGAACTGTAAATCATTTTCATATGTCTAGTATGATATAGATATTTAAGAACACGTAAAGCATATCTGAAATGAGTGCTATCATGACCATTCTGGAAACGGCTTAAATAATTAACAGCAAAAGAAACATCTGGGCGGGTTCCATTGGCTATATACAAAAGAGCTCCTATTAAATTTCTATATTTCAAATCAATTTCTGAATTCTCAGCAAATTCCAATTTTAGGTTTACTTCCATAGGAGTGTTGAAATTTTTTGATTGAACAACATTGTACCTTTCTGCTACATTTTCAATATAAGAAGTTTGATCTAAGTACATTTTCCCCTCAGACACACTATATGTAACCTTTATTCCAAGATAATGATTTATTTTTCCCAAATCTGTCATTCTAAACCTTTTATTAAGTGAAATTTTGATTTCTTTGATACTTTCCAAGCTTGAGCCACAAATTAAAAGATCATCAACATAAAGAATGATATATGTCACATTTCCACCTACATATTTTATATATAAACAATAATCATAATCTGATCTTTCAAAATCTAAACCTAACATGAATTCATGAAAACATTCATACCAATCTCGAGGGCTTTCTCTAAGACCATATAGAGATTTCTGTAACAGACATACCTTGTTGGATTCTATTTCATATCCATCTGGGGCATATATATAAACTTCCGATTTGATTTTTCCATTTAGAAATGCTGTCTGAACGTCCATTTGTTCGATAAACCAACCATTTTTGCATGCAACTGATAGTAAAGCTTTCAGTGTACACATCTTTGCTACAGGCGAGTATACTTCTTCATCTTCATGACGTAACTGTTGAAAACCTTTTGCCACAACTCTAGCCTTGAATTGACCATTTGCTTTAATTTTGTAAATCCATTTAACTTCAATAATGTTTTTATTTTCCGGTTCATCTACCACTATCCACGTATTATTTTCCTCCAAACTCTTGATTTCCTCAAGCATAGCCTCTTTCCATTTTCTTGACTCTATACTTTTACAAGCTTCATCATAATTTTCTGGAACTAATACATTTGAATAATTTACAGATACAACATAATCATCATATCTCTTGGGAAAAGTTTTTTGTCGGGATGAACGTCGTGCAGTTTCCTCTGAGTTAGACACCTCCTGAATGTCAACTCCTGAAATTTCATTCATGCTTTCCTCAGTTTCCTCAAAATCTTTAATCTTTACACTTTTAGTTTCACTCATGCTAGAATATTCATTCATACTATCAGAATCATTCTCATTATGCATTCTAATGTATTTGATATCACTTTCAACAAATTGCACATGACGGCTTATAATAACTTTGTTGTCCATTAGTATTTTATAACCAACATCAGTGTAACCTACTAATATCCCTTTTGACGCTTTTGGGTTCAATTTTGAAGTTCTACATTCTTCTGGAATTCTTACAAAAACTGTGCTGCCATATAAATGTAAATTAGAAAGATCTGGTTTCTTGTTGAGCAATATTTCATATGGAGTTTTCTTGATTTTTGTATTAGAGAGTAAGCGATTTCCTAGATAAGCTGCTGTATAAATACACTCTGGCCAGAACCTTTTTTCTATATTTGCTTCAGCACGCAAACATCTAGCACGATCCATCAGGGTGCGATTGTATCTCTCCGCAACACCGTTAAGTTCGTGTGTGTGTGGAGGACCTGGCCGCAAGTAAATACCTTCCTTTCTTGCAAATTCATAAAAGTTTTTATTTATATATTCCCGACCGTTGTCACATCGAATTTCTTTTATTTTCCTACCCGTTTGGTTTTGCATAAAATTAGCATATTCTACAAATCGATCAAAAACTTCGCTCTTATGCTTAATGCAGTAAACGACAACAATTTTGCTAAAGTCATCTATGAAAGTGACAAAATATCTTTCCCCTCTGTAACCAATCTGTGAAATTGGACCATGAACATCTGTATGAACTATTTCCAAGATAGCATTTGCCTTGTTTCTTTCGTTTTTGAACTTTAGATTTGACATTTTATTCTCTAAACATATTTCACATTTTAAAAATTCATTTTCCAATTTTTTGGGTAATCCCTCAGCTACTTCGCGGTAACACATCTCTTTTAGATTAACAAAATTTGTGTGACCTAACATACGGTGCCATTTTTCTTTCTTTGACATTTCTACTTTAGTATTATAGGAGCGTTTACAATTTGTTTTAACATTTGCAACAATTTCATAAAGTTTATTTCTCTTAACAGCTAGGGCAACTAATTTATTATCTCGACTGATGATTTTTGCTACATTCTTTTGATATACAATTGAGTAATCATGATCAGTTATGCAAGCTACACTTAACAGATTCTGTTTCATATTTGGTACATAGTAAACATTTTTAATTTCGGTTTTCACAAACTTATTATAAACTTTGAAAAATACTGTCAAGTTACCCATCTTCTCTGATTTTAATGAATAACCATCCCCTACTTTTACATCTACAGGATTTTTTAGACTTACCGAGCTAGAGAAATACTTATCAGTAATCACAATGTGGTCTGAGCAACCGCTATCTAATAACCATTTTAAATCTGCTCTTTCTTCACTTCTTTTTGCATTTGAGAGCATAACTTCAACTTGGAATGACTGACCTGCAGAGTTCTTATCCACGGAAGAGGTTCCTGCAACATGCCTGCTGTACTCATTGTCTGAGTTCCTTGAGCTCCTGATCTGCTGATTCTGTCCACTACTGCGACAATACTTCTGAATGTGACCCACACGATTGCACCTGAAACATCTCCTTGGAAAGCTGGATGATTTTCCTTGGTTTGTACTGTAATAGCCAGAAGGACCTGACTGCTGACGCCGGGATTGTTGGAACTGACTTCTAATACCCATCTTTGTGCCTTTTGCAACGTTGGAGTTGAAAGCTTGAAAGTTACTTTTACCTCTAATACTGTTACATTCTCGCTTTTGAAATTCTAACATCAATTTGGATTTCACATATTCAGCCGATTTTTCTTTCTCTGGCAACGCATCAACAATATCTACTATATGTGAAAAACTTTCAGGTAAACTGAGCAGTAAATAGTTTAGTTTATCATCTTTGCTTACTTCTTCACCTGCGTTTTTCAATTCGTTCAGCGACCTCTCAAATTCGTTGAAAAACTCAAATGGATTACCTGTTTCATTCATTTTCAAATCTAACAGTTTTCTCTTGCATAATAACTTCGTAGCACTGTTCTTCACTAAATAGATTTCATCAAATGTTTCAATCATCTCTTTGGCTGTCTCTTTCGATAGTATTAATTCAAGTTGATCATTAGTTACACTGTTAACAATATAGTTTTTTGCCTTAATTTCTTTCCTGCTCCAATTTGCTTCGGTAATTTCGTTCGGTCTAGTCGCACTTGACAATACTTCATAACATTCCTTCATTTCTAGGAATAACTTCAATCTAAACTTCCATTTATCGTACCCAGTGCCATTAAATACTTGCAACAAAAATTCATCCTTTTTATCGTTCGCCATTTTATACACCACTGTTCACACCGGAACGCAAAAACTTACTTCTCATATAAAAAACTTCTCGACTTATAGACCGGCCACGTAACCACGCTCTGCTACCATGTTTAAATATTGAATGACACTGCGGTACTAATTAATATACTATATTTAACTATAATATTTCGGATATACAAACAGTAGTAAAAACATATTTCAGATAAAACTATTAATTAATTTACATATTCATATCACGCGTACAGCGTACAGTAATGCTGTATTTTACGAACTTGATTGTCATTCTTTCTTGTTTTCTCTTCGTACTACGTACTGCGCACACTCACACTGACACACAAAACCGCCGACACGAACAGCCCACTTTACACAGCTAAAAGGACATCAAAGACAGTATCACAGTAGATTACAAAAGACATAAATAATATTTAATATAAAAATAGATTCAAAATCATATTTCCAACATTGATAAATGTATGTAATCCTCTGTCAAGGCTTGATTATTTCCAGGTGGTACAATATATACATTACATTGGTTTCACATTAGTATTGAATGTTCTCAGCTTAGTTCCTTGGTTGTCTCCAGTTCTCAAGGATTTTGTCTGGTTGGACCCACTTACAAGTTTGTTCAGCCTGCATTCTTCAGATCATGTAATTTCTCATGTATCCTCATTTTATTCTTTCTTATCTGGAGTTAGTTCTTTCTGTTACCCAGTCCAACACTATATCACAAACAGAATTGATGACAATTGTTTCACCCCAGATGTGTATTACTCGCAGGCTCCACTCACTGACTGCTGCATTTGTAGTGCAGGTTTCTTTGGTCTGCATTGTCGTATGTGGGTCACTAAGCATAATCTGCATTGTCTAGATCATGCAATTGCTCATGTAGTCTGGGGTTGGTTCTCTCCATTACCCAGTCCAACATGTTGAACACATTGGTGACAATGGACACACATGCTTCACCCCAGACGTGTTACTTTCTGGCTCCAGTATTTAACTCCCTCACTGTACTTCAATGGCAAGTTTGTTTGGTCTGTCTTGTCGTATGTGTGTCAGTAAGCATGCCATCTGCATAGTCCAGATCATGTATTTGCTCGTGTAGTACTTTTTTTCCTTCTTATCTGTGAGTAGTTCTGTCCATAACCCGGTCCAATATGATGTTTAACCGAGACAGTGGGCATCACTGCTTCACCCTAGATGTATATCACGCTCTAGCTCATGTATGCAGTGTGAGATACATTTTGATAATTTTTTCAAGGAGCTCCATATTGTTGCTTGTATGGGCTATCCTATAATTCATTTTTTTTTCTGTTAAATTTGTTACTTCTATTGTTTGATACTTTAAAATTTGTTTGTAAATTGATTGTTTACTTGTACATAGTACCCATTTAAAATTATAATTTTTGGTATTGGGTTATTTCATTTTTCAAGTAAAATGTATCCATTTTATCTTTTTCCAACTGTAGCATGGATCATCCATCCATTGCTATGGGAGAAGGAAAAGACAAAACTCTTAAAAGTTGAACTGCAGTGACTGAACTGTTGTAACTTGTAGTCACTGAAAATTATTTACGGTGAGTGGAATAAACGGGACCTTTTAACCTTACTTTTTGTGTAAATCTCGATTTACCTAATGGCCAATGGTTGTGATGACAAAATCTTGTCATTTTAGATTTCAGCGGTCTGCATTTCGTCGTGACACAGTCAACTTGTTTTGTTTTACTATATCAGAGACATGTTTACATTGCAAGCCATAAGTTATATTGCCAGAACATGTCATGAGTTTTATCGCCCAAACGTGTCACGAATTCTATTGCCCGAACATATCATAAGATTTATTGTCCGAACATCCCTAATGCAATTTTCCCAAAAGGTATTGATCTGCCTGAATTATAATAGCAATTTTTTCATAAAAAACAATTCCATCGATTTTTAAGAAATTTTAGGACCATGTATGTGGTTGACTTAAAATTTCTTTCTCAACTTGAAAAAATAATTTTGAAGGCAGTACAGCGATACAGAAATTAAATTGTATGTGTTAAGGCTTTTCCTTTCCTTTAAAATACAGTACTGGTGCTTCAGCTTACTCAGCGTCTCTGTCGTTGCTAAGCAACTTCTTACATTTTCAGTAACCAGTTTTACTTTTGGAAATCCTTACAGTAGAGAAAATTAAAAATATTTATACATTTGTTTCCAAATTAGGGCATTTAGATTAAAAGTTATTGAAGACTAATTTGACAGGTTAGGTTGCTTAAAGACACAGTGCATTTTTATATTCACTGATGAAGGGGTTCATAGAAAGGCGAAGAAGAAAACTTTCTAAAGGTGTGCTACTCTTTATCGTAATGAAGCCTCGCTGGCTGCTTTGTACAAGGCAGCACAGAAATGTTTAACCACCCACCATACAGTCTGCACTTGGTCAGTAACCGAATAGAATTCAAGAGTTTTTAAATACCTGGTTTTATATATATATATATATATATATATATATATATATATATATATATATATATATATATATATTAATTATAGTAGGCGAACCCGTACTTAGATTATCTTTGGTTTTTATTAGGGATATGTATTTGTGCGAGAGGAAAAAAAATATTTAAATTTCGATCTACTCCTAATTTGAAAATGTTATCAGTTTCTCAGCACGTATAATCCACAAAGAAGATAATCCGCACACGCATAATCGAGAGTATACAGTATTTTATTAGGAAATATTGAAAGTGGAAATTACTAATGCAAGCCCGGGCGACGTATGTTGATGATTAGTGGTTGACATTCCAACTTCCAACATCATGGATGTCATTTAACCTCAAAAAATTGGACGGATTTGCGTTAGTGGATCAACACTTATTTACTGTTTAGTTTATATGCATCATTTTTGTGTTTTCTTTTACTGGGTAAAACTTCATCAAAATAAACCAAAAGATAGCTTCCAGAAGAATATCGTTTTCATCTATTAATTATTTTTTATCACGATGATAATATGAAATGCATCTTATCTGACAAAGAATTGACCACTGGTGCCACACATATCAGCTAACAAATATATAAAAATCCACCATCTACAAAATTGTCTTAACAGAGGGCAATAAAAAACTGGTATGAAGGTTTTAAATAACCCTCCCTAAAGGTGCCTTAAGCAATGTTGCCATATTTATTGTTACATCTTAACTTACCTTTGAAAATAATTATTTTTCTTTTTGTTATCACATTATCACTTCTTCAGTACGTCCATATTGCCGAAAGTGATCTCTTGTATCATGAAAAACTAGAGTTCCTAATCAAAAAAGCATCATCTTATATTTTCCTGGAAGTTATTTATTGACATTTGGGAATGCTACCGATCTTACGGTTTTACAAGCAGCGACCTTTCAAGACCTTGCACGTCACATTGTCAGTGGAAGAGCAAATGCATGAGTTGAACTTAGACCTACAAATTTTAAAAAATGCAGTGCTCGATTATTTCTTCATTTTCTCATTGAAAAAGCTGGTTCATTGTGCTATTTTCGTCCCAAATGATAGTAAAATCTCCACAGATTAGCGTATTGGTGAACTCATAGCTAGATTTTTAGATTTTATTGTGAGTGGGCTATTTCAGTCCCTCCACCGCGACCTTAGGTCTATTGTGGCTCACGTCTAATTATTTAGATTTCACCCATAATTCCAGCTCCCTGAGGGAGTCGATCTTTTTTTGAGGGTGAGAGTTTGTTTGGCAGGTGTACTGCCATCTGAGTAAAGTCGCTTGCCCATTTCGAAGCTCAAAGAGAGATAACCTCTCTCCGAGTTCGTCTGGACCTGACATCCGTCAGTGTTTGCCTCGAGGCGGTATCATGAAGTCCCACTCTCGAGCAGCATCTAATCTCCAGTTGTAATCCACCCCTAGGGATCTCAGGCTCTTCCAAACCTGACACCTAACAGTGTTAAGACTCAAGGCAACATCCCATCGAGTCCCGCTCCCGAGCATCACCCCAGCGAGGCCGTCCGTCCGTTTCGTAGCACACAGTATGGGCTCCAAACTCCGGGTGTTTACCACTCATCAGAGATCAGAGCCTCCCGGGACATCTGGACACACGACACACACCAGGGCTCAATCCAGGGTGGTATCATCTGGAACCCCGCTCCCGAGTAACAACCAAGCGAGGCCAATTGTCAGTGGAGCGCCAAACTCCGGGTGCATATCACTCCCCAGAGATGTCTGCCTCACCTGCACCAGACCCCCGCCAGTGTTACATTGACTCGAGGCGGTATCATGAAGTCCCGCCCTCGAGCAGCATCCAGACAGGGTGGTTAGCCTGTCGATGCTCACAGAGTAGGCCCAAGTCTCGAGGTGTAATCCACCCCTAGAGACCCCAGCCACCTCCGGGTTCGTCCAGGTCCAACACCTGCCAGCGTTAGCTTAAATTTCACCCAACAAATCGAGCTTCCAACCAGAGACGACACCTGCGAGGTGAAACTTTGTTTGACAGATGTACTGCCATCTGAGCGAAGTCGCTTGCCGTTCCGAAGCACACAGTGGGGGCCTCAAACTCCGGGTGTTTACCACTCATCAGAATTGTCAACCCCCTCCGGGTCGTCTAGACACACGACACCCGCCAGCACTCAACCCAAGGCGGCACCCATCCAGAACGCCGCTCCCGAGTAACAACCAAGCACAGGCAACCATCCATTTATAAGCCCAGAGTGGAAGCCTCAAAATCCGGGTGTACATCACTCCCCAGAGATATCCGCCTCCCTCCAGGCCCACATGGACAAGACCCACGCCAGTGTTTGATTCCAATTAGTAGCCTTTTACGACAGGCAGGAGTTACCTTGGGCCTATTCTTTTAGTTAGTCCCCGGACCTACAGGGAACAACTCATAGCTAAGAAATGCATGGTGTCTGATTTCAAACTTTCGTGCATTATGTAACCAGTTTAAAATTCCCCCTTCGAAAAAATCATTACAGTAATGTAGTCCATATTCAACTAACGAAAGTCATTCTGTGTATATGGAATATCATCGCCATCACAGTGTCAAGGCCATGTCGCCTTGTCATCGTAACAATAAATCTCTCCCCAGCATCTCTTCATTTTATTGTGTTCCTGCACCACGTAATTAAGCCAGGTTTTCGTCTTGATCTACTTCTTCTCTTTTTTTAGAAGTATGTGTTCTTCAAATAATGTTAGCAATAATGGGCATGATTGCCATGTACCTTTTTTTATTTTAGCTTCAATTTAATATCTGTTATGGTACTTTAATTTTTGTATAAATGGAGAATCCAATCCAGCCCTTCATTGTGTGAATAAGTATTTTCCAATCTACAGTTTTGAATACTTTTTTATCTGTAGGATAATAACTTTTCCACAAACATAGAATTTCCATTTTTATGGTGTGATTAGGTTAGGTTATAAAGTGAGTGGACTATCTCAGTCCCTCTACCCACACCTCCCCCCTTGTTTGGTTACAACAAGATTTTTATGTTTGACAATACACACAATGTGAGTGTAGGCTAAAATAATACAATAATACTTCCAAATTGTATTATGTAGACTTTCTTTTGAATTACAAGTATTTTTGTTTATTAGCATAACCTAAATTAAAAAATAATGCAGATTTTTTATGTATTAAGGCT
Organism: Tillus elongatus; assembly: GCA_964006375.1. Taxonomy (NCBI): domain Eukaryota; kingdom Metazoa; phylum Arthropoda; class Insecta; order Coleoptera; family Cleridae; genus Tillus; species Tillus elongatus. The sequence goes on from OZ023264.1 coordinate 123,954,454, forward strand.
GATCTCAGATTCAATAAGAAGATTTTCATTTTTATAGAACAACTCTTTTAAGTAAAGCATAACAAAAACTGTTCGTAAAATATTATAGGATATATACTTTATTAGGCTCCAACACTGTGTTTCATATGACATTAAAACAAATAAACAAAAATTTTAACAAAATGGAAAACCGACTTCACAAAAAAATATTCTAAAACAAAAAATGCACTAAAAAGTAAAAAATAATTGCGTATTCTTCTGTCTACAACTTACAATCAACTTATTTTTTCCACTCAATGTACGAGCAATGCATTTACCACGCAAGAATGTAGGTACCCACTTAAACTTAACCTCTTTAACTCCACACATACCTATGACTAACAGACAATTATCAAAATATCTATTTAGAGTTCACCTAAGCAGAAAGTTTTAAATATGTGTGTAGACTGCTTAAAAGACAATCAAATTATTAGGGTCATATAATGTAAAATTATTGTTATTTTTGGAGTTGGTGTCAGCCAAGATGGGTTTATAACTACTTAACCTGAAATGTCTTACTATATAACAATTGGCATACACACTTTACACACATAGACGCAGCGCGGGTGGGTAGACTGCGCGCGCGCGCCCGGAAGAATGGTTGGAGGGGTATAGCCGAGTGAGCGAGGCAAACGCGTACGCCGGCCATACGCCAGTCAGTCAAGAGAAAGAAGCGATAGGAGTTACTTGATTATAAACCGATTCGATTCCTTTTCATTCTACACCGTCTTTCTTAAGATAATTCTTTATGTTTATTATTATAGCTACATTTTCGTATCAATGTTGCTTGATATTGTCGTATTAAATTTCATTTGTAAATAGGTTGAATTAGGTAATTGTACTTTGTCTTGAGAGAGGTATTGTCACAGCATAATATCTTATTAAAGTTCATTTGTAAATAGGTTTAATTAGGTATGTGTGTCTTGTTGCATTCAAATTCATTTGTAAAAAGGTTTAATTAGGTATTGGTATATTGTCGTTTCAAGGTCCCAGGATATTGTCACAGTATATGGTATAAAATTTCATTTGTAAAATAGATTTCATAAGGTATTCTCGTATTATTAATGTAAGGTATATTGTCGTATTTCCTTGGCCGACACCGACTCCAAAAATAACAATAATTTTACATTATATGATCCTAATAATTTGATTGTCTTTTAGGCAGTCTACACATATATTTAAAACTTTCTGCTTAGGTGAACTCTAAATAAATATTTTGGTAATTGTCTGTTAGTCATAGGTATGTGTGGAGTGAGAGGTTAAGTTTAAGTGGGTACCTACATTCTTGCGTGGTAAATGCATTGATCGTACATTGCGTGGAAAAAATAAATTGATTGTAAGTTGTAGACAGAAGAATACGCAATTATTTTTTACTTTTTAGTGCATTTTTTGTTTTAGAATATTTTTTTCTGAAGTCGGTTTTCCATTTTGTAAATTTTTTTGTTTATTTCTTTATTTTTAGTGAATCTGAAGCTTTATATCTGATTTAATTAGACGGAAGCGCAACGGTGTGATCCACAATCATCATCAATGTAGTCGAAGTCAATTATATACGCATTATTAAGGATAACTCAAAAACTACTGGTTGGATCCTGATCACATTTATATGAGACCACACGAGAAGCACCAGCTTTCAAATAAAAAAAGAATCATCAAAATCGGTTCACCTGGAAAAAAGTTCTGAGGTAACACACAAGAACATCATCAATGTAGTTGAAGTCAATTAAATACGCATTATTAAGGATAACTCAAAACTACTGGTCAGATCCTGATCACATTTATATGGGACCACATGAGAAGCACCAGCTTTCAAATCAAAAAATAATCATCAAAATCGGTTCATCTAGAAAAAAGTTCTGAGGTAACACACATAAAAAAACAAACCATACAGTCGAATTGAGAACCTCCTCCTTTTTTTGAAGCCTGTTAAAAATAAATTAATTTAATAATTAAATTGAATTTAACCATACATCTTACGCTCATCGAGAACAGTCATTAGACCGAAACACTGTGTTTTACCTTAATAAATTATCTCCTGTGATGTTTTACCAAGATTTTTTGTTGTTTTTTACTTAATACAAGATGGTTCGCTAGGGGTCAAACAAAAATTCACTTTCCTTCAGATAACAACCTCAGTAATAAATATTTGTTCCTTTAGTCAACATTGTATTTTAGTTTTTTCGGCTTCCTGGATTATCAAATTTTGACTTTGCCTTAACAGTTAGACCACAAGTTTTTTATATATATTGTATAATTGTATTAATTAAATCCGATATTTCGATTTTTTAAAATTAATTTTCCAGTTTTATTTATCTAGACGCTTAAAATATCGAGTGAGATTGTCATGGTTTATAATGCGCTGGATTTAAAAGCTTAACTCATTAAACTGTTCCATAATAACTTATAAAACAGAAAGTGTCATTTCAGATTACACAACAGTTTAATGTATCGATTAATCGTGTTTTATGGACTTTATAATTGTCTTCAAAGTTTAAACTCTTGGTCAACTTACTAGACAGATTAAAGTTTCATTTATGGAAATAATATTGTCACTGTACTACTACATTAAAATTATTTTGAGAGTAAAATAAATTATTACAAATTCTATCTATTAATGTAGTGAAATATCTTTGGTTGTTGATTTTTGAACTTATTACCCGTTGTTTCACCATTTCTTAGCTTTACTGCTTGTCTTTGTACGTGCATGTGCATCCTAATTATTGTTGTCTGCTTATAAGCTATGTTACACAGTGTTTAAAGAAAGTTATTTGTATATTAATCCGTAGAGTTTTTCTTTTTTAGAAGAAGCTTGTGAAATCGCTTGTTTAAACATCTATAACTACTAAGTGAAGATTGGAACCTGAGCACTGATAAGTACACTTGGAGAACCCAAGTCATCACAACACATTTTAAAAGACCTGACGATCGTGTCACTAACAAAGTTAGCGTCATCAGAGAATGAAAAATTCTAACTACTTTAAAAACTAACATCACCTTATTTACCGGATCTTAGGTAAAGAGGCCGAACTGAGAGGGGAAACTAGTCTCAGGCAAATTCTGCGGTGTATTGTATTTTTATCGCCTGACAAGGTCTTTGAACTGTTCATACTAACTTATCTAAAAGGTGTCCATCTCTAATAATTTTGGGAAGGTTCAACGACAACCAACGTTGAACCTTCCCAAAATTATTAGAGATGGACACCTTTTAGCAGTAGCGGCTCGTGCTTTAGTGCATTGGGGGTGCGCAAGAAAAAAAGTTCGGGAGGCAGCAAGTGCGTTATGGTAGTGAATTTTTATTAAATGCTTCAAATTTGAACAACTCAATTTTCTACAAACTTAGAAAGTTAAATTTTGGTGTATAGTAACGCCTTACCCAGGGTAACATATCCACCAAATTTCATCAAAATAACTTTGTAATTTTCGGAGAAAAATTTTTTTTTCAAAAGAAACTTCAAAATTTGAATAACTCAATTTTCTAAAAATGTAGAAAGTTTAATTTTAGTGTGTAGTAAGGTCTTTTACAAGGCAACATATCCGCCAAACTTCATTAAAATAACTTTGTAATTTTTGGAGAAAAATATTTTTTTTCAAATAAAACTCAAAATTTTCCCGGAAAACCTTATCCGATTCTCCTGACTCATCCATCATAATAAAAGAAAGGCACTTGCCAAGTTTCATCGAAATCAGTTGCTTATTTTTTGAGTTCGTAGTTGGACAGACAGACACACACACAATATATATATATATATATATATATATATATATATATATATATATATATATATATATATATATATATATATATATATATATAACATATAAAAATTGACACTGACCCCGGATATGGGTTCTAGGGGTCATAGTTCGCGCTCATTTGAAAAATTTTTTGCAAAGTCTCCATCGACACCTCTATTATTTTTTTTTTAATAAAAATTCACTACAAATGAAGGGCTCGCCTCCTTTTTTTTTCCCGAAAATGTATTATAAAAAAACCTACTTACTAAACTTAATAATTATTAACTACTTACCAAGTTTTCCTCTACTTAGTTATAGGTTATAGTAGTTAAAAAGTCATTTCCTTTGATAATTACTAACACATCACAATTCTGTCAACACTCAGCATTCACTTTAGTTTATAAGCATATAATTATTTTTTTCCATAGAGCTTTGGCTTAACTTTAAATCTGGTGTGGGTCGTCCTAAACTTTTAAACTTTACCTTAGAATTTAATTCTAACTGTGAAAAGTTAACCTTTAGAATATTATCGACTGAATTGATCACATCATCACAGTTATTTTGTCCACTTATTAAGCAACCCGAAGCAGTAGCCATCATAATAATAATAATTGTCTTCTTAGAACATGTAAACAACGAAATGATCTAATTAAAAATCAATCTGACGCGAGCACTGCACGAAAATTACTAGGTACACACACTCTGCCTCTACCAAAAGTCCACTGTAAACTGCGAGTGTGTAATTGTATTGCGCACGACCAGATTGCTTATTCGGTCGTTTTCGAGGAAGAAGGCGATGATTTCGCATCCAAGTATCGCATTACTTGAGAGCGCCGAAAAATACACACCACTGCGCGAGGAATGATTTATATGGATATAACACTACTATACTTATTCTGATTCTCTATTAATGGCTGCGATCCTCGATATACTAATTTTGTTTGTTGAATGCAGGAGTTAAAAAAGTAAATAAAAATTTATTAAAATATAACACAGCAAAAATATTATTTTTCCCACGGCAGGCGGCAGTGCGCGCGCACAGGCTCACTTATTGAGGAGCTGCCCCTGCCTTTTAGGTAAGTTAGTAGGGACAGTTCAAAGATCACGTCCGGCGATAAAAATACAATACACTGCAAAATTTGCCTGCGACTAGTTTCCTGTCTCAGTTCGGTCTCTTTACCTAAAATCCGGTATATAAGGTGATGTTAGTTGTTAAAGTAGTTAGAATTTTTCATCCTCTGATGACGCTAACTTTGTTAGTGAAACGAACGTCAGGTTTTTCAAAGTGTGTTGTGGTGATTTGGGTTCTCCAAGTGTACTTATTAAACATCTATGTTATGGAAAGAAAAGACTGACATTTCAGTTCCCATATTTTGATCTAATTGGTGGTGTTATCAACTACCGAGTAATAACTTTTTTAATTATAATTGCATAGGGTACATCTCTGTGAAATTATCCCTCTTCAATATCGAAGAAAACTACAAAGTAATTTTGGCCAACATGAATCTCATCAAAGTTATTTAATAAAATTTGTATAATATTGAAACAAAATAAATTTCTTTTTTCCTTGATAAACTGTTCATTCAGTTTAATGAATAGTATTTTGTGGATTACATGTTTGACAAATAAGTGCCAATTATACGATACAAAGCTTCATACGTGTTGTCGTTTCTTCGGACTGTGTATATAAAAATATTGTCCTGGCCTTTGAGGCTTCGTAGCATGACGCTATTTCATGGTTTTGTGTCAAAACGAAGAATGCAGAGCATTTAAGTCTAAATATCTACCTATTTTGTTCTTATCCCTTCTTGGAATTGTCTACTTAAAAATAAAAATGTAAATACAAGTACCGACTAACATATTCTAAAGTTTAGTGATAAAATGGTGGACTAATAATAACCAATAATCAATTGATTCATACTTCATATTTTTATATCGGGTAAAGCAAGACTTGCAAATTTTACTGCCAAGTGTAAGAAATGGGTTGCATAAAAATTTAAAATTTCCTCCTCTTTCTTGTTTCATTGATATTGATATGAATTTTTGACGAATGCTTACATAATAAATATATTTGTATAGGTATATTATGTTATATTTGATGTGTTTACTTAAACTGTTGCTAAAATGGCTGAGAATTGCAATGTTTTCAATTTTTACAAGCTTTTAATATTTTATACAGTAAGTTTTTTTTACGTATTTATAAAGCCAATTAACTTATCATAATTTTATGATTATTATACATGGTTCGGAAACTGATATTGCCTATTTTGAGTTGGCCTTGGTTATAGGGAACATGCACACATCTGCAATGAGAGTCTCCTGGTCAGTTGTCCAGGGAAGTTTGGGGTATAAACACAGATGTTTGCTACACATGTATACAGCATTTAGTTGTTTATCTAGTAATAACTATCGTAAATAACGTGGTTTATTAAAGAATTTTACGTGCAACGAATTTGATCTTAGTGTAAAATGGACAAAATAATTAAATATGCGTTTGACTGCATTTCTTATAACAATAATTTATTAGTGCCAGGATTACAAACAGCAGTATGCACAGGTCACAAACAATACAGATAAAATCAAAAAGCTGCACACATAAAATCACTTAAAAGGCTAAACATAAAATCATTCAGCAACCCTGGAAAACTTCACATCTAAATTCTAAAACTCGAACCTCAAGAACTCTTCCACCGAATAGAAGGAATTTCTCAACAGTATTTCCTTCACTCTGCTCCTAAACTTCTGCAACGGCAAGTCTCTGATATAAGCAAGTATTTTATTGTATAACTTAATTGCCCAGTAGCCAGTCCCACTCCGACACCTCTCCAGTCGCCAATAGATGGGCACAATGTTCTTCCCCTGTCTCGCACCATAGGTATGGATATCCCAGTGACTCTGTTATTCACCCACATTCTCCTTGATGTACATCAAATTTTCAAATATATAGAGTGCTGGTAATGTAAGTATACTCATGTGTCCAAAGAGCGCTCTACAGTCATCCCTCTAACCTGCACCACACATGACACGTATAGCCTTACGCTGGAGCCCAAAGAGACGCTTAGCACCAGCAGCATGACCCCAAACCAAGATAGCATAAGAAAGATGTGAGTGAAAAGTGGCGAAATACGCTGTCCTCAAAACAGGAACCGAAACACTGCCAACCAGGCCCCGAAGCAAGAACAGGCCCCTCGAGAGTTTACCAGCCACTGAGTCTACATGTTTATCCCACAGAAGCCTTGAGTCAATGACAACACCCAGAAATTTTGTGCTCTCCAACAGTGCCCCTGTCTCGTCAAGTTGCCTCATAGAGAACACCATTCTATTCGTCTTTTCTCTGTTAAGCAGCAGTTCATTTGCTGCAAACCATTGCTCGGCCTCACCCTGAGCCGTCAGCGAGCCCCCCAAGGAACCCTCAAAGCTATCAGCGGTGACAGATGTCGTTGTATCATCGGCGAACAGCCTGAACTCGCTAGAACTGCTACACTTTGGCAGATCCTTTATATATATCAGGAACAAAATGGGTCCCAGGACGGACCCCTGCGGTACACCCTCAGAAATCTCACCCCTCCCCGATGTCACTCCAGCACACCGCACTGACTGACACCTATGCTCCAGATAAGATCGCACCAGAGCAACACTGCCAGCACAAAAATTGTAAGCCTTAAGTTTTGCAAGGTGAGTCCCGTGGCTGACACAATCAAAGGCCTTACTTAGGTCACAGAATAATACAGTATCATATCTGTTATTATGGTATGCATCTAAAATATGGGAGACCAAGTCCAGAATGCCCAGCGTAGTGCCCTTGTTTTGTCTGAAACCAAATTGGCATGCGCTGAACAAGTTGTTTTCTTCAAAATATTTTACCATTTGCCATGCATTTTTCTATTATTTTTGACACTACTGGTAGTAAAGATATAGGCCGGTAGTTATCTATTTAATCAGGATCACCTTTTTTGAAGAGTGGTACCACCAAGGCATTTTTTAGGATGTCTGGAAAGATATTCTCCCTGAAACACTGATTTATCAGCTTCGTAAGTAGTACTATCAACACATTCTTAACGTACTTAATAATGTTCACGCTCAAGCCAAAAATGTCCCTGTCCCTCTTGCTTTTCAGTTCATCTATAATATCACATACATTATTAAAGCTCACCTCGGTAAATGTGAAGCTCTCATGTGATGCTTGATTCCGTTGCAGGTATATCAAGGAGTCAATGTTTGACTTGGAAATTTTGCTTTCATAATGGAAACTAATGTTCTCACAATTATAACATTCTACAACACAAGAATTTCTTTAAGATTTAGGCATTTTTCCAGCATATTAAACACTTCTCAATGGGCAAAACGAATGCTAATCTCTGTTGGAATATGGATGAAAATGTTCTTATGTACCTCACTGTTGCATTATCTCACACCAACCTGGTAGCGCTAGTTGTCAGTGCTCACGCTCCATATAAAAAGATTTTGCTGTTAGCAAGTTATGTTGTTTGTTTTGTGGGTGTCAATGTACTTAATTGATAAGCATGTGAATAATCAATGTCGTTAAACAGTTGTTCAGGCTTAAAGGCAGTTTTTTGCAAGTTTAATTGGCTTAAGCCACAAGAGAATACCAACCTGGTAAGCAATAACGAAGTAGTTTATAGAATTTCATAATTGACGAAATATAACTTCAAAAATTACAGATATGATCGCATAACCCAATTTCATTGGTATCTTCGAAAATAAGGTTATACCAGTTTCTCAACCCTCTAAGATTAATTTTATTCTGATTATTAGGTAAGCTGGCCACAAGACAATGTGTCCATACCTACTGCAAAATAGGTAACAGTTTGAAGATGTTTCAACCTTAACTAAATTCAAAATTTTTTCAATGACATCATTAAAAAGTCGCTGTAGAAATTTTATTTGCAATACCAAACACATGAAAATATTATTTTCTGCGAACTAGTACTAATATCCATTTTATTCATTGAATACCTGGCATGTAAATTAGCAAGTCACAAGAGAAATATTACATTAGAGTCCATCGAAAATCCAGAAATCATCCACTTTCTGTGTCCCTTTTGTTTTATGAGGAAAGAACTAACACCACCATTGAGAAAAGGCTGACAATATAAAAAATAAGACGTATGCCTTTTAACATAACTAAAAATAACTGGCATATGAATTTTGTGTGGTCATTCTTAAATCTAGTTATATTTTCCATATACTTGCAGAAAATATAAATAAAGGTTCCAAAAAAAAAGGTGAATCGGGTATCTACCAAATAAAGGGATCAATAAAAAGATCAGCAAAAGTAATGTTTAGCACAATTTCCAACTAGCTGTTAGTTTTTTAAAAGTTGACCTTTATGTGGTTTGCACCGTGCAAAAGCAGACTTTGTCTAGATTATGCAGGAAAACACAAGTTTTGAAAAGTTACAAATTTCATATTATACTGGGTGTGAAATAAAGCTGTGTAAAAGTTGCAAAGTTTCGCTGTCCACCATTTTGTTTTTAAAAAAATGTATGGTCTGCCATTATGGATAATAAGTGAGCTAATATCAATATCTCCAGACGTTTTTGCCGTTTTTTTTTTAATTAAGACCTTTTGACATTTTATACAGGGTGAAACAAAGAAATTGTGAAAATATTGGTAGCGATATTTTAAAACCTCTGTAATCTGGAAACACATTGGCGGAATTTGATGGGCCTTGCGTGGTGTGTAAGCTTATTTACCTTAGTTTTTCCTAACCAGAAAATGTTTTGTTCAAATGAGGTTTTTACATTATGCAGGCTGGCTAAAAATTTAATACTTTCATTGTTTACGCCCTTGGGTATCATCTCAGCATATCAGCTAAAGTAGGCTGTATAGATGAAATAATTAATAATAATAACAAGATTTAATAACAAAAGGAAGCTTAATATCGAGTGGGACCACCATTAACACACTCACTGCTACTCTATAATTTAGCCGCTCCCCTGGTGTTGAGGTATATTTTTTCAAATATATGGTACAATCTCTCTTTTTTTTTCCTCAGGGCTCGTCCGCGGCCTTGCCGCCCCGATAGCACCGCAACCCTTGGTTGATTGTTACAATCTCTTTACTGTTCAACTTAATTATGTTTAAGAAAATAGTATGCATAGAAATTAGCGTCAAAAGTAACATGTCAGCCAAAGACATGATTCACACTAAGCGTCCGTGTGGATGTTGGCTAAGGCCGTCATATACTCCAGTAATGTTTACTGACATTGACTTTATTATTCACGTCTTTTACTATGCATTTAATACTGAAACACATTTATATATTACATACATACATACATATATATATATATATATATATATATATATATATATATATATATATATATATATATATATATATATATATATATATATATATGACGGATTAGTTCCTGTGACACCAGTGCAGACATTGAATCCCAGTCAGAAAGGCCATGTTCCTACAAAAAATGCTATGGGTTCTAAGGGTAAAACCTCATCGAAAAGATGCACTTGGTGTCACAACAATCATAAGAGAAGGGGAAACGATATATATATATATATATATATATATATATATATATATATATATATATATATATATATATATATATCTACTAGAGTCCACTGGGCCTCCGGTCGGTAATCAGGCTACCAAGCTTCCATCAATATACTCAGTGTATATAGAGCGTTACTTCCAGCAGGTAACTGAGCGACCAGTATCTTTATAGGTTAACTTGAGCTCCATTGTGTATATTTGACAATTCCTTTTGTATATGTAATTCAGCCTCCATTTCACCGGTAACATGCAATCACTGGGACTCCGGACAGCGTTGCCAATTTCATCATTACATTATTTACACTATCGATTATTCTCAGGTACCTACCACGCTCTTATGTTTGAGCGTCAGCTAGCAGACGGCTCGGCCTTGAACTTTGCAATTCATTTCTCTCGCCTCAAAGCAATATTATAAGAACTATAAACGAGGGATTTATTTACTATTAGATTTAGCAATTCGTCAGATTAAATAATATTCAATTTCTACGCTCTAGGTTTCCATTCTGATTTACTGTGAGAGAAGTAAGAAAAGCCTGTCAAATAATACTTTAAAAGTTACTTTGAAAAGTGATGATTCTCAACGTCATACAAAGAATACAATTTCAAAAAAATTCTTCTGACAATAAATTACACGCTGTTGATGTACACAGATTTGATTTGAGTAATCAACTCTCCTCACCTGTGCGCTTGAATTATTTTCTTTGGATTAAAGACTTCTAAATTTGTTAGTACTTACACAAGCAACAGGTACATAAAATATAAAACCGATTTCAAAAATGCGCTGGAAATGTAAAAAATCTTATTGTGTCATTTGTTTATCATGATCGAGAATTTTAGAAATCGAATGGCGCGTCAATCGATTCTCTAAATGTAATATATCTTGAAATAATTGCCAAAAATAAATATGGTTGTAGCGATTATGAAAATATTAAGATATTGATAGCAACAAAGAAACAAGTTAACTGTCATTAGAACCCTAGAAGTCAAAATTAAAAGTTACACAAATAAATTGCAAAAAAAATTGAATACCCGACTCTAGATATGATAAATGTATAAAGAAATTTACCACTATTTTTTCAAAGTAAGGCTATTTTTTACAATGTCACAATTTTCTGAATTCGGTAGTTTTAAAAGGTGCCATTTTCAGAAAAATAAAAAATTGATGAGTTCATTTTAGATTTTCAATCATGTGGAAACTACTCTCGTATAAAATTCCCAAAAAAAAAACATACAGCAGGATAGAAAAGTAGGGAATCATTAATTTTTCTCCTGTGAACCGAAAATTAAGTAGATAGTAAGTAGTAGATTTTAGCCACAAGATATTCAAAATAAAGAAATCACTTCTTAACAAAAAATTAGACAGACGAAAAAAAAAACACTGAAAAGGGAACAATAAAATTTTAAGTTGGCGCCACACATACAATCTCCAGCCATCAACAGTAACATTTCACTTTTTAGTGTTTTTTGTCGGTTTAATTTTTTGTTGAAAAGTTAATCTTTTATATCTTTGAGGCTGAATTTTAGTACCTAATTCCTATCTACTTAATTTTCAGTTCACAGGTGAAAAATCAACGATTTCCTATTTTACTACCCTAATGGGTGATTTTTTCAATATTAAATGGGACCAACTTAGAGGTATGACCTATATAGAATGAGATCTCCTTTCAAAGTAATTTTTGGAGTACTTTTATAATTTCCATATTTTTTGAAACATTTGCAATTTTTTGAAAATTTCTTTGAATATGGGTTTTCTTGAATAATGGCCACTGTACGATTAATATATTGGACGTTCCTGTGTACTACATTAATTGAATAAATGATTGTTTTGGTTGACTTGATGTAAATCCTTTAGCAATTATAATGGTGTAAATCACAGAGTTAATTGTTTTATTTATAATAGATTAATTCTGCAATGAGTGGTAAGTCAATAATTTGGGCAATGGGCATAAATTCTATTTACTGAGAACTGAAATCGAGGAAAGAGTCTTGGATAAATATTTTTACGGATTTTTAATGGTACTAAAAAGTTACAAAAAATAAATAAAAAACATATATGTATTTGCTAATTCCAACAATGAAAAGAAAAAAGAAAAACTTAATCATTGTTGCAAAACACTGGCATTGGTTTATAGTAATGGCAAATGAAATAACTTTCTTTTAAAAATGAAACTACTATCTAGAACAAAGTATCCCTAACTATTTATAAAAAACAGATTTTGCTAACTCTAAAAATGAAAATAAGAACTTAATCATGATTACATAACACTAGCAGTGGCTTTACAGTAATGGTAAATAAAACAACTTGCTTTAAAAAATTAAACCACTATCTAGAACAAAGTATACCTATTTATCTATTTTGAATACAAGTTGCAAACAAAAATCTTAATAGTCTGCCAACTCCTATCTTTGAAAAGCGAGGGGTGCTTTTCTACTAATTTCATGACTTCGTCTTTTTTTGGGGGTCGTTTCATTTTTATATGTTTTTCGAAGAACTTTTTTGTAGCTTCCTTTTCCTCACAAGACCATTTTTTGAGCAACCTTTTATTTTTCTTGTTGTCTATGACTCTGCTTTCATCAACGCTTTCGCTAGTACCAGCCTTTTCGTTTTGTAGAACGTGTTCTTCCTGCATGCCTTCTGCTTCATCTTCCGAATTGCTGTTAACGTCCACTACTATGTCTTCGTCTACGTCAAGCTCATTCAAATCACGACCCTTATACTTGTCTATAGAAGTTTGCTGAGCAAGTAGCAAGATTTTGGCTACTTTTGCCGTTTGATATATGTCAGAAGGTAGTCTGTACCATTCATTATGGGTCTTTGTGGTATGGCCCATAAATGTTGCAAGTTGCTCCAAGTCGGAACTACCCATTTTTAATATCTGCGCAATTGTTGCCAAATGTTTCCGTAGTTTGGTCGAAGTAAGGACGCTAGTTTTATTTACATCTCCTAGAGCCATTTTCACATGTTTTCTGAATATATGATAACCACTTATACATGACTCGGTGTGGCATACCCCAAACAAATATGGATTATTATTGGCTTCATAGAAGTTGCTTCTGCACTGTATAGCCAAGTCTAGAGCCTCTTGTGTGGATTTATCAAATAATACAGGTACGCCTCTTTCTCTTTTACCGCGTATCACTATTCTTTTGATATTTTTGATAAGAATTTTTTCGGTCGGCGAAAGTAGCTTTTCAAAGTCTCCCGATGGCTGGCTGTTCTGTACTTTCAAGTAGGTATCTAGTAAGATTCGCTGAAGTTCCCCTACACGCCTTTTGTTAAAGAGTAGGAGGTTGCAATAGCAACCTTCAATCAATTTTCTATAAGCGTCTTCATTCTTATCGTTTTCAGCTATCTTAGTTTTAGCATCAAAAATTGATGTATCCAAAAATTTTTTCATTTTAGAAATATCCTCTGCCACTGGCATCAGTGTTGGTTTATTGAATCTATTTAAATTCAAATTTTGGCCCGCCTCTGTAGAAACTTCTACAGCCCATTCTTCTTCAATCAGTTTCTTCATAGAGACTAATACTGTTAGACACGGTGAGTTACAGTTTTTCTGTACTTCCATAGAGTATGCTGCACTAATTGCCTTTTTAATTATCGTTCCCAATTGAAGTGCAAATGACGGTGAGTGGAATTTCTTAGTCGATGAGTCATAACAACAAATTTTGCGAGTAGCAGCAACAATTACTTTAAATTTTGTGGGATTCAGAATGGATAGAAGCTGTAATGATTTGTCATTTTCAATACTTCTAACTTCCATGAGAAGACGGGCTAGTCGCCTCATATATCGTCTGGCAACCATTGTTAAATGTTTCTCTCTATGTGATTTAAGATATTTTCTGGCTACTTCGCAAATCAACTTGTCACGCTTAGCAACTAAAGATACTTCATCTGCCCTCAAACTAGTGAGCACTCCTGATGTACGAAGGGGATCGTTTGGACCAAAAGGGCCTGCCATTAGGGTTTGACCGTCTGCTTGAGGACGTGTGTGTTTTGAACTATCAACGGCTTTGTTGAGGCGACATCGTTTTACGTGTCTTCTTAGATACTTTTTTGAGTAATATCCTCTACAATGTATACAAGGAAGTAATGAAATTTTGCTTTCGTCACAGTCGACCCCTAGTTTTTCTAAACAGTAATTTTTCTTCCCTTGAACCGGTACTGGCTCACCGGAGCAAAAATCCCCTTCTTTGCGAATTTTATCTATAATTTGCTTCCGTTCAGGGTTGCGTTTGTCCTTTGACATAAACGCTTGTACTTCGAATTCGTCACTATGTTGTCTTTCTAGGTGTCTTGCAAAGTTATATACTGGTAGATCACAATAGACACAATTGTGTTTCCTTTTTCTCTTATTATTAAAAACCGTCCTACGTTTCTGATGATTTGAGACCTCATCGACCTCAGTGGGATGAATTTCTAGTTGAGTTTCGCTACAATTAGGTTTACTACTGCCTTCTTCATTGTTTTCTTGATTAGCTGATTCAGATATATCTGTATTGTGACAGCTTTCATAGATGAGCCTATTGGATGTCTCATCATAATCTTTTAATGCTGGTTCTAATGTCCAATATTCCCGTGAAAGTGGCTCATTGCTGAGAACTGCGTCGCCTTCGTCATCATTTTCGCTTTTTTTTTTTTTTTTTTTGTTCCCTCAGGGCTCGTCCGCGGCCTTGCCGCCCCGATAGCACCGCAACCCTAAATCATTTTCGCTTACTGATGGAGGAACAAAGTCGGAATCTGACTCTCTATTACTATCACTTAACACATCTACCTCTTCAGAATCTGAAAGAAATGTGTCATGATTAGGATTCACATTTGTAACTCACACTTTTAATTCAAACCTATCCGAATCGAACGAAGATAAACAGTAACAGTAAACAGTGTGCTCTTAAATATATTAATCAGAGGCTAATAATACATAGGGCCGGTTTCTCAGAGACTGATCAAATTTCTCATCAACTAATAAACCAATTAAGCAATTTGTTTGGTCTAAATTCAAACATTTGTCTGAATTCAACTATTTAACGAGCCTTTTTTGACTTAACGAGCTTTGTGCGACCCGCTGTAAGATTTTGATCAAAAATTTTCATTGCGTTTCATCGCGATTAATCTGTTAGAAAACAAAATAAGTAACTCAAGCCTAAGAAATAAAATTATACATAAAAACCAAGCTTTTAATATATAAGGTGATTCAGTGGCAAGTACCACAAACTAAAGGGCTTGTAGATCAAGCTAAAATATGAAGAAAGTTCAAATAAATTTTTCTCTGAAAATACTTTTTTAACGATATATAGGGTGTTTAAGTGTTGGCTGACTTGACAGCTTTAACATGATATCTTTTCACAGAGTTGACCAATGGTTCTGATATTTTTTTTTGCATGGGCACTTTTTGAAATAACCCGCTTTGGATAAACTCTGACTACAACGGAAGCACCCAGTGGCGTAGAATCTAGGGTGTCTTGGCACCCTTTGTCTCACAAAAAGATTCTGAATGAGCTTTTCTAACTTTTTATTACTTTGTCTGACAGACTAATTTTCTACCAAAAAGGTGCAATTGTGAAATTTTAGTATGACTCACTGCTTGCGAAAAAAATCCACAATTGTGTCTATCGGTTTTTCGGTTTGGTGTAGAAACCTCGTCAAATGACACTTTCTACTCTCAAAAAAATTCTAAACAATTTTTTCTAATTTTCTATTTATTTTTCTGATTATCAGGCTAAATTTCATTGTTTATGGCGTATATTTGAGAAACAATCTCTATAATTTCGTTAATATGGAGTTTCTCGAGAAAATGTGAAAGCTATCAAGTTAATTTCTGGCACAAAAAAATGTACTTTAATTTTATCCTAACTCTCAGGGACGACGACGGGTTTCTTATAGTAGATAATCCTTCCGCGAGCCGGTCTGGATCGGTGCATTACGAGAGGAACAATTAACTTGTTGCTTAAAAATCGTCGAAAATTCAAAGTGCTACCAGATGCAAAATGCTGGACGAAAATATTTTAAATTTTTTGTGCATGTAAAAGTCATATATCTTTACCATGCCCAATTGTTAAACCGAGATTTCTTCTTATACTCTTGCACGGTTTTTGACGTTTTTGTAATTTTGCGATTCAGACCTTTATAAATAAATTAAAAAAACTCGGCCAATTTTAAATCTTCTCCAATTCTGTTAAGCGGAAAAGAAAGGTATTCCCGAGATCTTGAATTTGCGTTTTTCTAAAACACTCTGTTGTTAAAAACAAACAAGTAACGGAGGTTTCTCTTTGTCTAACTATAGCAGCTACAGAGCTTGAACTTTGGCTTACGATAGCATTATTGAGAGCGTACCAGCCGCTGCATGCTTCGCTGCGAAACTTTCGCACTCGATCAAATACGGACAAGAAAATTATAAACGATGATATCGGACTCAATTAGTTTATTCATATTTATGTGATTTTACTCATGAATAGTGTAAGATTTCGGTTAATTTTTGTATAAGATCTAAATACTATTAAACAATGACGCTATCGCTAGTGGAAGTAAAAGCTCTGACGAAAATGCAAATTCAAGGTCTCGGAAAGACCTTTGTTTTTCATTTTACGGAAATGGGAAACATTAAAAGTTGGCCGAGATCTTTAAATTTGTTTATAAGGATACTTGCTTAATTTTTGCTCTCGTAATGCATCGATCCAGACGGGCTTGCGAGAGGATTAAATACTATAAAACGCCGTCTTTTCTCCGAGATCTGGGATAAAATTGAAATACATTTGCTCGGCCAAAAATTAACTTGAAAAATTTCACATCTTCTCGAGAAACTCCCTATTTCCGAAAAAATTTGAAAACTTTCGAAGATCGCATATAATTAACCTTGTAGAAAGTTGGATTCTAAACAACTTTTCTTGCGAAATTTCTTCTCTACAACCTATACGAAGGAAGTCAGAGAGACAAGGTAGATAAAAGTTCGACAAAAATCTTGAAAATTAATTGAGTTTACTCGATGTTGATGTTTATAAACATTTTATTCTGTTTAAAATAAGTATGTATCGAAAACACATTCAAAATACTTACATGGTACAGGACCATAAGTCAAATTACAATGCCTGAATAACAGAACGAGATACAAAACAAAAGAACATCTGCACGGAAAACAGTGCGCATCACCTACGTGCTCGCTCTGGGTCTGTTCCGAAAGGCCTTTGTTTTGAAAAGCCTTCTCTTACATCAAAATGTGTTTCAGCGACCTTGAAAACCCCTAATATGCCAACTTGCATTAAATTTCCTTAACATTTCTCAACTGATATATATTTTTTTAATAATTAAAAAATTATATATTTACAAGTATGTGTTTATAATATTTCAACAAGCTATGTAAAAGCGATATAACAGGTTTTCGGAAAATCGAAATTTCGAAATATTGCATATTTCCAACCTATATTGACTCCACTACGTCCATTTGTGCTAGTATGGATAGTAAATGTAAAATTATTCGAATGGCGAACAGTGCATTGTGAGTGTGATGTTACCTGTTATCTCTTTTAATATATATTATATATATATATATATATATATATATATATATATATATATTATATATATATATATATATATATATATAATATATATATATATATATATATATATATATATATATATATATATATATATATATATATATATATATATATATATATATATATATATATATATATATATATATATATATTATAATAATATTATATATATAAATAATATAATATATATATATATATATATATATATATATATATATATATATATATATATATATATATATATATATATATATTATATATATATATATATATATATATATATATTATATATATATATATATATATATATATATATATATATATAATATATATATATATATATATATATATATATATATATATATATATATATATATATATATATATATATATATATATATATATATATATATATATATATATATATATATATATATATATATATATATATATATATATATATATATATATATATATATAATATATATATATATATATATATATATATATATATATATATATATATATATATAATATATATATAATATATATATATATATATATATATATATATATATATATATATATATATATATATATATATATATATATATATATATATATATATATATATATATATATATATATATATATATATATATATATATATATATATATATATATATATATATATATATATATATATATATATATATATATATATATATATATATATATATATATATGTTACAAGTAAATTACAAGATAAGCCTAAACATGCATTTTGTTGTACATTTATAAATGTTTGTGATATGATGCGAAGCAGGCATTTAGGCACCAATGAGGTTTGGCCTCACAGGCGGCTCAGTGATAGCTCGTTTTCCCTTCTTCTCTTATGATTGTTGTGACACCAAATTGCATCTTTTCGATGGGGCCTTATTCTTAGAACCCATAGCATTTTTTGTAGGAACCTGGTCTTTCTGACTGGGATTCAATGTCAGCACTGGTGTCACAGGAACTAATCCGTCAATTATTTGCAATCTAAACTCATACAATGACACACATTTATGAACTTTTTATACAGTAAAGAGGAATTTATAAGCAACTTTTGGAATATATGTATTCCTAGTTTTTTATATCAGCGAAGAGTTTTTCTGTGACAAGGGTAATAAGACATAAGTTTTTTTTTTATCAACTCCTGCCATACATGAAAATTGGTTTAGTTTTTTGTTTTTCCCTGTCTAATTTATCTTGATATGTAACCATTTAATTCTCGAATTCTGTTGAAATATAGACTACATCTCGTTTATCGCAGGATTTTCGTACCAGAACCCCATCGTTGCTATAAAGCGAAAAACTGTCTGCAGATTCCAATTTAGCCATCTTTATATCATTTAATGCCCTTTTCCGGTCAACTCTCAAAGTACCTGTAGAGAAGGTTTTCCAGTTCAACAGTTTGATAGCAAGGTCATAGGTCCAAAGGTTTCAGTGCTATCGGGGCGGCAGGGCCGCGGACGAGCCTTGAGGGAAAAAAAGGTCATAGGTATTATAATAATCGTCCATATAAAGAGAATGACCTGTATCTAAATGACCCTCGATCAGGTGAATCAAGACCTTTAAAGCGTGTCCTTTACCACTGAAGGCATCCAACTGCCCCGTATATACTGCCAAGTTGATTATGGTACTGCCGGGTTCTGTTAGAATGTATAACTTGACACCATATTTGTGCCTCTTATTTTTTATATACTGTCTGAATGACAGTCTACCTCTCCACAGTACCATTCATCCAACGAATGATTCTGCCCAGGCTTATGTGTATCGGCTATTTTTGTATTGAATCAGTGGACGAATCTTGAATAACCTATCATCAGGAACAAGTTCGCCAGTTGCAGGATTGCGGGCAAGGTGCAAGTATCTCATAATTAGTACAAATCTATCCCTGCTTCCATGACGACGGGGCTGTAATTTTGCAATGAAAAACTTTCACAGCATATTTATTAGTCTCTTCGCAGATTAGATTAAAACAATGATCACCCACCATAATCCTAAAAAAAGTCTATCGGAGTATTTCCTGTAAAGAAGAAATGTAAGATAAAATAGCTCTAAAAATAAAGTTATAATTTTAGCTTAATTTTATCTAGATGTAAATAGGAATTAAAATACCAACTTCGTACCTGAAGGACCAACAAGCAACCCCATTCGTCTGGTAAAGTTATTTTCTTTTATAGTACGTGGATGAGACACAGATAGGGGATGATGTGGCACCGAAACCAGCCGGTTGTTGAAGAACTCTGTCAGCTGGTTCATTATCAGCATTTCCACTATTAGGAGAGTCCACTATAACAATTACACCCACATCAGGTACTTTTCTTTGTAGTTTGAATCTACAACGTAATCCGTCCCTGGAAAATCCTTGTCGGAATACAACACAAAACTCGGATCCGCAATGTCGCCATCGGAGGTGTACAACAGTTCCTCTAGTTCTCTGTCAGACAGAGCCTCTTTACGCCATATGGGATTTTTTTTGCTCTTTTTGTGTTAGATGGACCTGCCTCACTTGGATCGTAAATTGCCGCCGCACTAATATATTTTATTTATTTACGGGCCAGGGGCCCATTTTAGCTAAGTACAAAAAGAAAAAAATATATACAATAAAAGCAGTTAATAAAGCATACAAAATGGTTACAAGTTAGACAAAATGAAAAAAAAAAAACAAATAAATAAAATAAAAATAGGCAATATAGGCAAAATATAGGCAACAAATATTAAGTACCGATTAACTAAACCTAAAAAGTGACAGCTGATTTAAGAAAACTGATTTTCCTGTGAAAAAGTCAAGTTCATCTGACAATTTGTTGGCCAACACTGAACATCTAATTAAATAAGAGTTGTGACTGTAGTTGGCACGATAAAAAGCGACAAGAAATGAACTCTTTGAATGAGTTACTCTTGGTGGAACAAAGAAGTTGATCATAGAAAGTAAGTTAGGACAAGATACCTCGAAGTTAATTATATTATAAAAAAGTTTTAAATCTTTTTGTTTGCATCAAACATCAAGAGGCATGATATTAAAGTATGTTAGTAAATCATCGATACCAGTACAGTCATGGTGGCTTTTGAAAGCAACAAACTTTAAAAACTTGTACTGTACTTGTTCAAGACTGACAGAATGGCGTGCATAGTAGGGAGACCATACAGAAGAGGCATATTCAAGATGAGGACGTACAAGAGAAAAATAAAGAATTTTAACAGATCTGATGTTGGTGAAATCAGAGGTACATCTTTTAATAAAGCCAAGCAACTTCAGAGACTTAGAAATCACATTAGAAACATGAGGAATAAATGAAAAAGATGAATCAAATGCAACATCCAAATCTCTAACTAATTCAACAGACTTCAATGGTACACCCTTGATGTAATGGTATGTTCAAGTCTGTTCCTTCCTCTATAAAAAGAAATTGATTGGCATTTAGATGGATTGAGTTCCATCCCATTGTTAAGACACCAGCTTATTAAGTTGTCAATGTCGTACTGAATCTTAAAAAAGTATGAGGGACTTGTAATCCCGGAAAATAATTTCAGATCGTCAGCAAACAACAAAAATCTACAATGAGAAAAACACTCATGAATATCATTAATGAAGATATTAAATAGCAAGGGCCCCAAGTGAGACCCTTGTGGCACACCAGACAAAACCTTTATCCCATTGGACATAAAATTCCCTATCTGCACCACCTGATATCTGTCAGAAAGGTAACTACCTATCCAGCTGAGAAGAGGGTCGCCAACACCAAACATATGTAACTTATGGATTAAGAGGTTATGGTTCACTCTGTCAAAGAACTTGGAAAAGTTGGTATAAACAGAGTCAACCTGAATACCCGCCGCCAAGGACTCCGACAAGTAGGCACTGTACACCAACAGGTTTAGGTCAGCAGAACGACCTGATATAAATCCATATTGCTGGTCAATGATTAAACCTCTAAGGAGAGAAGTAAGAGTCTCACACAGAAGATCCTCAAAAATTTAAGGAATAACGCTAAGAATACTTATCGGTCGGTAGTTCTCAACAAGACCTCTGTCACCAGATTTAAAAATTGGAAGAATGAAACTAAGTTTCCAGCATGTAGGGAAAACACCCATTTCCAGAGATAAATTAAAGATGAACCATAAAGGTCTAGACAAATTAAAACTACAGCACTTAAGAAGAGATGGGGGAATACCGTCTGGCCCAGGACTTTTACTGACATCAAGGGCTGCAAGTTTAGTATAAATGTCTGATATTTTAATATGGTGCACTGACAGATTCAGCTCAGCATAAGAAACTTTGATATCACTTAGATACACGCTGATGCATACACAACAACCTGGCTCAGTGCTGAAATCGAACTGCCTTATACAAATCACATTCACATGTGTCGGCTAAAGCAGTCATATGTACCTAATCACAACAGTATATGTCGTCTAGAGCCGACATATTCATTAAATGTATTGCTGATTTTATAACCAGCATAAATAACAAAAGTATTGAATTTCTAGTCAGCCTGTATAACGTAAAACATTCATTTGTAGAAAACATCTTCTGATTAGGAAAAAACTGTAGTAAATAAGCTTTCAAATCACGAAAGGCCCATCAAAATCCGTCGACGTGTTTCCAAATACAGTGCTTTTATAATATTACTACCAAGGTTTTCACCATTACTTTGTTTCCACCTGTATAAAATTGCAAAATGTCTTAATCAAAGAACTGGCGAAAACGCGAGAGATATTCATATTAGTTCAGTTATTGTCCATAATGGGAAGCGATAATTTTTTATTTATTTTTTGAAATGATGACAATGAAACTTTCATAACTTTTACAAGCTTTATTTCACAACCAGTATAATATGAAATTATAACTTTCCAAAAAAAATTTGTGTTCTGCATAATTTAGACCAAGTTTAGACTTTTGCGCAGTGCACATAAAAAAGGTCAACTTTTAAAAAGTAATAGCTAATTGAAAATTGTTCTTAAAATTACTTTTGCTGATCTTTTTGTTGACCGCCTTATATAATTTATTACAATCCAGATGTCTTCCACAAATTTTTATAATAATCTAGTTTTTCATTTTAGACACTGAATTTATTTCATTCTTAATGGAAATGGGGTGGATTAAATAAACTAATTTAAATTGGCTTTTTTGTCACTGTGTGAGAATTCGCACCTGTGATAAACACTGATAAGTACACTGGAGAACCCAGTTCAGAGTGAAATATATTTAGACGTGAGAGAAACTGAAAGTTTTATCATCTAAGGAAACTGTTAACAAAACAATTGTAAAGCCTGAAATGTATTTTGCTGAATCGGGTTCTTCAAATTGTATTTGTGGCTTTTATATGTAAAGTGTATTTTTATTTATTTTTCTTACACATACAGGTGTAACAAACTTTAATACTTCAAAAGTTTTATTTGTAGGTAGCTAGGCTTTTGTGTTTAAATTTTTAAACATATTGGGGATTTTGCTTATTAGTTGATATACAAATTTTTGTATTTCAGTTACTCCATTTACTTGTAGTTTTATGAACTAATTGATTCTTTTAAAATGTGATTGAGTGGAAACGTTAAATTGGCTTTAACCTTACGATTGAAATTTGTTTGATATTTCAATTGAAACTCACCACAGGAGTTTTTTCTTTATATCTGAAGAAATAACATAAAGTCATCATTTTGAAAATATGTATTCTTTAATTTTTCTTTCCTTATGCAACATTTTTGTGTTGTATTGGTATTCTCTTATTATTGGTTAGTAAGTTAATTATAATAAAATTGAACAATAAGATAGATTTTCATCTTGAGGAGTGTTGTTTTAATACTGTAATGAGACAGTCAACGGCATTCATTACCTTCATTCTGAACCTCTTTATCAATATGATTGTATTTACTTTCAAACTTAGTAATAAACTTGTGTTAATTATAATAAAATTAAACAACAAGATAGATTTTCATCTTTTTTTGAGGAGTGTTGTTTTAATACTGTAATGAGACAGTCAACGGCATTCATTACCTTCATTCTGAACCTCTTTATCAATATGATTGTATTTACTTTCAAACTTAGTAATAAACTTGTGTTAAATCATCGTTAATGTCATTAATCAATAGTATACAAAAAAATAAACATTGCCTTAAAAATAAATAAATAATATTTGGTGTCACATATTCGTAGAAATATAAAGTGCCTGTTTGTGTACAAATTATACGGCAAACTGTAATCTTTTCTCCTTGAAAAGATTGCGCCACTTCTACAGGAAATTCAATGTTTTCTGCCTACTTCAAAATCTAATCTAATCGGAGGCTATGATAATATAATCTTTTTTTTAATGCCTAACACAATATTGGTTATAAAGTTTGAGACACCTGTATCGTTTTATGCTTATTTGAACTTTATTTTGCCATTAATATTACCAGGTATTTACTTAAGAATGAATACAGCTTTATATGCCTGTTTATATTGTTCTGTACTTTACCAGATTTTAAAGGGTTACCTTAGAGAAATCGTTATTTTTTCATAAATGTCCTTCAGGGAAAACATCATTTTTACATGTGGTTTAAAATTTATTAGTTCATACTACGCTGTCATCATTTTTAACATAAACCCAATGGTTTTTAATTGTCGAACAATGCAATTTTTGTTTGGTAACTGTCCACAAATTTTTATTTGCTGTCATATTTTAACAAGTATTTACCATCAGTTTGAAACGTTCATTCAAATTTAAACTTAAAGGTGGTCAACATGATATAGCATGCAACTGAGTTTAGAAATAACTTAATGAATGCAGCTTTGCCAAATTTAACAAAAGCTAGCATTATCAAACTGTGTGATGGAAACAGATCATTGCTAAATGAGACACATGTTATTTAACAGCACAATACAAATACAGTAGACTCTCGATTTTCCAGGATGGCTGGTAAAAATACTTTTCTGGTTAATCGCTTTCCTGATTAAGCCGCAAATCGCCGATTTTCACATATAAAAACACGACAAAATCGTACATGGCATATGTTTGGGAAATAAATAACAAATAAAGAACAAAGAAATGTTGATTAATAAAACATATTAAGACGTGTATATTACATTTTAAATATGTATCTGCCTGTACATACCTATTTAGTGAAGTAAGAGAGTATGCTTGTCTGTTTCCTTGAATCATTTACTACCTTTCGACGAATGGTAGCACGTAAATTGCGTAACATCAACTTTTCGGAAAGCGTCCCATCTTCCTGTTCTAAATAACTGAGTAACTGTTCATTGTAGTTTAAGGTGTTGCTATATCTGGTTAAACCATGAAACCATGGCTTTGTCTAATTCATCATACCTCACAGTTCTCATAGTTTTCCGTTTGGACATACCAGACACACTATCGGAGGTAGCGGAAAACTCCAGGATTTGGTTTTTGTTTTTTACAATGTCAAGTACAGTTCGATCGCAAACTCCATACTCAATCATTATACTTTTAATTGACACCCCATTTTAAATTTTTGATAATTTCCAGCTTTTGCTCGATAGCTAGGACAACACGCTTTCGCTTCACATTTTGTTTGCAGTCGATGTTACACTTACGCACTGAAATGACTACTGAACAAAAAGAATACCGAAGCTGAAACTTTAAAAGCACCAGTTTCTACTAAAGCGTGACCAAAACTAAAATTGCATGCATTGAATGCAATGACGGTTCCTGGTCGGAACATAAACTCGAGTCTCATTTATTACTTTCCGGAAATAGCTCGTTATGATTAAAGCTTCTACTATAATATCTAAAGCTTTGACAAGCCGACAAAATTCTCTGAAAAGATAATATAAACTACCTGCTTACGGCCGTCGGCAACTAAGGTACATACTTGAATTGTTAGGGCGTTCGTTGTGTTATTCTTGTGATAAAATATTTAATTGTAAGTATGTAAAAGAGGATCGCGGTTGATCCGCTTCCCGGTTAATAAGCTCCCGGTAAATCGAGAGTCTACTGTATTTAAAGAATTCAGCAATATATTTCTATATGGAAAAGTGTACAGTTTTAAAATTTATACACTGTAAAATCTATTAATTTAAATCTGGCAACAATACAAATAACTGAGTTCCTTGGCAAATGAATCTATGCGCATAAAACCGCCAATTTTTTAAAAATTGTGACGCTAAATTGGTCTAATGCAAGTGCAATACAATAGTAAACACTTTATTAACACTACTCCTTTTCACAACACCCAAAGTATTAATTCAGCCGCAAGTAAATTAAGTTAACAGGTAAACAGTTCTTATAGAAATTTACAGAGAGTGAGTGTTGCCTTACCTTCAGCTACTAGAAAACCCAATTTTCCAACAACATGATGCCAGCCCACATACAGCTGCAATTACTGATGTTAACATTCTTTCAACACCCACAAGATCACATGATTTATCACCTATCGAACTTGGATAGTATATAATGGGTACAATGTTGAGTCTGTTGCAATATATCATACTGGATGCCACACTTTATGAGATTAAATTAGCTCAAAACATTACAGGAAGACAATTATCTCATTTGAAGTATACTTCAGATAGCTGAAGAATATATAAATTTGTGCATAGGGCAACTTACTGCTAGTTTCTTTTTAATTCTTGCTATAAATTTATTGAAATCCTTCTTAATTACGCCAATCGTTGCCCAAAATAATAATTGAATATATTCACATTTACTAGGTGTGTAATAACCAGTGACAATTCTCAAAGAAGGCAAATAAACACTTTTTTATTAATTCTTGTTTCGCCTGGCAGATTAGACAGCTACACAGGGTCTGGTAGATATTTGGAATGATGGGAGTAAATGAAAAGGGGAAAAAATTAATCAAAAAATGTTTAGAATAAAAGTTGTTGGACAATTTTGTTTTTGACATATTTCTGTGCTCTTAATCATTAATTATTCTGCATAGAGTCATCAAATGTTAGTGTGTCTGGAAAATAAAATTTTGAGAAAAAATTATAAAACCACTATTGTCTTATAAAAATTTATAATTAACCGTTAATCATATGGTCAATAAGACTGCTTAGTGTGCCGCATCGCCTCATGCGACACTTTTTTATCATCCTAGCCAACATTTGTATCTTATCAGCGATGGGTTAACCATTCTTGAATGACGAAAATTTGCTTTTAAATATATATATCTAAATTTATTAGGAAATAGTGTCGTGCAAGAACTACCATATGGCTGTGTTGGCTCTCAGTGTGTATGGTCCCAGCATGATGGAGCACCTCGTCATGTTCTCCTCGATGTCCGAAATTTTTTAAATAACGGTTTCTCCAACGGACGGATTTAGCATTAGGGAGAAATAGTGACCAGCTCGGTCGCTTGATGGGTTTACCAAGCGAGTTTTTCTTATAGAGTCACCTGAAAACTGAAGTGTACAAATAGTCGCCAAAAAATTTAGCTGACGTGAATTTAGTTGGTTCAGCTAGAGCATTGAGATGATGTGATGATCGTTTTTGAAAAGACTATGTTTTGCAAACAATGGAAAACATTTTGAACAGTTATTTAGATATCTTGTGGTACTTTTTTCTTATATATATATATATATATATATATATATATATATATATATATATATATATATATATATATATATATATATATATATATATATTAATTCACAGGGCACTTATGGTTTTCCTGTTAGACTGTCATAATAAAAACCAAATTGCTTTTTTTCCTCAGAATTTTTATTATCCAATCCCACTAAAATTTAATGGCACTATTAGCAGAGCTGTTCCAAGCACTGATTGAAAGTGCTTCGGCAACTAAGTACCCAAAAAAAAATTGCTTTCTTGTTCCTAAACGTCAAAATGTTTGGGGTTGACATCTTTGTCTAATCTCCCTCTTTAGTATGGATCTACTAAATCTCTGAACGAGTGTGGGATTGACCTGCTGTACATGTTCTGAATGAACTTTGGAGACAGTTCTTTTCTGACACAAGTCATAAGGAACCAAATCCTGATAGACAACGAGACTGAAGCCCTTGACCACCTTCTGTAAGAATTATTGACGCTAGCCAGCCTAGCTGAACCAATATTGTTCCTAAACGTCAAAATGTTTGGGGTTGACGTCTTTGTTCAGCTCACCCAAAAAGTGTTTTCGTTTTTGGAGCACTAAGCACTTTAGAAAAGGAATTTGAAACAACAAGCACTAAGCACTTTTTGAGAAATTGATATAAATAGCAATATATCATTTTTGTAATATCAAGTGTGTATTATTATGTAATTTAACTTAATTAATTAGATTTTAAAAAGTTGAGAGTAGCAATTTCATCTGGTTTCCCCAACTAGTTTCAAAATGCTTGAACTGCGGAAAGGAATGAATATAAGTACGATTTTATGTCGCTTATATTTTTATGGAAGAGTGGAAAGAATTGTTGAACTTGTACACACTTAGGTGCTTGCAAACGTTTCCAGTACTCTGGAGCACTCAAGGTGTTGAGGAGCTCTTTTCAGGATTAATAAGCACTCTTTTTATGAATGGCTCCAAGCACTAAGCACCGGTTTCAAAAAGTGCTCCTGTGCACAAAGGTTTTCAAGTGCTTAGACAAGCACTAGGCTCTGCCAGGGTGCCCACTCGCCTGGAAAATCGGGAAAAGCCAGGGAATTTGTAAAAGAAAAATTTTTGTCAGGGAAACCAGGCAAAAGTTGAGTAAGCAAATTTTTGTATTTGAAATGGGGAATTATGTTTTCCGCGATAATGCGAAGACCTACTATATTCTGTGTAGTGTGTTACACATTTTGGGTGTAAATTGGATATAAAAGTCAGGGAAATAGGTTTTGGCATGTCAGCGAAATCGGGGAAAAGCCAATGAAATTGATATGCTGTTTTTAGTGAGAACCCTGTCTGCGCTGTATGCAGAATAAATCGAATATTCAAACAAAAAAAAATACTTTTGAAAAAATAAGTTTGTTACCAAAGATATATTTCATCTAATTATGGACAAAACTAAAGCACTGTCCGTCCAATTTGTATGCTAAAATTCACCATATTTTTGTATTTTAGTTTACTCATCTATAGTATCTTCAAAATTCCATTTTAGTTAACTGTGTTTGTTGTCTGCTTTTTTTTGTACCAACTAAAAAATATATTAAGATTCTAATGCAGCCCAGCCAAGTTTGACAAGGTAGCACCTTTTAAAATCTGGTAAAACTGGATTAAACCCCTTTCTGAATGCCTAAAAAAGGCTGTGTGTTATTTCTTTTACATGTACTTTACTATTGTGGCACAGTAATGTTCAAACTAAGTCTAGCTTATAATGTGATTGGTAGAATCTTGGGTGTAATGTCAGTCAGATAAGTATAAGGTGTTTGGTGCTTTGCAGGTGACTCAACTGGGTGATGGCGAAACGTCCGTGCACAGGTTGGCCGAATCTAAGTATACCAAGAGTTCTACTTCCTAGTTATCACCGGCATTTTAAAAATAGTGCAAAATCATGGACTTGAAATCTATATAGTTTTGAGATATTTTGTATATTTGTAGCTACAGTTTTTTCTTTTTTTATTTTAATAGGATTTTTCAATTGGTATGAATGACTTAGAACTTTTATAATAGTGGTTAGTTGCAGAAAAAACCTTTCTGATAAAATGTTTGGTGCTAATAAAAAATACATCTCAAAGATTAGGACAAGTTTTAGAATTGTTGAAAGGATTTTTAGCAACTGTACCAAATAATATTTTAATGTTTCCTTATTTTAGATGACGTTGTTAAAAGCAGATTATATATTTTTTGAATTTTGTTCTTTATTGATAGTAAAAAAAAAGAGAAAAACTAAAATAGACAAATCCGGCCTAACGTAGAATGTAAAGTCTATATGTTATATTTAGATTGTGCCAACTTGAAATAGTGCTTTGGTTGGTTTTATGTATGAGGAAATAATACTGTTCGGCGTTCAGTTCATTGTAAATGTCATGTAACCTACATCATGTTTTCATTTATAAATTAACATTTCCTGTGTGATGTGAATGTTCAGTGTCACTCTCTATGCTTTTTTATATAATTCCATGCCTATTAGTTTTGTTGTACGTGCTTTCTATTGACTATTTAATAAAGAATGAAATTTAAAGAATTCTTGTCACCTGTCTTATATTATTCTGATATGTGAAATTGAGTTTGTGATTTTTGTGATCCAATGGACTGAAATCTGATTTAAAAGATGTGTTTGGATCTGTATAAAAAATATATTTACAATTGCTAAAAATAATATTTTCAGTGTTCAAGATTGTAAATAATTAAATTAATTTGCAAACTAAATTAAGGGAATTTTTATGGTGCAAACTGATTATCAAAAGTAGTTCGGTATAATCACAGAAAAAATAAAAATTATCGCGTAATATGTCTTATCATAAAATATGTAAATTTAACTTGCCTGAAAAAGAAACGAGAAAATATTTGAGTGTATAGGCAAAAGTAAAAAATATTACTTTATCTTAGGTAAAATGAATTATGTTTCATTTATTTTTTTTTTTTCATCTTATTTTGGCATACTAGGAATGTAAGGGTTTCTATTTGATAGAAGTTATATTAGTGTGAATCCGGAAAATATTGTTATACCTTTTAAACAAGAATAATACATTTATTTACTAACAGTATGTGTCAACTAAATTCTTGTATTTCCTTACTTTATAATTAAAAATGTACTAATTATGAAGTGCCAGCCTCAGTTGAAAGACTAAGTTATTTTGATTTTTTGTTCATTTTCACTTTTGTATCTTTGGTAATTTACATAAACTGCCGAATGATTTGCAAAATCTTCAACATGTGAAGATATGTTTGCTGTATATAGATATAAATATTTTTCACTTGTTATGTAGTGTGTATCCAATATTTTGTTGTACCTATCATTTATAAAAATATATTTATAAGAAAACTGTTTAGTTTAAATATTATTTATTATGCCTGCACTCACTCACTAGTTAGTGAATGTGTTAAAAAAAATTTTATACTGTTAAGTAGAATAATCTCTCATTTAAATTTCGGTGTCAATAAAAGTAGGTAGCATTAATCTGGTTTTATTTTTCCCTCCTTACAGGTTAGCCACAACGTTATATCTGTCACTAAAATTTTTTATTCGTTCGGATGGCCACATGTCTTCCAGCGCTGCCAACAAAAAAAATTTGGTTAGATTCAATGACTAAATTGTCACAACCATTTGTTGGTTTTTACCGTAGAACATTGCATTCGCGGTAATTGTTTCCAACAAAAGACTAATATTTTTATGATTTAAAAACTGTTGGTATAGAAAGTTCACAATGTTACTGGAAAGTTGTAAATGCAATCTGAATATGCCATCAGTTTATTAAATAAGCTTAATGACATTACAACGTATTCATTACGCCTAGCAGGCGCCAACTGCTGAGTTTTAGTGCTTACTGCCGATGCATTTCAGGGATTAGAGACTGATGAACGCACTCTTTTGCGGTGTTTTTCTATTGTTCCGTTTTAACAAATCTAGAACAATTGAGTTCCAGCAAAAAAACAGTTGACCTGCCGAACGCATAAGCTGACACATCTATTCAACTGTTGGTGCATGGTGAACTTAGGTTTTCCTTTTCTTATGCTGTCTATATGTAGCGATTATAGTTATTGTATCAATAGGCTGGATAATAATTTTGCCTAGGTAGTATACATTTGAGCCTTCCGCTGTCTATTATCCCAATAAAGTAGGACACGACATATCAGGTGTGAGATGTAACCTTGACTAGATATGTTATTTAGTTGCATGTCTTGTAAATACGTCGGTAGACACGAGAAGTGAAAACATTTAAATATGGAGTTTAAATGAAATTACATTTTAAATTGTTAGTAAATTAAAACATGGAAGTGACGTTTATAATAATTATATTCCAATACACATTATTTAATAAAATTGAGAGCCTCGGTGGTTCAGTGATAAGAATGTGTGCCTCTGAACCGAAGGGTACAGGGTTCTGCTTTCACTTTTTCAGTACATACTGTGCAATTAACATCAACCGAGGTTGTGGCATTGTATTTGAGTAGGTTGAATGTCTGCTCTTCGGAGGGGGCGTAAAGCCGTCGGTCCCGTGTCCATGCGATGATGGGACACCTTAAAGATCCCTACCCGTCTTTCAGAAAGGCTGGGGTGCGGCAAAATTACCAGGAGAGTAAGGTGAAACTACTCATGATCGGCCATAGTCGCGGAAATAGACCGACGTCAAAAAAAAACAACAATAAAATTGTTAAATTTTTAGTGCAACCAAAATGAAACAAAATTGATTGTACGGCTAGATGTATTCTCACCATAATTTAAAACGCAGTCCGGTTTCGCTCTGATTAAAGCTCGTCAGTGCGCTATACTAATTACAGTGAGAACACACCTATAAAGTAATAAGGCATTCAGGGTACTAGAGCATTGTACGACAGAGTCCGCACCGAGATGGCGCTCCCGTCGTAAATCTCACAATTGACTGCCGTTTCCCATGTTAATTTTATGTTGTTTATTAGGTTCAATCAAAGAGGTTGTATATTACAACCTCTTTGGGTTCAATTCTTGTGTCAACAGTAGCAACACAGACATAAAGCGCATTAGATTTAGATGTTATATATGGTCTAACTTTTTACAGAAAACTACTTTGCCAAGAAGTTTCTATTTGTAAGGCCTAATCGCGAAATTGCTGCAATGTAGTACCATCTATTAAAGCAGTAAGGAAACCTCTCAATGTTGGCACCAGTGAAACTTAAATAGAAAATAGATTTTAAGTCGGCGATCTCTCGAACTTGAATCAATTAATAATTATAAATGCTTTTGAGATATCGAATTAGTTGACAATCCTATTTACCAAAGTATATTAACTTTTCGCCCTTATACTATTTTTAAAGGCGCCATTTGCCGTGAAAACAGTGACTATAACAAGACAGTCGTCCATCCGTGGTTAGTTGTCGAAAAACGTGAACGGAGACATCTAAATTTCTCTATGATGCCAAACGCAAACAATCCTCAACCTGAGACATAAGTGCATAAATATAATATTATAAATGTTGACATATACGTAGATATATAACAAGCACGATATAATGACTTAGAAGAGATATGATATTGCGCATATGCCCGGCCCCTTCCTATGACGTCACGTGGTGAGTAACGTTATAGAAGTCCAACTACACACTTAGAACAAAGTCATTCGCAATCAAAAAGTTTCTTTACGTCAGTTTAATGCGGTTGAAGTTACGCCTATATTGTCTTTTTCAGATAATATAGATCGGAGCATTAAATTTAATTTTTTCATTTTTATTACTTCGTACTGTATGCACTTAAATATTTGTAAAATACGTAATTTGTGAACAGGTTGTGATGAAACGTCAAACCCCACTGCACGACAGCATATTATTGTTGCATTGGATTCACCACTTGACACCATGCGCGTGACAGGTCTAAAAATAGGTAGTCTGAATATCATATCTCTCGGTATTTGTGTCATGTATGACCATATTCATTTTCTCTATACTTTTAATATCGATTTTCTGAGTTCTGAGGCACATTTAGCATAGTTCAGTGCGATCGACAATAATACGGATAGTTATCTCTATCGAACATACAGAGATGATGTTAATTTGTAATTAGTGCAGTTAAATATTGCCATGAGGTTAATGAGTAAGAAAAAATAGCAAGACCTTTATGCCTATCTCTCTCTGTTGAAAATGTGCCCCAACTGTCTTTCATTTGGGTTCCCTTCCAGTTCAAGGTTACATTTCACTGATATAGGTGGACCAGGCATACAGAAACTTGTTTATAAGCACTGACTACGACTATCTGTTTGTTTTATTTTGAATTTAAAATTTATATAATTATTAATCAAAATATTACCTTTGAATGTCAATGGGGACATTACATGTACTTCAAGAAAAGTCCAATGAACAAAACATTACGTAATTTAGTTTCATTGCCAAAACTTGCATTACAAGCTCTAGTCATGGAAAAAGGATCTATGGTTTCCGTTTGTTAACTCCTCAGTTCAATATTTCATTTTTACCATGGATATACAATTAAAAAGGTAGCCGACGGTCATAAAATATATGTGAGGATATCCTGCGTACGAGAAAGATGGTAGCGATACAATGAAGCAAACATGTTGGCGAGACAACGACAGGTAATTGTTAACTGGCTGTCCAGTTAAAGAAATATTTACATTGGCTATATAATGTTTAGGAAGACTGGTGATGAGATACAAACTAGAGTAAATCCAAGTGCAATGGTGCTGCCAGCTATATAGCCACTGTAGTTAGAAGCAAAGTGTATGGGTATCTAAAGAGGATAAAGTCGCTGTACCAACGAGAGTGAAAGTTGGGTGTGTCAGGTAAAGCATATCAACAGAAGAAAATTGAATGCTGTTAGAATGGCTGTCTAAGGTGAGTCACGGATAAAACGAGAAGAGATTAAGTTGGAAATGAATAGGTTTTGAATAAATGTGAAAAAGTCTATTGAAATTAAGTTTAAGAGCAGTGTGCTTTAGATGGGTTTAATTACATAGAACTAATGGACAATAATAGCGAATTCAAATAAAATTTACAGATAGTATGTGTATAGTAAGAGAGACCGTAGAATAGCTAAGAATGTTTGTTTGGATGTTGTTAGCGTGATGTTAAAGAAGAGGAGACGTCAGAAATTTTTATAAAAGGGTAGAGCATCTGAGGAGACGTATGAATGTGGACTAAGTGAAAATAGCATGCCAGAAAAGAAGTACACAATATATATTGTTAGAAAATAGAACAGGCTTAGTGAGGTGCGTCTATCCTTTGATTACGATGGCGTGGTAGTTGTAGTAGTGGTAGCAGTCTATTTTTTTGTTTTATTGCTTGATGAAGAAGAGCGCAAACAAAATATTACGATTATACCAAGTAGCTCATAATAAAACTTATTAAACATTAACTATCTAGATATAATATTACTCCAATGTTCAGCTCTGATACAAAAATAAATATCGCGAATACATATAATGGTAGGTAGGTAGGTACTTATATTTTATATACGGCTACCATAGCCGTATTACTTTATAGGTGTATTTTCGCTACAATTAGTATGCCGTAGTGACGAGCTCTAATTAGAGCGAAACCGGTCTACGGTTTTAATTGTGGTGAGAATGCATCTAGCCTTACTAACAAAAGAGGCATATTCTGTGATACCAGAGCACTAAACTTAATCTCCTAATCGCACGGACGAGGTTTCTTACAATATCATTTATACGACCCTTGCTGTCGTGGTAGTAACAAAATACCTATATTAATTTAAATGTATTAAATACCTAGTCTAGAATGAGTCTTGCTTGGCATTATTTACGTCAATTAAAAAACCATATTTTTGGCTATATGATATTGGTATAGGTTAGACGGTTAAGTAATTAAGCCCAAAAATATTTCGTTTGTTGATATTTGTAATTTTCATACTGTCATTTATGTCATTCGACGTGTCCAGGTTATGTGGATTTATATTTTCAATTTTAATAATATGAAAATGTAAAATTCGGTTATCCTGTTAATTCTCAATTTTTTGTTATTTAACACGTATAAAGATGGAAATGGCAAGGTAAATCACCCATATTTAATTAGTTGTTTGCAAATATGGGAGCTTCTATCAGCAGGCATAACGATTTGTCCGCCAACGAATATTTGCAAAAGTTTGTAGGCAAAGACCCCATAAGCCTCAATGATCCTTTTTGGAATAGATTTTTAGCATTTAATATTGATCCACCGGTTACAAGGTATTATAAAATAATCTTATGTTTACCAACTAACCTAAAATTATATTTTATTTTAGCAATGAACAACTGGCTTTAGAATCCCGACTAGAAGGATTATGCCAGAAACTATTGAAAAATAATGGTTCTTCTGCTAATTTGGGTACAATTATAGATATTTTTAACATAAGGTCTTCGGAATTGCTAGCAGCTACCAATACTGATGCGTACGTTTCCGCACACACTGAAGTTACTAAATATCTAATATGTAGTTTTTTGTAGTGATTTGTTTAACTGGCAGTTGTTCAATACACTCTTTGTAACTAGATGTGTTTTAAAATTTTTGGCTGAAACAGTAAGTGAAGAGCAGTTGCTGGAGAATATAGAATGGCAGGGAAATGGGTCCAGATTAGAAAACTTAATAGGGTCTCTTGTGGGTATTATTGTAGATGTGCCAATAAAAGATTCAACTTATGCAATACATTTAGAAGCAGTTACCAGCATATTGGTATTTTTATCTGTTCAGTTACATTCCAATAAAAGATCAGATCACAGTAAAATATATATGCATGTTATGAAAGGGCGTCATGTAATCCATGCACCTTTACTTGTAAAGAGTCTACTTACCAATTTCATTGAACAGCAGAAAGCACCTGCAATGTATGGTGGCAGTCAGGGACATAGTATTGTTTTAGGTAATGTATACTCTGTTCTATATGTCACTGAAGTAGTTGTAAACAAACCCCTAGTCATTTTATTTGATATAATTTTAAACCATATTTGGTTTTGGTTCTTTCAATGATTGAACCTATGTTTGCTGATTGTGCATTTTATTTCAAATTAAGCATTTCATTAAGTATTTTAGAATAATATTTGCAGTATAAGTACAAGGACATATTGAAAGTTCTTAGCCTAATATGGAAGCAAACAAGATTTGAAACTCAAAATAGTTTTCAACATAATCTCCTCTTAATTGAATACATTTATTACACTAAAATTGCAATGCTTCTAGAACTATGAAAAAAAAAAGGAAAAGCCTTGCTCTGAAAACCAGATCTCCATTTAAATCCTAAATCACGAATTGTTTCCATGACAACATGTAATTTGTGTGCAAGGGCATTGGACACATTTGGATGGATTTTCTTGCTTATGTTCATTCACATTCACTAACATCAAACAATAATTCACAGTTATTATTCTGCCCTTATCCTGAAGTGAACCACCGAAGGCAGAATTTTTCCAGCTGATTTTTGAACATGGAATTTATTAGGGCTTGCAGAATAAAAGTGTCTATTCCATTGGTTGCTGAAGTGTTTTTAAGAAGTCAGCATCTTCTTTAAACTGGACACAATTTTTTTTTAGATGCAAATTCACATGAACTATATGATAAATGTGTTGATATGATATATTTAATGCTTCAGATACTCATTTTAGCTCAATTCGAGGGTCTGATGATATTGTATCAGGAACTGCATCAACATTTTCGAAAATGTTCACAAATTGGTCTTCCTAGCCATTTATCATCAACGACAATTTTTGCTCTTCTGAAGCATGCCATCCAATTTTTACAGGCACATACAAGATACACTGATTACAAAGAGTATCAAGCAACTTCATAAATCAGTTTACCTCCCAACCCCTTCAAGACCAGGCAGATGCACTCTATACAGTAGCACAAGTAAGGAAGGATCAAGAAAACTGGGATGCATATAGCAGCAAAAAACTATTACAAAGGATATATGGATAAAGCAAAGAGAAAGAGTATAATGAAATATATAGAAAATGCAACGCAAGGCGCAGCATGGAACATAGTTAACAGCAGTCGTGGAAAATATGCAAGAGGATACAAGTACCTTCAACGGTGGATGTGGATAGTTTAAACCAACATTTTGTTATTAGTGGCATCATAGTCGATAACACTGTATGAGATAGAGCATATAACACAATAGAATGAGGACTGTATAAGAAACAATAAAAATCCTCTCCCAAAAATGATTTATGAAGTTCAAAACAATTTAAAGCAATGTCCTGATGTTCCTAAACAGTATTGTCTCCTGAAAATCCATAAACCCGAAAAATCGGTGAGACCTATTGTTTCAGCTATAGATTCCCCGACATACAATATAGCGAAATGGTTAACAAACGAATTTAAAGGCTTGCCTATCAAACAAATTTTTTGAGTTACAAATTTACTTAAACTTATTAATAAGGTTAAAAATATTAAATTGGTTGAAGGCGATGTTTTAATATTGTTTGATGTGACTTTGTTGTTTCCTAGTGTTCCCATAAAATAAACGCTAACGTATTTAGACCATTTGTTAAAAATTAACAACATAGATAAAGAGGTGTGTAAAGAATATATAAATTCAACAAATCTTTGCATGAATCAGAATGTTTTTCAATTTAATAATGCATTTTTTTTTAAAAACCCATGGGACAGCGATGGGTAATCCTCTTTCCCCATTCATTGCAGGCCTTTTCGTGAGTAGATTTGAAACAGACCTAGCAAATGAAAATGACTATTTTCCTAGAGTATAGTTTTGTTATGTGAACAATGTTTTTGCAGCATTTAATACAAATGTATGCAAAGTAGATGATTTTATTGCCAAATTAAACAGTAAATTTCACTCCACTAAATTCATGCATGAAATAGAAATTTATAACAAATTACCTTTTCTTGATGTATCAGTCATTAAAACTAGAGACACTTTAGAATTTTACATCCAGAGAAAGAAAACCACTACTGTGAGTTACATTTTTAATGATTCACACCATAGTTTTACACAAAAAACAGCTAGTTTGTATTTTCTGCTTCATATATTAATACATTTTCCCTTAAATAAAGAAAGATAAAACACAGAACTTTAATATATAAAAATGTAGCTAAGAAAAACGGTTACTCCTGCTTAGTGGAAAAATTAGTCAATAAACATAAAACAAAGAAAATGTTAGCGAAGTCTACGACTTTCAGAAAAGATAAAGCAGGTGAAACCGTTGTCTGTTTACCATTTGAACCAGGAATTAAGAAGGTTTTAATGGTATTTTTAAGAAAGCCAATTTACAGCTAATATTTTCTACAAAAAAATACATTAACAAATTTGCTAGGTAACCCAAAGGATAAAGATAAAACCACAGAAGTCTCGGAAATCTATGAAATAGGTTCTAATGATTGTGAACTTAAATATGTTGGGCAAACTAAAAGACCTATTGAAACTAGATTTAAAGAACATTTGGCGCAACTGAGAAATATAAATCATATACTGCAAAGCATATTTGGGGTAATAATCATAATGTAGATACAGAAAAAAAAGCCAGGCATTCGCGTCAGTTAGATGCTTACAAAAGTATATATATATATATATATATATATATATATATATATATATATATATATATATATATATCTTTTGGAATGTTGCACTACACTGTAATCACTTTTAAATATACACTCTATTTGCTTGCTGTACTCTTTGTGATTCCATATTGGTTTACGTGGACTGCACTTTCGAGCCGTCCTCATTCATCATCAGCATGCTGATGACCTATTGAAACTAGATTTAAAGAACATTTGCGCAAATGAGAAATACAAATCATGTATTGCTAAGCATATTTGGGATAATAATCATAATATAGATACAGAAAATCTCAAATTAATAAAAAAGCCAGGCAAACGCGTCAGTTAGATGCTTACAAAAGTATGTGTATATATATATATATATATATATATATATATATATATATATATATATATATATATATATCGTTTGGAATGTTGCACTACACTGTAATTACTTTTAAATATACACTCTATTTGCTTGCTGTACTCTTTGTGATTCCTTATTAGTTTATGTGGACTGCAGTTTCGAACCGTCCCGATGACGCTGATGATGAATCGGGATGGTTCGAAACTGCAGTCCATGTAAACCAATAAGGAATCACAAAGAGTACAGCAAGCAAATAGTATATATATATATATATATATATATATATATATATATATATATATATATATATATATATATATATATATATATATATATATATATATATCATTAGAAATTTGAACAAAAATGTTTCGATGAATAGAGTAGGTCAGGTTCTATGTAGTCCATTGTTCGAACTGTTATCTTAATAATGAGTGTGGCCTTCTTAGAAGGAATATTTGATAACGACACACGGTATTACAAAAGCAAGGATATAATTTTCATTACAGGGATTTAAGACTTAACAGTGGAGGTTTGTATACCTTCGTCGGGGATGCTGTTGGCAACTAACATATAAATTGTAGTTCTAGTTTTTATTCACTTAGTTCATTCATCCCTCTGCTGACGCTAACTTTGTTGGCGAAATGATTGTCATGTCTAAAAACTGTATTGTGATAAATTGGATTCTCCAAATTGTACTTATCAGTGCTCATCACAGGTTTCAATTTTCACTCATTTTAATTGTATGTAATACCGGAAAATCATTGCTTTTTTATGAAATATTCACTATATTTTTAGGCTTGTGATGCACAGGCAGGGTCCTACTAAACGAGTTTTACGTATTTGTTAGTATTTTCTCTGCTATGTAAATGACAAACCACCCAAAAATATGGAAAATGATTTTTTGAAGATATCAAAAAAAAGTCATTTTTTGGTGACTTGTCTAATATTTGAGCTCTACTCGGCAGCAGAAGAAGTTGTCTGATCGATCTGGGATATTTTTGGTGTTCTAGTAATGCTATTTGGCCAACATAAAAAAAAACATATTTTTTCGATACACTACTAGATATGCATGAATTGTTCTTTCAAACAATGTAATAGGTAAAAAATCGCCCACTTGTTTTAATGGAAAAAGTGTTTTGCTTTTTGTAGGTTTAGCAGCAGAATTATGGTCCATGTTAACTTTCAATAGAAAAAGTTCAGAAGAACTTGTTGTTCTTGAACAAGGCGACTTCCAACAGGCACCATTAGGTACCCAGAGTCTACTTCTGATATTAGTGTTAGCACACCATTGGACGTCACAGTCTAATCCTTATAGATTGAGTCTGTTTTCATGTGTGAACAGTCAAGGTATGATATATTTTTTATGTTTTATATTACCGAACATTATTAGCTAGAACCTCGGTGGTTCAGGGGTAAGAACGTGTGCCTCTAAACCGAAGGGTACTTGGTTCGATGCCGGGATACCCCTTTCACTTTTGTAGTACAAACTGTTAAATTAACATCAACCGAGGTTCTGGCATTGTATTTGAGCAAGTTGAATGTCTGCACGTTCCGCCCTTCGGAGGGGGCGTAAAGCCGTCGGTCCCGTGTCCATGCGATGTTGGGCACGTTAAAGATTCCTACCCTCCTTACAGAAAGACAGGGGTTCGGCAAAATTTCCAGGATAGTGAGGTGAAACTGCTCCCTGGCGTCGGTGATTGGCCATAGTCGCGGAAATAGGCTGACGTTAAAGAAACAAAACACACACTAACATTATTAGCTTTTCCTGTTTATTCTTGAAGCTTCTTACTGTTGCTACACTGCACATTTTAGATACATGCTGATGTTACTTAATTGAGGACAGGTTATGTTGTGAGTGGGCCATTACAATCCCTCCACTGCGACCTTTAAGTTATTGTGGCTCACGGCTTATTGTCCTATATTTGACTCAACAAGTCCAGCCTCTTATAGAGGTCGATAATTTTTGTGGGCGAAAAGTGATCCAGATCTTCTACTGCAAGTTGGGTCTTCCCAAAGGGCAGGTGTCTAGTCCTGTCCGCAGCCGGACAGTAACATAGCACATGCTCTGCTGTTTCGCCCCTCTCCATACACAGCCGGCACATGCTTTTATCCCAATTCTGTGCATGTGGTGACGCAAGCAGCAGTGTCCTGTATACAGGCAGACCAGAGTGCTCAGTTGTTGCCTTCTGTAACTCTGGAAGTTTTTTTAGGCCCTCTCTTTGAAAGGATATTTATGAAGGCGTTAGAGTGTGCTATTCCCGGCAGAGTTTGCCATTGTTGGATTTAAGTTAAGCGACATTGGGCGCTGTTAGTCCTGCATCTTAGTCAACAACCCCCTTAATACCCACCAGTATGCCTACCAAACTGGCAAATCTACTGAGTTAGCACTCAATAACCTCGTCGAGAAGATCACACACTCCCTGGATAACGGGGATGTGGCGGTGGCTGCATTTCTCGACATTGAAGGATCATTCAACAATGCATTACCTATCTCCCTCTACGAAGCCACTATCGCTAGAGGGGTGGAACCTACCATTTGTGGCTGGATCGGAACCATGCTCCATAATCGGACCGATATTACCTAGCTGCAGAGGGAGGTGGTCAGCTTCAGGGCTGCGAGGGGGTGCCCTCAGGTGGGAGTTCTATCCCCCTGCTGTGGTCCCTCTTTGTGGACGATTTGCTGGCTATCCTTGGGCTGTGGGAGGTTGAGGTCCAGGCGTATGCTGATGATCTAGTCATAATGGTTAGGGGCAAATATGAGGAGGAACTAGCAAGTACTCTTCAGGAGGTACTAAATGTAGTGAATGATTGGTGTCGGAGGGAACAGATGTGTGTGAACCCCCGCAAAACGATCATTGTTCCATTTACCAGAAGAAGAAGGCTGGATAAATTAAAACCACCTATTCTTATGGGGGAAACGATTCCATTTACGGAACAAGCAAAATATATGGGGGTTACCCTAGATAAGA
The DNA here is from genome assembly GCA_964006375.1 of Tillus elongatus. NCBI lineage: Eukaryota > Metazoa > Arthropoda > Insecta > Coleoptera > Cleridae > Tillus > Tillus elongatus. Next base: position 123,996,716 of record OZ023264.1, read on the forward strand.
AGCTCAACTGGGACGTACAGTTAGAGAATGTAATCCACAGGGCTAAACTGTCCCTGTGGACATGCCGTAGAATCTGTGGAAATAACTGGGGAATAAACCCCCAACAGATGTACTGGCTCTATGTAGTGGTTATCAGACCAATGATAACATATGGAGCCATAGTGTGGTGGCCCAAGGCACTTCGTGGTATCGCGAGGGCCAAACTGGCTCATCTACAGAGACAAGCTTGTCTGATGATAACGGGAGCGATAAGCACCGCACCATCAGCCGCTCTGGAGGTCCTCCTTAATATTCCACCTCTTCACATATGGCTGGAGAGGGTGGCGAGGTGGACAACGTACAGATCAAAACAAACGGCCGACAGCATACCGAAAGAAATCAGTCTGGGAGGGTCCGGACTCCTTGATGACATTGAGGGTCATGGGATTCTGGGAATGGTCTCAGACTTGATGCCTACAAAGATCAGTAGAGATCTGTCTCAAGACCGTCCTCCCGGAAAGGGAGGACTAGGAACGAAATCAAACGACCCTATTGAGAGCTGATCTCTGCTGGTATGCTAAGGGCTCCAAAACCAATATGGGAGTAGGAGCCGGCGCATATGGGGGCAACACCAATGCTAGACTATCAACTAGCCTCGGCAAGTACGCAACCATACACCAGGCAGAAGTGTATGGCATCGAGATGTGTGCAAGGGAAAGCATAGAAAACCAGTGCACACACAAATCGATAAAGATAATACAGATAGCCAAGCTGCAATAAATGCTCTTGGTTCCTACCGTTGCAACTCAAAAACGGTATGGAGTTGTAAATCTGCCCTCAACGAACTGGGCAGCTGTAATGAGGTGTCACTGGTCTGGATACCGGGTCACTCGGACCATGATGGCAATGTTGCGGCCGACACGCTTATCAGGAGTGGTGCCCAGTGGGACTTTATCGGACCAGAACCGGTGCTGGGGATAACATCATGCACAGCAAAATACACCTTAAAGACCTGGACAGAAAGAATGACAAGCCAGCAATGGAAAAATCTGCCAGGATTAGCTCACTCTAAGGCGTTCCTAAATGGCCTGTCTGAGTCAAGGGCTAAAAAACTTCTAGAGTTAAACAGACAACAACTGAATACTCTAGTCGGCCTGTATACAGGACACTGCCGCTTGCGTCACAACGTGCACCGTATTGGGGTCGGTCAGGAGACTGAGTGTCGGCTGTGTATAGAGAGTGACGAGACAGCAGAGCATATACTGTGTTCCTGTCCGGCGGCGGACAGGACTAGATACCTGCTTTTTGGCAAGATAAAGCTTGCTCCGGAGGATCTGGATCAACTTTCGCCCACAAAGATTATCGACCTCTGCAGGAGGCTGGCTTTGTTGGGCGAAATATAGACCATTAGGCGTAAGCCACAATAGACCTTATGGTCGCGGTGGAGGGACCGGTATGGCCCACTCACATTCAAACCTAACCTTACCAAACCTAGTCCTGGATTCGGTTTGCCAATTTGAATCCGGGTCAGGTAAAGTTTCTAATAATCAAACCATTTTTATTATAACCACAGTAGCTGATGGGGAGGCTCAAAAAAACTTTTTAAAAACATTTGTATTACGCAAAACTTTTGCAAAATATCAGATATTGTACAGGTATCCCAAACTCAACACTTTTATAGGAGATCTGAGTAACCAGTGACTTTAACCCATGGGCTCGATTTTAGAAGTATTTATCAATTTTGTAGTGTACTATAAAAAAAAAAAACATGAACAAACTGTTATTATTCTGTGGTACTTTGTTTCTGTTGAACTTTTTTTTTTGCGCACAACAAAACTGACAATTTTCATCATTAATATTTTTAACTAAATAACATTTTAAAGACACCTGTATATAATGGAAAAGCTTAATAAAATATACTTCGAGAGAAGGTAAATAAAAGAAAAGTCAGAATGTTATCACTTTGATAACGCCATGTGAAAATGTGTAAATTTGCAAAATTTTCGATTGTAAAAAATTGACCGATACATAAGATAAATAAAGAGCACAAGCTTCTAGAACCAAACAAGTATACATATTTTATACCATATATAAGTTGATCCACCGGCTGAGAAAATGATTAAAAATTTAGCATCCGAACTTTGAGTAAAGTATAGTTCTTATGTAGCCGGTTTTAACCCGTTTAAATTACGTACTATTTAGTCAGTAAAATTCATAGATCTATCATGCCGAAACTATTCTAAAGAAAGTGATGAGAAATCTTTTATTTTAGCTTTAATTAATTTTTGATATTTATGTATGTAACTGTCCTAAAAGTTGCTCAAATTTACCGAAATGATGTTATTTACCATTTCATTTTTGTAACAATCCGCAATATGTTAATAGGTGTCCCGTCAGTTAGGTTTGCTTAGTAAACATTGGCAGAGTGTGTTGGCACAATTAATATTTTGTTTCTTTAATTTGTCCATTCACTTATCAAGTAACCGAAATAGTTTTAATTGCATCTCATTTCTAGATGTATTTTGTGATCTGTTGTTATAATAACTGGCGTATTGTGCCATCGAGGGGACTCCAACTTTTCAAGTTAAAGTACACTAATACAAGCCTGCTATGTGGCTATGCTTGTGGAAATAACTTTGATTTTGGAGGTCTATATATATTTTCCAATGTTTCAGTTCTCACTGGTTCCCAGGTGTGGTCCGAGGAGTGAGACGTTGTAGAATATCGATATTTATTTTTTGCCTTAACCTAGTAAAATTTCCTCTAAAGATTGGGGACCGAATCAGCTGGAAACGAGGGTCATAACAAGACTAGAAACTTCGTGTTTGTGAAAAACTGAAACAAGAATCCGATATTGTATACCAGTCAGCTCTGGTGAGAACAATTTTTTTTCCCCTCAGGGCTCGTCCGCGGCCCTGCCGCCCCAATAGCACTGCAACCTTTGGTTGATTGTGCATACCCTTAGTCTTACTCCACCCATTCCAAAATCACTGTACCTTGAACTAGTCTGCACAGCGATTGGTAGGGTGAAGTTTTATATTGCTCTGTCTCCGGTCTAGACTGACAATAGATCAGTTGTCTTTTGCGGTCCAGAGCTTTACACTCGTACAAGATGTGCTAGGCTGATTCCTCCCCCTCCCCGCAGAGTCTGCATGCGAGGTCCCCTTCGAACCGCCCCATTTATGCAGGTGTTTCTTGACGGCCATGTGTCCCGTCAAGAGACCTGTTGTGTTTCTGAGCTGTCCTCTGCTAAGATTTAGCAGCTCCACAGCTCTCTTTGAACTGGGTCCGTCAATTATTGACTTCCCATGTCTGAGCCCTGGACAGTCCGCCCAGTACACCTTGTGTTGGTTTCTGACCCAGGACTTAATGGCTCCCCTGGCAGTGCTCTTTGTCACGCCCAGAGCCGGTTCTGGTCCCATAAATGGTTCCGCTGACCCTCTCTTCGCGAGACTGTCAGCTTCTTCATTGCCTTTAAACCCCGAGTGACCCGGCACCCAGATGAGGGTCACCTCATTCTGCCCAGTCAGGTCGCTCGTCTCGTCTCGGCACTCACTCCCTAGCCAGGAATTTACCCGTGGGCTACTTAGCGCCTTAAAGGCTGACTGGCTGTCTGTGGCTATGAGGATCCGCTTGTTGGTGTAGCCCCTCCTCTTGTTCTCTCGCACACAGTGCAGGATGGCGTACATCTCGACCTGAAACACCGTTGCATGGGCTCCGAGGGAAATACTATGACTTACCCTCGGTCCTTCTGAGTAAACAGCTGCCCCCGTCCCACGCTCACCGCCGGATCCGTCTGTGAACCAGACAAGCGCGTCCCGTGGTAGTCTCCTCCCGCCATGCCTCGTGGTGGGGGATTTCCACTGTAAAGTTGTTTTCCCTGCAGATTCGCGGGCTCGCGAAGTAGACCTCATTTCAAGCATGGGCTCCTTCACGATCTCCTGAATTTTGCAGTGGCCCCTGAAGCCTGGGTTGATCTTCAGTCTACCATTGCAGGCTAGTGTGTATAGTCCTAGCCTGGCCTCCCCCATAATAACTAGGTGTAGGGGGGGCAGATCCAGCAACACCTCCATGGCGGCTGTTGGGGTTGAAGACATGGCCCCTGTGATGCCTAGGCAAGCCATCCTTTGGATCTTGCCTAGTTTTTGTTTGGCACTGGATTGTGTCACCTTAGGCCATCAGACCACTGCCGCATATGTTAACGATGGTCTGACCACCCTTGTGTACAGCCAGTGGGCCATACTAGGTCTTAGTCCCCACGTTTTTCCATATAGCCGCCTAGTGACGGCTAAGGTCATGACTGACTTACGCAGTATTTTTCCAATATGAACATTCCAGGTTAGCTTAGAGTCCAATACGACCCCAAGATATTTTACCTCCCTGGCCATTGGAATGCTCCTATAGTATAGAGTGAGAGTTCTGTGGCTATCGCACTTCCTCCTCCTCGTAAACGGCACGGCGGTTGCTTTCTCGGGGCTCACCCCCGAGCCCTTGATCCACAGTCCACGCTTCCACCACTTTCAGTGCAGTCTGCATGCGCTCCCACACTGCATGTGTGACTTTTCCTCGGACTATGATGACAATGTCGTCCGCATAGCCCTGTACCTCATACCTCCCTCCCGAGAGCTTCCCCAGCAGGCCGTCCACGACTAGGGACCAGAGCAAGGGAGACAGAACGCTCCCCTGTGGACACTCCCCCGCGACCCCCGCCAGCAGAGTCCCTCCCGCAAGTGAGGTGAACACTACCCTGTCCCTAAGCATGGAACCGATCCACCTGCAGCAGTTCTCCTCTATTCCACGCTTCCGGACAGCTGCCAGAACCGATCCGAACGAGGTGTTGCTAAAGGCCCCCTCTATGTCTAGGAAGGCCCCCAGCGCCACCTCCCTGTTCTCCAGCATATTCTCCAGTTTTAGCACCAGTTGGTGCAGTGCTGTTTCTGTTGAGAATCCTGCTCTATATGCATATTGTCCGCAGTGTAGGGGATATGCTTCCAGTACACCTCCCCTAATGTGCCGGTCGAGCAGTTTTTCCACTGTTTGGTGAGAACCATACTCTAATTCACTGGTTTTTTAATTCCATTTTTATTGTTTGTACATCTGCCTGGAAGGGTACTTTATGAAACTTAATTAGTATGTAATTAGGGCTTTATTTGTGCAAGTGCAAGTGCGTTATGGTAGTGAATTTCCATAGAAATGATCTGGCACCAAACATTTTTTTAAATTAAATGCTTATAACTTGTTTTCTTGCAGCACAGAGATCTAAATTTTGATGTATAGTTTAATTTTTATAATGTTAATCTACGTACAAAATTTGGTTATCATAGCTTTGTTATTTTCAGAGATAAAAAATGTTGCCGAAGGAAAACCAAAAATTTTCCCGTAAAATCTGGTCCGATTTTTCTGGCTAATGAATTTATCCAAGCCACTTACAAAAAAAAAGATGTCTGCCAAGTTTCATCAAAATCGGCCCATTACTCTACGAAAATTCACTAAAAGTGAGCTGTCTCTCTAAATCAAATTCAAAACTGCATTTATACAGATAAAAATATATAGGTGTCCCATTTAAAATAATAAGGTGTATTGTGGCCTCAACCTGTGTAAAAATTTTAACAATTTCCATATATTCTGCATGGTTAGTTATAAACATTATTAAAACAAAAAATATAGCTAACAAGACAAAAGAGTAAAAAAGCGCTTCTAGAAATGACAAGTTTTCAATTTCACCCCACATCTTCAAAATAAAATGACCTACACCATGATAAGTACATCTAAAATCAAGCGCATTACTGCTACATCAGTTATGTATTGGCTAAAGCTGCTGGTTACTGAGATGACCAGCAAAAGTCTTGATTTTGGGACACCTCATACAACAGCATAAAAGAAATTTTTAAGTGAACTATTTCAAATGAACTTCTAATTTCATTTATAAATTTAAATGTTTCAGACAAGACGCCGATTCCCCCTTCAAGCCATCCTACCTTATTTAAAATAAATTTTGACAGTTTGTATAGAACTTTATGTAAAAAGGCGGCTGGTGATGCTGTAACGTTGATGCTGTATCTACTTTTACATCAGAATCAAACTTTTAAAATTTATTTATTAAAAAGAACTGATTTAGATTTATTGGTAAGTAGACATGTCTATTTTCTCTTAATTTTTTTTAAATTTTATTCTTGTGTCATCATTATATGATCGCGATTCCGCTCAAAAAACTTATCTCGAATATCAGGATTTCAAATCCTAATTGTCCGGATTTTCAAGGAAAGGTGGAGAAAAACATACACAGTAGTTTTGTAATGAACTGTGGCTAAACAGGCGCCAGACTGTCGCCGACAATCCTTTCTTCGGGCGTGGCTTAAGCTGCAACTTACAATCGGAGTCTGAGATATTTCTCTGTAATTATTTTTATTTTATTTATTAGTTTTATTATTTTCCGTGTATGTTATGCAAGTTAAGTAGGCTTTAATTACTTACTCCCAGTTATTGGCCGTTTCATTAATTCAACGAGGTGGACGCAGAGATACAGAAACATTTACCTTAAGTAAATACCATTAGTCTTAATACTCATATCTAACACACATGCATAAGGGCATTCATCAACCAACGATGCAAGTAGGTTAGGTTAGGTTAGGTTTGTTTGTGAGTGGGCCATACCGGTCCCTCCACTGCGACCATAAGCTCTATTGTGGCTCACGCCTAATAGTTTATATTTCGCCCAACAAAGCCAGCCTCCTGCAGAGGTCCATAATCTTCGTGGGCGAAAGTTGATCCAGATCTTCCGGAGCAAGCTTTATCTTGCCAAAGAGCAGGTATCTAGTCTTGTCGGCTGCCGGACAGGAACACAGTACATGCTCTGCTGTCTCGTCACTCTCCATGCACAGCCGGCACTCGGTCTCCTGACTGACTCCAATACGGTGCATGTGGTGATGCAAGCGGCAGTGTCCTGTATACAAGCCGACTAGAGTACTCAGTTGTTGTCTGTTTAACTCTAGAAGTTTTTTAGCCCTTGACTCAGACAGGCCATTTATGAAGGCCTTAGAGTGAGCTAATCCTGGCAGATTTTACCATTGCTGGCTTGTCATTCTTTCTGTCCAGGTCTTTAAGTTGCGTTTTGCTGTGCACGATGTTATCCCCAGCATCGGTTCTGGTCCAACAAAGTCTCTGAGCACCACTCCTGGCAAGCGCGTCGGCCGCAACATTGCCATCATGGTCCGAGTGACCCGGTATCCAGACCAGCGACACCTCATTACAGCTGCCCAGTTCGTTAAGGGCAGATTTACAACTCCATACCGTTTTTGAATTACACCGGTAGGAACCAAGAGCTTTTATTGCAGCTTGGCTATCTGCATATATCTTTATCGATTTGTGTGTGCACTGGTTTTTTATACTTTCCCTTGCACACATCTCGATGGCATACACTTCTGCCTGGTGTATGGTTGCGTACTTGTCGAGGCTAGCTGATAGTCTAGCATCGGTGCTGCTCCCATATGCGCCGGCTCCTACTCCCATATTGGTTTTGGAGCCGTCAGAGTACCAGCAGAGATCGGCTCTCAATAGGGTAGTTTGATTTCACTCCCAGTCCTCCCTTTCCAGGAGGACGGTCTTGAAAGACAGATCTCTACTGATCTTTGTAGGCATCAAGTCTGAGACCATTCCCAGAATCCCGTGACCATCAATCTCATCAAGGAGTCCGGACCCTCCCAGACTGACTACCTTCGGCATGCTGTCTGCCGTTTGCTTTAGTCTGTACGTTGTCCACCTCGCCACCCTCTCCAACCATATGTCAAGAGGTGGAATATTATGGAGGACCTCCAGAGCGGCTGATGGTGCGGTGCTTATCGCTCCCGTTATCATCAGACAAGCTTGTCTCTGTAGATGAGCCAGTTTGGCCCTCGTGATACCACGAAGTGCCTTAGGCCACCAAACTATGGCTCCATATGTTATCATTGGTCTGATAACCACTACATAGAGCCAGTACATCTGTTGGGGGTTTGTTCCCCAGTTGTTTCCACAGATTCTCCGGCATGTCCACAGGGACAGTTTAGCCCTACGGATTACATTTTCTAACTGTATATCCCAGTTGAGCTTCTTATCTAGGGTAACCCCCAGATATTGTACTTGTTCCGAAAATGGAATTGTTTCCCCCATAAGAATAGGGGGTTTTAATCTATCCAGCCTTCTTCTTCTGGTAAATGGAACAATGATCGTTTTGCGGGGGTTTACAGACATCTGTTCCCTCCGACACCAATCATTCACTACATTTAGTGCCTCCTGAAGAGTACTTGCTAGTTCCGCCTCATATTTGCCCCTAACCATTATGACTAGATCATTAGCATACGCCTGGACCTCAACCTCCCACAGCCCCAGGATAGCCAGCAAATCGTCCACAAAGAGGGACCACAGCAGGGGGGACAGAACTCCCCCCTGAGGGCACCCCCTCGCAGCCCTGAAGCTGACCACCTTCCCCTGCAGCGAGGTAATAACGGTCCGATTGTAGAGCATGCTTCCGATCCAGCCACAAATGGTAGGTTCCACCCCTCTAGCGATAGTGGCTTCGTAGAGGGAGATAGGTAATGCATTGTTGAATGCTCCTTCAATGTCGAGAAATGCAGCCACCGCCACCTCCCCGTTATCCAGTGAGTGTGTGATCTTCTCGACGAGGTTATTGAGTGCTAAAGATTTGCCAGTTTGGTAGGCATACTGGTGGGTATTAAGAGGGTTGTTGGCTAAGATGCTTCCCCTAATGTGTCTGTCCAGTATTTTTTCCAATCTCTTCAAGAGGAATGATGTAATACTGAGAGGTCTCAGTGATCTGGGTAGGAGGTCATTACGTCCCAATTAGGGAATGTAAACCCCCCTAATCACCGTCCAGCTGGATGGAATATAGTTCCAAGCCAGACTGGCTCTATACAGCCTGATTAGGAAAGGTAGGAGAATCTCCAGTCCATTTTGTAGAAGGACCGGTACCACCCCATCCTCCCCTGGCGCGTTGAATGGCTGGAAATGTTTCACAGCACACTCCACCGCCGAGGCCGTAACTATTCTCCGAGCAACCCGCCAGTCCTCCCTCCGAGGGCGTTTAAATCGACCCTGGGCTGGCCGGACATCTTCGTTGCTCAGGATCAGACAATCTGGGAAGTGTGTGTGTGTGTGTGCTAAGGGCTCTAAAGTTTCTTTCCGTGATTCAGTAAAGGAGCCATCTGGTCGTTTTATCGATCCCAGTTCCTGGTCACGGTCGCGTGAGAGAATTCTGTGGATTCTGGCGCTGCTGGGCTAATTAGAGGTGTCCCCGCAGAACCTCCTCCAGGATTCCCTCTTAGCTTTTCTTATATCTTTGTTGTACGGTGTTAGAGCGGTTCTATATTGTTCCCAGTTGCCTGTTGTTTTAGCACGATTGAAGAGACGTCTCACTTCTCTTCGTAGTTTTTCGAGGTTACGATGCAAGTAAGACGCAACTATTTAGTTAAAAACGTTCTAATGAAATTACGTTTATGTTCAAAAATCAATGTTTAATTTATCAAGGCAAATTAATTTTAAAATGAGGATTCGCTATAATATTGCAAGAATATTCAGCCTCTTTATCAAAACAGATAATTATAATAGATAAATTTGATAATAAAATATTTTAACAACGAAATGTGATTGTTAGTTTAATTTTGCAGAACATATATAAATATTATACATGCGGGCAGATTGTAATGAAATATTATGTGCATTAGTTAGTTTAATAATTAGAAAAGCATTAGCAAGGCAAATATAGCGAGAAGGCACACATATCTCAATACCTGTATTACAACTTCATGTGTCACATCGGGAAAGAAAGTAACTATCTTAGGGTCGCAATTAGCTGTGTTGTCTGTTCGTATTTGCTACCATGCGGTATATTTCCGACCTAAATAATTACGTAATAGCCAGGGAGGCGTACTCATTACTCTGTTTGTTATTACCGTCACTAAGGAGTACTAAAGACGCCACCCTGTATAATACACTTCCTTAGATATCTGTGGTCGCGACACTACAGCCAACACTCACTTGCAGTCTATAACACACTTATGGAATAAAATTCATTATTCGGCAAAAACTAGTTTTTGTGGAAAACGCTGAGACATGTGAAGTTTAATTTGTCTAACATTATCTTATAATCCTAGTTAAAATAATTAAACTCCCATCATTTTACTCCGACCACTTTGACCATTTTTTTTAAATAGCAACCCTACATTTTTTCATCACAATTCGATGGATCACATTTTTCTGAATATGGATATACCCCATATGTATGGTCTAATATTATAGTTTTCAATACAAGGTGGAAATTTAATACTGGAATATTAAAACTAAACAGTTTACCCTGAAATTCAAATTTCGAAAACAAATTTAATAAAAACGTCCCTTTCTTACAATAAATGTTCAAAATGTTCTCCATTCACTTGCACACAACGAAATAATCTGCTCTGGAATTCTTCCCTAACTCTTTATCTTAAATTTCTTATCTTGTCTTTTATCTAACACGTACTTGGTATCATTAATCGTTTCTTATTAACTACCAATTTTTGCAGTGTGAAAGGTGAAATTTAACAGTTCTGTTTTATTTTGTGGTGAATTGTGTTGAATGCACGGTCTCCTAATAATTTAGTCGTAATTTTGTTCCGATAATTTCAATTAATTTTTGGTCTAATAATGCGATACTTAACTGAAACTCTGCGAACAGAAATATTAATGATGATTGGGTATGGTGATATGTGTAGAACACAGGCACAAATGGTTATCCTATTTAATGAAAAACATCTAGATTTGCTCACTAACCTAGGGAACTGTGTCTAAGATACATTCACAGTTTCGTGATTATGGACACGTTAAACCACTGCCTAGGAGACCCAAGTTTGTTGAAGAAAATGTAAAACTCAATATTTTATTGGCTTTTCAAGAAGAACCAACAACTTCTACCCGTCAAGTTGCACGTAAAAATGATGTTAGTCAATCAACAGTTTTAAGGTGTCTCAAAAACGAAAAAATGCATCCCTATAAACTACAACACGTTCAAGAGTTGATTGACGGTGATTCTGATAGAAGACTGCAATTTTGTGAACAACTGCTGGACATGTTACATAGAAATGTTGTTTCTTCTGCTGACATTCTGTTTTCCGATGAAGCAACATTTCTTTTGAATGGCGATGTAAACAAGCAAAATTGCAGATACTGGACTGCCGAAAACCTCCGCTGGATGCGACACACACTCAGCCTCCTCAGAAGTTAAACGTTTGGGCTGGTATCATTGGTGATTACGTAGTTGGACCTGTTTTTATAGAAAATCTGAACGATCCAAGATACATGCTAAGCGAACAGGTTGTCCCAATGTTAGCAGAATTGTACCCAAATGTAATGGAACCTAATATTCCCCATGAAAGGATATGTTTTCAACAAGATGGTGCACCGCCCCACTTTGCTCTTCAAGTACAGGAGTATTTACACGAAGTCTTTCCACAAAGATGGATTGGACGAAGAGGTTTCGTAGAATGGCCCGCTAGATCACCAAATCTTACACCTCTTGATTACTTTTTATGGGGATACCTTAAAAACAGATAAAATGCAACCTGCTGATTTAGATGATTTGAAAATGAAAATAACAACAGAAATTATGAACGTAATGCCTGACGTGTTGAACAGAGTTAGGGAAGAATTCCAGAGTAGATTATTTCGTTGTGTGCAAGTGAATGGAGAAGATTTTGAACATTTATTATAAGAAAGGGACGTTTTCATTAAGTTTATTTTCAAAATTTGAATTTCATGGTAAACTGTTTAGTTTTAATGTTCCGGTATTAAATTTCCACCCTGTATTGAAAACTGTAATATTAGACGATACATATGGGGTATCTCCGCATTCAGAAAAATGTGATCCATCGAATTGTGATGAAAAAATGTAGGGTTGCTATTTAAAAAAAAAGGATAGTGGTGGGGGTCAAATGGTGGGAGTTTAATTTTTTTAACTATGATTATAAGATAATGTTCGACAAATTAAACTTTACGTGTCTCAGCGTTTTCCAAAAAAACTATTTTTGCTGAATAAAGAATTTTATTCCATAAGTGTGTTTCACACTATATATATATATATATATATATATATATATATATATATATATATATATATATATATATATATATATATATATATATATATATATATATATATAAGTAAAGAAGTATTCTTGCAAAGTTTCACCAAAAACGGTTAATAACTTTTTGAGTTATCGTGTGGATACAGCCATATATATATATATATATATATATATATATATATATATATATATATATATATATATATATATATATATATATATATATATATATATATGGCTGTATCCACACGATAACTCAAAAAGTTATTAACCGTTTTTGGTGAAACTTTGCATGAATACTTCTTTTATTAATAGCTTGGATGAGTTCCTTAGCCAGGAAAATCAGACAAGGTTTTCCGGGAAGATTTTGAGTTTTCTTTCGAAAAACAATTTTATCTCCGAAAGTTACAAAGCTATTTTGGTGAATATGTTGCCTTAGCAAAGACCATACTACACACCAAAATTCACCTTTCTAGGTTTATAGAAAATTCAGTTATTCAAATTTGAAGCATTTAATGAAAATTCGCTACCATAACTCACTTGCTGCGTCCCGAACTTTTCTAATTATAACAGAACACGGTTTTATGTTTGTTGAATGCTATGTGAGCCTACCTAAAACATTGACAGCTCCACAAATAGATAAAGGACTTTCCTGAACACGTTTTACCGTCACGTCCTAGACTACGGTAACCAACCCTTTCTTTCAACAATACACGTCCAGCCACAATGCAGCGTGTCGAAGTCGGTTATGAAGCGAAGTGATTTTTCTCACTGGGCTTTCCCACTACGTGCATGGCTATCATGGCGACCATCAATGCGCATAGTTATTTTATTTATACAACACATGACTGAAAACTTTTATATGGAATATAATTTAATCTGTTATGGGTTGTCCATAAAAAGAATACTTCAACTAATATTGCGCTTCATTACAGTTTCAAACAATTTTTTCCATTTTAAAAAGTATTGTGTATCGTTATCTATATATTTTATATTTAATTTGAAATCAGCAACTTTATTCCATTGTTGTGGATAAATGTAAACCAGCTTGCTTTCTGGCTAAACTTATAATTAATTTTTACTGCGATTAATAAATTATAATCACACTATCAACTTTTCTATATGAATTTAAGTTTTAACATTTAACAACAAAAACTGATAGTAGGTATTTTGTATTGACTTTGCTTTTATTTTACAGGTTATCCCGATCTTAAAGACTTTGTATAGTGCTCCAAATAGTGATTCCCATCATATCTATATGTCACTTATCATACTTCTGATTCTTAGTGAAGATGATAGCTTTAATAAAAATATACATGAAACTGTAAGTCCCTTAGATAATTATCTTATTCTTGTTAGTCTGTATGCATGAAATTTTTACAAAACCTTGCAATAATCTTAGAGGGGGTAGAGGACGACATTATCTGGTTAATTGCATTAGTCAAATTTATTCAAAAATAATTTTTTCAAGACCAAAAATTGGTAAATTTATGTAATATCTATCAACATGGCTTCATGGGGCAACAGTCATAGACAACTAACTAAACTGAAAAGGTTCGAAAGATGTTCTCTTCTCTTAATACCAGGAAAGCCTCTGGCCTTGACGCGATCCCAGCAATTGTTCTCAAAAAATGCGCACCAGAACTTGCTCCTGTCCTGACTCGTCTGTTTCAGACATCTTACAATAGAGGCATATTCCCTAGTAACTGGAAAACTGCTCAAGACAACCCATCCCCAAGAAAGGATGCAAAGCGCTTCCTAGCAACTACAGGCCTATTTCTCTCCTTTCAGTCGTCTCTAAAGTGATGGAAAAGTATATAAAGACCGAATTACTAAAATTTCTTGAAAAACACAGTCTAATCCACGACAGGCAATATGGATTTCGTCAGCGCAGATCAACTGCCGATCTCCTTTCCTTTGTCACCCATTCTTGGAACAAGTCTATGGAACTACACAGTGAATCCCAGATTGTCGCTCTAGACATATCCAAAGCATTCGACCAGGTCTGGCACGCAGCGCTGCTTAATAAACTTCCGGCCTGTGGCCTACCACCAAAACTCTGTACCTGTACAGCAAATTTCCTCTCCAACTGGAGCATTTCTGTTGTCGTGGATGGCAATTCCTCTAAACTGTATCCAATTAATGCAGAAGTTTCTCAAGGTTCAGCTTTAGCCCCTACTTTGTTTCTTCTCCACATCAATGACCTCCTCTCTAGCACATCCAACCCACTTCACAGTTACGCAGACGACAGCACCCTCCACTCAAATATACAATATTCTAAGCCTGTCCCTTTAACCCAATTAGATGAGAATCGCAGACTCATGGAGGGTTCTGTCTCAGTGGATCTCCAAAAAATATTAGACTGGGGAAGTAGAAATCTTGTACAATTCAACCCCACCAAATCACAGTCTTGTTTTCTTTCTCATAAGAGATACACCAGCCCTAGACCCATCACAATGAACAACCAAGTTATTCAAAGTAATGAGTCCTTTTCACTTGTTGACATTTCTGTGGATCGAAATCTCAATTGGCACCAACTTGTCACATCAATTGCAGAAGCGGCTGCTAAGAAATTAGGTTTCCCTTTACGGGCTCACAAATACTTTTTACCAGCTAATCTCTATACCTTATATACTTCACAAATAAGACCAAACCTCGAATACTGCTTCCATATCTGGGGTGCTGCTGCCGCTTCTACACTCGCTATCCTGGACTCCATTCAGAAAAGAGCTATATGTCTCATCGGTGACCCTACCCCCACCCAAAGGCTGCCATCCCTTGTCCACAGACGTGCCGTTGGTGACCTCTCTCTCTTTTATAGATATCTGCACGGGCACTGCTCAGCGCAGCTTTCTTCCATAATTCCTCCACCTGCTGCCCCCAACAGATCTACCAGGGGAACAGAGCGAATGCACCCTTTTACTGTCCAGGTCACCAGACATAGAACATCTTGTTATGCCCGCTCTTTTGTCCAGAGGACTTCCAAGTTGTGAAATTCCTTGCCGGCACATGTTTTTCCTTCTCCCCCGAACCTCGAAAAGATAAGACCATATATATATATATATATATATATATATATATATATATATATATATATATATATATATATATATATATATATATATATATATAAAATATACACAACTAAGGGTGATCCCACGAACCCCCGCCATGTTGTCTCAAAAAGTCTCCAGCTGCGTTAGACAAAGGTGGACAATGTGCTACTGTTCACGATTACAGTAGTAGTAGTAGTAGCAGTGGTGGGGAGGCCAACGCCAAGCAAGTAGGCCACAATGGGCCCTTTTTGCCAACCCCAGCAACCCAGCAACCATGCTCTACTCTTCCTCGGTTCCGTCGCCAAACCGCCTCGACCTCGAGATGAAGGCCGTGACGGTCTTCAATTGGACGGTACTTACCTGATTCCTCTGCAGAGTCCTTGATCCGAACAATTCTGCTCGAAGACTCCCAAAAGCCTCGCATTCACACAGGTAGTGGTAGGACGTTTCTTCATCCTCGCCACATTCCTGGCAAATGGGATCCCTCTCTACGCCTATCAATGTGAGGTGTCTTCTAAGGGCGCAGTGGCCTGTCAGCACCCCGAGGATGCGGCGAAGCGCAGGTCGACTCCTTCCGAGTAGCCAGACAGCTTTATCTCTGTCCGGCCCCTCCACGAAGTCCCTCGCCTGCCTGCAGCCATCAACCGACCCCCAGTGCCTCTCCATTGCTTCCTCGGTCCACCTGTCTAAGACGACAGAGACTGTCTTCCTACTTATGCCTATCGCAGGCTCCGGGCCACAGAACGGCCGCCGGGAACCAAGCTTTGCGAGATTATTCGCCACCTCATTCCCCGCCACGCCACAGTGTCCCGGAACCCACACCAGTTGCACCTCCTTCGTCCTGGCTAGCCCTCTGAGGGCGTCAGCGCACTCCTGAACCAGGGGTGACCTGATTCTGGCCGCGCAGACTGCCCGGAGGACCGCCTGGCTATCCGAGCAAATGCACACACATTTCTCGGGACTCATCTTCACATCCTGTCTATTGGCCACAGACAGGATAGCATACGCCTCTGTTTCGAATGCCGTGGTGTATGTGCCAAGAGCATAGCTCTCGCGCACCCCCAGGCCCTCGATGTATATTCCTGCCCCGGAGGATTGCTGGTCCTCCAGCCGCGATCCGTCGGTGAAACAGACCAGGCTTGCGGGCTGGAATGCAACCTAATTTTCCCTCCACTAATCCCTACTGGGGATCCTGAGGGTGTATGGCCTAGTCAACCTAATATCATCCTCGGCATCCCGCACCTTTATGGCGGAAATCGGAATTTCCTTTTCCACCTCCTTGGCGACTCTTGCATGCCCTATTACTGCTCCCTCTCCGCACCAGTTTCCTGAGTCTCGCATTCTAAGATGCGACGCCATAGCCTCCCTTCTGATACAGATGGGAAGCGGTGGCAGCATCAACAGGACCTCTAGCGCGGCTAAGGGTGTCGTCCTCATAGCGCCTGTGATACCCAGGATTGCTAGCCTGTGGAGTTTGGCCAGCT
This sequence comes from Tillus elongatus, assembly GCA_964006375.1. Classification (NCBI taxonomy): domain Eukaryota; kingdom Metazoa; phylum Arthropoda; class Insecta; order Coleoptera; family Cleridae; genus Tillus; species Tillus elongatus. The sequence continues at coordinate 124,013,348 of OZ023264.1, forward strand.
TCCTGCTGGTAGTTTGGTTCACACCAGACCAACGCCCCATAGAGGATTCTCGGCCTGACGATCGCAGTGTAGATCCAATGAAGGATCCAAGGATTAAGTCCCCAGGTCTTCCCTATCATACGATGCAGCTGCCAGAGGGTCACTACTCCCTTCCTCACTACTCATTCTATTTGCGACCCCCATGTTAGTTTGGGGTCCAGGATCACCCCCAGATATTTGACCTCCTGCACTAAAGCTAAAGGTTTTCCAAACATCACAGGCGCCCTGAACCCCTCTACCTTCCTCTTCTTGGTAAATAGGATCATCTCCGTCTTCGCCGGGTTTACGGAGAGTCCCTGCTCACCACACCACTTTTCGATTATGCTACAGGCAGTAGACTACCTCCTAACCGGCCTCTATGGGTCCGGACCCCCGGCTGGGATCTGGGAAGTAAATGTTTATGTATGTATACAGAATTGATGATCAAATTTATCAATACAAATATGAATGCGTACTGGTCTATGTGGGTCCGGGCCCTCGGCTGGGATCTGGGAAGTAAATGTTTATGTATGTATGCAGAATTGATGATCAAATTTATCTATACAAATATGAATGCATACATATATGTACATCGAATCTTCTATATACTAATAATGTTTTAATACTTGGATACTTTAATATTCCACAATTTGTTACTCATTCTGAGTCTTGTAAGAGTCCATTGTAGGTGCTGTAGCTTGGGAGGTACTATCTCCTATAATCCTCAACAATTCAACTCAGTCATAAATCATCAGGGTAAACTAATGGATCTGGTCCTCACTAATCTATCATGTAGTATAACAATGGACCCACCCATCCTTGGAGGGGATTCCTTTCATTCTGCTTTATGGTGAAGTGCAGCTTTTTCATGGTGTGGCATATAACTTAGAGCATGCTAATTTCCATCGTCTTTACCAGATACTTTAGGAAACCAACTGGTCTATTTTGTATGACTACTGATGCTGATATCATCTGTGATCTATTTTATGGAAGACCTCATAGTGCGACTTAGATATTTCATACGGTTTGATAGTAATATAAACTGTAACCCGAAAATCGAAACTTTATGCCAAGTATAGGTGTTCATTATTGCCTGCTTACTAGACTAGACTAGACACAGTATTACTAAGTTGAAGCGATAATTTTATATTAAATTTAGCTAATTGTAGCTGGGACAGAACTTGGCTTACAATCAAGTCTTTTCGGTTATTTGTAAATTCTAAAACGAAACAAACTTTGATACCAGGGCTCATGGGATATAATGTTCCAACACTGATTTCCCCTATTGACTCAGGTCAATGTCTTCTCCAGCTTTTTCAGTTCTTTTTTTAATTCTTGTACAACTCCTTCCAATCTTGTGCCTAATTTGAGACTGTCTTCCTTTGTACTTCAGTAAATTATCTAAACCCGATATCTTCACTGTGATTTAAAAAAAATTAAACCTAATTTATGTCAAGAGCCTACTTAGCTTCATAAACAACGATTGTGTTTCTACTTTGGCTTTTTATTTTCAATTTGTTTGAGTACCCAAACCTTCTTAAGTATTTCCAAAACTACAAAGTTTTGTCTGGTCCATAAAAAAGGGTAAACAGTTTGTTATTGAAAATTACAGACAGATTGTGATCATAGCCAATTTTTCTAAAGTATTTGAATATGTACTCTTTGCACATGTATCTCCTCATGTGTTTTTTTTTTTTCAACAACACACCACGAGGGCTTACAGCCTAAATATTATCGTATCATGGGTGTCGACAAGGAGGAAAGAGGCAACTTGTTAATTCTGGACTTGAAGGTTTGGAGGTTCAGGGGAGAAGGAAAAACATGTGCCGGCAAGGAATTCCACAACTTGGAAGTCCTCGGGACAAAAGAGCGGGCATAATAAGATGTTCTATATCTGGTGACCTGGACAGTAAAAGGGTGCATTCTCTCTGTTCCCCTGGTAGATCTGTTGGGGGCAGCAGGTGGAGGAACTATGGAAGAAAGCTCCTCTGAGCAGTGCCCGTGCAGATATCTATAAAAGAGAGAGAGAGAGGTCACCAACAGCACCTCGGTGGGCAAGGGATGGCAGCCTTTGGGTGAGGGTAGGATCACCGATGAGACATATAGCTCTCTTCTGAATGGAGTCCAGGATAGCGAGTGTAGAAGCGGTAGCAGCACCCCAGATGTGGGAGCAGTATTCGAGGTTTGGTCTTATTTGTGAAGTATATAAGGTATAGTGACTAGCTGGTGAAAAGTATTTACGAGCCCGGAAGAGGAAACCTAATTTCTTAGCAGCCGCTTCTGCAATTGATGTGACATGTTGGTGCCAATTGAGATTTCTATCAACAGAAATGCCAACAAGTGAAAAGGACTCATTACTTTGAATAACTCGGTTGTTTATTGTGATGGGTCTAGGGCTGGTGTATCTCTTATGAGAAAGAAAGCAAGACTGTGATTTGGTGGGGTTGAATTGTACAAGATTTATACTTCCCCAGTCTAATATTTTTTGGAGATCCACAGAGATAGAACCCTCCATGAGTCTGCGATCCTCATCTAATTGGGCTAAAGAGACAGGCTTAGAATATTGTATATTTGAGTGGAGGGTGCTGTCGTCCACGTAATTGTGAACTGGATTGGATGTGCTAGAGATGAGGTCATTGATGTGGAGAAGAAACAAAGTAGGGGCTAAAGCTGAACTTTGAGGAACTCCTGCATTAATTGGATACAGTTTAGAGGAATAGCCATCCACAACAACAAAAATGCTTCGGTTGGAGAGGAAATTTGCTGTCCACATACAGAGTTTTGGTGGTAGGCCACAGGCCGGAAGTTTATTAAGCAGCGCTGCGTCCCAGACCTGGTCGAATGCTTTGGATATGTCTAGAGCGACAATCTGGGAGTCACCGTGTAATTCCATAGACTTGTTCCAAGAATGGGTGACAAAGGAAAGGAGATCGGCAGTTGATCTGCGCTGATGGAATCCATACTGCCTGTCGTGGATTAGACTGTGTTTTTCAAGAAATTTTAGTAATTCGGTGTTTATATACTTTTCCATCACTTTAGAGACGACTGACAGGAGAGAAATTGGTGTGTAGTTGCTAGGAAGCGCTTTAGATCCTTTCTTGGGGGCGGGTTGTACTCGAGCAGTTTTCCAGTTACTAGGGAATATGCCTCTATTGTAAGATGTCTGAAACAGACGAGCCAGGACAGGAGCAAGTTCGGGTGCATATTTTTTGAGAACAATTGCTGGGATCTCGTCAAGGCCAGAGGCTTTCCTGGTATTAAGAGAAGAGAGCATCTTTCGTACCTTTTTAGTTTTGAAAATGATATCAGTCATTTTATGCGCGACATTGGGGACTGTTGGTGGTTGAACATTTGGAGGTGGGTTGAGAGTAGAATTGCCGGCGAACAACGAGGCAAAAAGTTCAGCCTTGCCCAGGGCGGTAGAAAGAATTTCATCCCCTGAGACAAGAGGTGGGAACGTGCTCTTGCAGAAATTATTCCCAATAGATTTAGCAAGAGTCCAGAAGGGTTTGCTGCCATTGGAGCTTAAGAGGACTTTGTTTTTGATGTGGTTATTAAACGAGTTTTTTGCCTCAGAAACATAGCAGTTTCTTGCGTCGTTAAATGCTTGATAGTTTTCTTGACTGGGATTGTGTAGAAGCTTTTTGTGAGCTTTGACCTTTTCAAGTCTGGCCTTGTCACAGGATTTAGAGAACCAGGGCTTTTGAGTGGCTGCAGAGGTTTTCTGTGTATGTGGAATAAATAATTCCATGCCAGCTTGGATAATTTCGGTGACGTTTTGTAAGATATCAGAGGGGTCAGGATGAGGGAAGCAGACAGACGCCCATGGAAATGAGGAAAAGTAATCTCGCATTTCGTCCCAGTTCGCGGAGTTGTAGTGCCAAACGATATGTGGGTGTGATGACTGTGTGACCTTGGGTTGCATTGCGCAGGAAGCAGTGACCATGCTGTGGTCTGAGCGACCCAGGGGGGTGGTGACTGATATCTTATAGCAGTCAGGATTTGTAGTAAGAAGGAGATCCAAGAGATTTGAGCTGTGTGTTGGGATGCGAGGAAAGTAAGTAGGTTGCTGAACCATATTGGCTAAAGAATGGCTGACTGCAAAGGCCTCCGCTGCTCTTCTTTGTGGATCGGTTTTTGAAGATCCTAGCCATTCCTTATTATGGACATTGAAGTCACCAAGAATAGTAACCTCGGAGGAAGGATATTCAGAAATCAGATGGTCGGTTTTTCAGAAAGGTAGTCAAAGAGCTGGACAAAGTTGTAGTCAGAAGGTGACTGGTAAATGCAACAGATGAATTTAATTGCAGCCCTGAGAGAGAGTTTTATCCATAGTATGTCTTTTCTTTCAGCTTCTAAATTAGGGAGTGTGTTGATATATGTCACTGAATCAAGATGGTTTTGTGATGGGCCACTCCATCATAACCAACCTTTGCTGGTTTGTACAATATGCATCTGGTCAGGTTGATACAGCTTATGTGGACTTCTCTAAGGTCTTCGACTCAGTTAAAATCACATGTTACTTGCTTGACCCATTTGGTTTTTCTGGCAGTCTTCTCTTCTTTTTCGAATCCCACCTCCCTAACAGGCTTCATTATGTTTAATCTGCTAGTTGCTTTTCACCTTTTTTTCATGCTTCTTCTGGAGTTTCTGAAGGATCTATATTGGGTCCCCCTTTTTTTTTCATCATTTTTATTAATGAATTGTATTCAGAGCTTTCTGTTCCTAGATTTTTTTTATGCTGATGGCCTAAAAATCTTCCTGCAAAACTGCAAAAAAAAACGTGACGAACAGATCATTTTATAGAAGTGAGACATTTGAATGCCAGAACTGGAGCATTCCTTAAAACTGTATGTTAGTAACGAAATTAACTGTATGTAAATTAAAGATAACCCATTTAATAATTTATGCACGAAAATACGATGTATCTCATGTTTGTGGGAGGTTGAGGTCCAGGCGTATACAGATGATCTTGTCATAATGGTCAGAGGTAAATCTGAAAAGAAACTTTCAAATACTCATCAAACTACACTAAATGTAGTGAATGATTGGTGCCGGAGGAAGCAGGTGTCTGTGAACCCCCACAAAACCATCATTGTTCCATTTACCAGAAGAAGGTTGGACAAATTAAAACTACCTATTCTTATGGGAAAACAATTCCATTTATGGAACAGGCCAAATATCTGGGGGTTCTACTATAAGAACCTCAACTGGAATGTACAGTTAGAGAATGTAATACGCAGGGCCAAACTGTCCCTGTGGACATGCCAAAGAATCTGGCTCTATGTAGTGGTTATCAGACCTATAGGGCTCTAGTTTGGTGCCCTAAGGCACTTCGTGGTATCGTGAGGGCCAAACTGGCTTAGCTACACAGACAAGCTTGTCTGATGTAACGGGTGCGATAAGCACCGCTCCATCAGCCGCTCCGGAAGTGCTCCTAAACATTCCACCTCTTCACATTTGGCTGGAGAGGGAGGGTAGGTGGACAATGCACAGGTTAAAACAAACGGCTCACAGCATGCCAAAAGCAATCAGTATGGGAAGGACTGGACTCCTCGATGACATTGAGAGTCATGAGTTTCTGAGAACGGTCTCAGACCTGATGCCTACAAATATCAGTAGAGATCTGTCTTTCAAGACCGTCCTTCCGGAAATGGAGGACCTGGAACGCAACCAAATGACTGCTGGCATACTGATGGCTCCAAGACAGATTGGGGGGCAGGAGCTGGCGCATATGGGAGCAACACTGATGCAAGAATGTCAATAGCCTCGGAAGGTATGCAACCATACACTAGACAGAAGTGTATGCCATCGAGATGTGTGCGAGGGAAATTATATAAAACTATTGCACACACAAATCGATAAAAAAATATTTAGATAGCCAAGCTGCAATAGATGCAGTTGGTTCCTACTGTTGCAATTAAAAAACGGTATGGAGCTGTTAATCTGCTCACAACGAACTAGGCAGCTGCAATGAGGTGTCGCTGGTCTGGACACGGGTCACTCGGACCATGATGGCAATGTAGCGACTGGCACGCTTGCCAGGGATGGTGCCCAGCAGGACTTTATCGGACGAGGACCTGTGCTGGGGATATCATCATGGACAGCAAAACGCACCTTAAAGACCTGGACAGGTAGAAGGACAATCCAGCAATGGCAAAATCTGCCAGGATTAGCACACTCTAACGCCTGCATAAATGGCCTTGCACACTCTAATGTCTGCATAAATGGCCTTTCGGAGTCCAGAGTTAGAAAAACTTCTAGAGCTAAACAGACAACTGAGAACTCTAGTCGGCCTGTATACAGGACACTGCCGCTTGCGTCACCACATGCGCCGAATTGGTCTCGGTCAAGAGACTGAGTGCCGGCTATATATGGAGAGTGTCAAAACAGCAGAGCACGTGCTATGTTCCTGTCTGCCTGCAGGCAGGACAAGGCACCTGCTTCTTGGCAAGACAGAGCTTGCACCAGAAGATCTGGGTCAACCTTGGCCCACAAAAATTGCCGACCTCTGTAGGGGACTGGATTTGTTTGGCGAGATATAAGACAGTTAGGCGTAAGCCACAATAGACCTTAAGGTCGCAGTGGAGGGACCATTATGGCCCCCTCACAATTTAACCTAATCTCATGTTTGTTAAAACTAGAGTACACTGTATATATTTGAGTAGTTATAATTTGTTTGTCACCTTTAGCGTGATTATTCCAACTGCTTTTGATTTTGTGTTGATCATAACTCTTTGTCTGCAGGGTTTTTGCCATACCAAGAGCTACAACCATTTAAAATGTTGTAAATTATTACAGAACAACATACATTTCATGTTTTTTTTTTTTTCAGACACTAAAAAATATAACATGGTATAGTGAGAGGGCATTGACTGAAGTTTCACTTGGTGGTTTATTGGTGCTAGTAGTTATAAGAACGATACAGTATAATATGCTCAAGATGAGAGATAAATATCTTCATACAAACTGCCTTGCTGCATTGGCGAATATGTCAGCTCAGTTCCGTGACTTACATCCTTACGTTAGTCAAAGACTCGTCTCATTATTTGAAACATTGGCCAAACGATACCAGCGTTTGGTGCAGAAGATCCAAAATCAGAAAGATGAGAAGGAAAATGAAGTCACCATTACAGTAAATCAAGATAGCGATATGGAACAGGACTTAGGTGTTCTGGAAGAAGTACTTAGGATGGTGTTGGAAATATTAAATTCATGCTTAACACACCAATTATCAAATAATCCAAATCTGGTTTACACATTGCTGTATAAAAAACATGTGTTTGAACAGTTTAAAAACAATGTCGTTTTTCAAGATATCATATACAATATCAACATAATATTAAAATACTTTTCAGAATTGTTGAGCGAGAAGTCTCAGCAGTACGAGGTGGATGCCACACAAGTATTACATGTTATTCAGCAAGGTGCTAAACATTGGCCTAAAGAAAAGTTAACGGTGAGTATGTTAGTTACTGTATGTGATAAGTTTCAATAAATATAGACCTGGGGGCTTTTCTGTATTTAATGAACATTCAGAGTAGTGAAAAGCAAAACGGTTATTTTCTATTAACAGTTGAACCTGTTAACGTTATTTAATAATAACAGTTGAAAATAACAGATTCCGTTATTTATCTGTTACCTATTTTGAACTGGATAGTCAATCGATAGCATATTTTACTGTTATATGTATGAATTATTAAGAATTCCACGTAGACATAGTAACAGTAGCTGAACCCGTCCGGTGGTGTAGTTGGGTAAAGGAGATTTGCTGCCACACAGGTCCAATCTCCGGGCGATGTAACTATTAGTTGATCCGGCCTGAGGTGTGAAGATGGTTAATTTGAATAAAAAGACAAAAATAATTATGAAACAATGTGGATAGAGCAAAAACTTTAGATATCTCTAATTCTCTGAAACATAATTATATTGTTTACTATACTATGCAGCTATAATGTTCAAAATAAAAAATATTTTTGTTTTATGTTTAAAACAATAAATTTTTTATAAAAAAAATTATTAAGGGGTTTTTTGGGCATTCATCACTAATAATACTAATTTGGTAAAAAATTAATGAAAGTTGATGGAGTTTCCACAAAACCGGAAGCTGGCTGCATTGTATTTTTACCCTGTTGTTTCACGTAGTGTATAAATCTCAAATTTTGTCGATATCAAACAAAGGGCTAAGAAATTATAATAAGCGTGTCTTAAATCTGTTGCCACTCTGAAGTGAAACTTGTAGAAATTAGAAAGGAGTCTTTTATAAGTATTTACTTACTTAGATGTTTTAGGAATTATAAACTAGTCATTTCTCACAAATTAATTTTATTAGGGGTCTTTACCCAAATTTCAATACCACAGCAAGAATTATCACGTCTTGGGACATTTGAACTTTTATTGCAAGGCAGCACTATCTTCAACAAATAAATACTTTATACACTACTGCACTACAAAGGAAGTGATTCTAAGAACTGCAACATACTGCAGCTCTCATAAAATTTCGGTAAAGAAATTTGTTTTTATTCTGTACATATGGTTTGTTATTACATTATGCTTTTATTCTTTCTTAGAAGGATCTCTAGTTACATTTTCGATTTTCGGTTCACCGGTCATCTTTATTAGTACGCTTACCGACGATCCTACGTTTCCAAAGCTGTGAGTGAGGTCAAGCACACTAGTATAAAGGGTTAAGTTTTATGTTATAAAGTAAAGTCCGCTCTATACTGTATACCCATACATATTTAGCATTCCCAGTCTCATGTCCATTCATACCGTTAAATTTAACAGTTGCCGATGAAAACCGATGTTTATTCATAGAAGCTCGAAGTTATTTGCAGTGGAACAGAAACAGATATGAGTCTGAATTATAGTGTAGTGTAAAGCGTTCTTTTGTTCCTGTTATTTTGATATATCAATAACAGGTGGTTACCGTTGTGGTTTGGCAACCGTTAAAAAATAACAGATTATTAAATAACGACCCATCACTAGTTCAGAGGATGATTAATTCGTGCAAACCCATTTTCAACACTTTGAAAAGCGACAAACTGCAAAAGCTCTTTTATCTTTTTTTAAATATTTTTGCTCCTAGACTTTAAATTTTTTCTTTCTGTAGGTTTTACAGTGGACCTTATAATGCGTGTTTCAGAATATTTTCCTTTTTCGTTGTGACCGTTTAGTAGTGATGGATCGTTTCACGGGACCGCACATTTTGGGTGCGAGCGTTTTATAAAAACGATTACTAAATTATTGTTTGACATCTTTACAGACCACATTTTAATTTAACGACCATGAGAAATGTGTGTGTGTGTGTGTGTGTTTTGTTTCTTTAACATCGGTCTATTTCCGCTACTGTCGCCAATCACCGACGCAAGGGAGCAGTTTCACCTCACTATCCTGGAAATGTTTTGTCGAACACCTGCCTTTCTGTAAGGAGGGTAGCGATCTTTAACGTGCTCCTCCGAACAAGCATGCTTCTCTAAATTTAAACAAATTCATGGTTCGTCGCATGATTTGCAAAGATTTACATTTTCACCACTACAAAATTGTTGTCTTGCAAGAGATGAAGCTTATTCTCTGAAAGAGTAATTAGTCTCCGAGGAGACATTAACTGGCCACCGCCGAGTCCCGATCTAAAGCCTGCTGATTTTTTCCTATGGTGCTACTTAAAAAATTAAGTTTTCAACTTATTATCACCAAACTTAAATGTTTTAAAACAAAGAATAACAGACGAAATCAAAGCTACTCCAAGTGAGTTGCTTCAGCGAGTGACTGCAAATTTCAGTTCCCGTATAAATGAGTGTGAAGATGGTGCGCATTTACAAATGTTGGTTTGCATAAATGAAAATCCCATGTAGTGTTCGTTTCGTCTGTGATTCTTTGTTTTACAACATTTAAGCTGGATGGTAATACATTCAAAACTACTCTTTAAGTAGAAAAAATCAGCAGGCGTTAAATCAGGTCTCCTCAGTGGCCAGTTCATGTCTCCTTGGCGACTAGTTACTTGTTTAGCAGGATCATCCGGCTTCATTTTTTGCGCAACAACAAAACTCCTCTTTTGGTATTTTATTTCAAAGTATCTTATAAAAAAACAAAAAACATTCTGAGACACCTTTTATAAGTTGAGTTATTCCTTAACTTTAATTTTTTGTAAGCACATTCAAGTTTTGAAAGCATTAGAGTGTGTGAAAACATTGAGGGTGGATAGGGGTGAACATACAGATAAGGAGTGGATTACAGCTGGACTTGGCAGATCTATAAAGTACAAGAACTAGGTTTATAAGAGGTGTCTCAAACATCCGAATGACACCAGGCTGATAAACGAATATAAGTCGTAACATAATAGATTGACTTATCTGATTAGAAAGGCTAAGATCAACTACTTTCGAAAAGAGATGAAGGTAAATAAATCTAGCAGTGGGCAGCTATATAAGTGTGTAAAAAGATTGTGTAGTAAGTGTCGAAACGTGAACTTTGACGGTGTCAAGGGTATCAGAACAGAGGGTGGAGCAACAGTATGCTCGAGTGTAGAGATAGCAAATAATTTTAATGCTCATTATTCCTCAGTGGGAAAACGCTTAGCCGGCAGGGTTCACAGAGGAGCAGGGGGTCAAAGTCTTGATGTATCACACATTGAGAGATCAATTTATATGAGGCCTGCAACAGAGGTGGTGGAAAGTATAATAAGGAAGCTGAGGCAAAGGATGGCACCCGGCCATGACACAGTGACGGCAGATGTGTTGAAGCAAATTTCTGCTTTTGTAGTAAAACCGCTGACATATCTGTTGAATAGAATCATTGAGGCTGGGGAGTTTCGTGCGTTCCTCAAGTTTGGTATCGTCAAGCCCTTTTTTAAGTCGGGTGATATACTGGATATGGTTAACTACAGGCTGATTATGCTGATTACCACGGTTGCTAAAATTGTGGAAACTGCGCTTAAAGATAGACTTGTTGCTTTTTTCAACAAACAGGTTAATATCTGATAGATAGTTTGGCTTCCATGAGGCAAGGTCATCTAGTGATGCTATTGCCTGCTTGACTTCGCGGATCTACAGTGCTCTGGACGTAGGCAGGCCAGTTCTGGGCGTTTTTGTCGACTTGGCCAAAGAGTTCGACACTGTTGACCACTGCATCCTCTTGAGAAGACTGGAGGCATACAGGGAGCAAGGAGTCACACTTAGGCTGATGGAGAGCTCTTTGTCTGGTAGAAGGCAATGAGTCAAGATTAATGGTGTATTTAGTGATGCACTAGAGGTTGACCAGTTAATCCAGTTCAGGAATTTTAATCTGATATCCAGCTTTTGCAGAGAAGATGGATATCACAGTGGTGTAGCGTTGTGTGTAAATAAAATATATAGAGCAAACGTTAGAAGAGACCTAAATCAACTCTCAAAGTTGGGTGAATCTGAATGTGCAGGTGCCAATGTTGACATTGAAAACAACAACTATCTCATAATAACAATATACTACCCTTCTGGTGCCAATGTAGAAATATTTTTTGAACAGATGGAAATTCTGTTATCTATCATTGGAAATGATAACCAAGGGAAATAAATTATGGGTGATTTTGACCTCATATCAGAAAGAAACTATAAATACAGATTACTTGAGTTAATGTCATCTTATAACTTGTTGCCAACAATATTAATACCAACAAGAGTTTCAGATAATTCTGAATTATGTATTGACAACATCTTCACTAATATCAAATATAGTTCAGTAGATGTAATTGAAACACACATCTCTAATCACAGGGCCCAAGTAATGTCGATTGAACTTTTTTTGGTTGCTGGCGTTGTTTTTATGAAAAGATCATTTAGTGAAGTTCATATTATAGTAGTAGTAGCAGTGGTGGGGAGGCCAACGCCAAGCAGCAAGTAGGCCACAATGGGCCTTTTTTGCCAACCCCAGCAACCATGTTCTACTCTTCCTCGGTTCTGTCGCCAAACCGCCAAGACCTCGAGATGAAGGCCGTGACGGTCTTCAATTGGACGGTACTTACCTGATTCCTCTGCAGAGTCCTCGATCCGAACAATTCTGCTCGAAGACTCCCAAAAGCCTCGCGTTCACACAGGTAGTGGTAGGACGTTTCTTCATCCTCGCCGCATTCCTGGCAAATGGGATCCCTCTCTACGCCTATCAATGTGAGGTGTCTTCTAAGGGCGCAGTGGCCTGTCAGCACCCCAAGGATGCGGCGCAGCGTAGGTCGACTTCTTCCGAGTAGCCAGACAGCTTTATCTCTGTCCGGCCCCTCCACGAAGTCCCTTGCCTGCCTGCAGCCACCAACCGACCCCCAGTGCCTCTCCATTGCTTCCTCGGTCCACCTGTCTAAGGCGACAGAGACTGTCTTCCTACTTATGCCTATCGCAGGCTCCGGGCCACAGAACGGCCGCCGGGAACCGAGTCTTGCGAGATTATTCGCCACCTCATTCCCCGCTACGCCACAGTGTCCCAGAACCCACACCAGTTGCACCTCCTTCATCCTGGCTAGTCCTCTGAGGGCGTCAGCGCACTCCTGAACCAGTGTTGACCTGATTCTGGTAGCGCAGACTGCCCGGAGGACCGCCTGGCTATCCGAGCAGATGTACACACATTTCTCGGGACTCCTCTTTACATTCTGTCTATTGGCCACAGACAGGAAAGCATAGACCTCTGTTTCGAATGCCTTGGTATATGCGCCAAGAGCATAGCTCTCGCGCACCCCCAGGCCCTCGATGTATATTCCTGCCCCGGAGGATTGTTGGTCCTCCAGCCGCGATCCGTCGGTGAAACAGACCAGGCTTGCGGGCTGGAATGCAACCTAATTTTCCCTCCACTAATCCCTACTGGGGATCCTGAGGGTGTATGGCCTAGTCAACCTAATATCATCCTCGGCATCCCGCACCTTTATGGCGGAAATCGGAATTTCCTTTTCCACCTCCTTGGCGACTCTTGCATGCCCTATTACTGCTCCCTCTCCGCACCAGTTTCCTGAGTCTCGCATTCTAAGATGCGACGCCATAGCCTCCCTTCTGATACAGATGGGAAGCGGTGGCAGCATCAACAGGACCTCTAGCGCGGCTAAGGGTGTCGTCCTCATAGCGCCTGTGATACCCAGGATTGCTAGCCTGTGGAGTTTGGCCAGCTTCCTGCTGGTAGTTTGGTTCACACCAGACCAACGCCCCATAGAGGATTCTCGGCCTGACGATCGCAGTGTAGATCCAATGAAGGATCCAAGGATTAAGTCCCCAGGTCTTCCCTATCATACGATGCAGCTGCCAGAGGGTCACTACTCCCTTCCTCACTACTCATTCTATTTGCGACCCCCATGTTAGTTTGGGGTCCAGGATCACCCCCAGATATTTGACCTCCTGCACTAAAGCTAAAGGTTTTCCAAACATCACAGGCGCCCTGAACCCCTCTACCTTCCTCTTCTTGGTAAATAGGATCATCTCCGTCTTCGCCGGGTTTACGGAGAGTCCCTGCTCACCACACCACCTTTCGATTATGCTACAGGCAGCTTGCATGCACTCACAGACGACGCCGAGGAATTTGCCGGTGACTAAGACCAGCGCATCATCAGCATACGCCTGGGCGTAGAAGCCATTCTCAGAGAGTCGCTCCAAGAGGCCGTCCTTGACCAGACACCATAGATGGGGCGAAAGGCAGCTGCCCTGAGGACAGCCGCCCGTCACCCCAACGTCCAGCCCCCGGCCCCTCAAGGTCAGCGAAACTCTCCTGTCCTCCAGCATGCTCGCCACCCAGCTTATTAGGGACCTCGGCGTTCCCCTATCGTGTAGGGCGGTACAGACCGTATCCGTCCTTGCCTTATCAAAGGCCCCCTCCACATCGAAGGACACAGCTAATGCGCTCTCCCCGTAGTGTAGGGCCCTTTCCACCTTCCGTGTCATAGCATGGAGCGCCGTTTCCGTCGACTTCCCCCGCTGATATGCGTGCTGACCCTTATGGAAGGGGTGATCCTTTAGGATCCCTCCCAACATAAACCTATCTACTATCTTTCCAAATGCCTTAAGCAGGAATGATGTAAGGCTGATTAGCCTGTACGCCTTGGCCAGCATGTAGTTCATATTATAACTTTTCTAGACAAACTTGGAGAGCTAGAGTGGTCTGAAATAATTGACAAGAATGATGACATTCTTAGTGTTAACGTGAAGTGGAACCAGTTGGCAGAAAAATTCATACGGTTGTTCAATGAATGCTTCTCTTTAAAACCACAGAAATCAGATAAAAGAGTAAAGTTTCATCACACAATAAATGATGATGTAAGAGCTTTCAAAAATTGCCTTGATACTCTGCTTGTTCTGAATCAACACAATACCGAATTAAAATCAACTTACAAAAAAGCAAGAAAATAATATGACATGCTACTCCAGAGAGTAAGAGATGATAACTACTCATCTATAATTAACAGCTCAATCAACATGTCGAGGGCAACATGGAATGTAGTACATGACATCATTGGAAAGAATGCAAGACTGAAAAACCAGCTAGAGATCCAGAATTGCTGACGAATTCAATGATTACTTTCTGAATGCCGCAAAAAGCCTAACATTGAACCTGAAGGAAACACACAGTAATCATCACATTAAATATAACTCTGCATCTATGTTTCTTTATCCTGTGACTGAAAATGAAGTAGTATCAATGGTTAACAAATTTAAGTCCAAAAGTAGTGCAGGTTACAATGGTGTACCACTAAAGCTCTTGAAAAAATGTATAATGTAATATGTAAACCTTTATGTTATTTGATAAACATTTCTTTTAAGCATGGAATATTCCCTGACCATCTCAAGGTGGCGTCTATAGCATTAGCATTTAAAGTGGGTGACTTGAATGATAAGAAAATAAGTCTTTTGCCAGTATTCTCAAAGGTTTTTGAGACTGCAATATCAAATAGAATAATAGAGTTTCTAAGCTAGCACAATTTAATAAGCCCTTCACAGCATGGCTACATTCATGATATATCTGTTAAGACAGCAGTCTATAAATTTCTACAAGATATTTATAAAGGCCTTGATGAGGGTGATTTGGTACTAGGGATTTTCTTTGATCTCTCGAAAGCTTTCGACTGTGTAGACTATGATATTCTTTTTTACAAATTGTACAGGTATGGTATAATTTTAATAAGCCCTTCACAGCATGGCTACGTTCGTGGTAGATCTGTTAAGACAGCAGTCTATTAATTTCTACAAGATATTTATAAAGGCCTTGATGAGGGTGATTTGGTGCTGGGGATTCTCTTTGATCTCTCGAAAGCTTTTGACTATGTAGACTATGATATTCTTTTTCACAAATTGTACAGGTATGGTATGAGGTATTCCTTTACAGTGGTTAAAATAATTTCTAAGGAGTCGTTACCAAAAGGTCAGAATTAAGTTGCAAAATAGAATATATGATTCTGAAATGAAATAAATCAGTCTCGGCATTCCTCAAGGTAGCCAGATTGGACCAATGCTGTTCATTATTTATGTCAATGATTTAATTAATGTCATCAAAAATAATTAAATTAAATTAATTAATTATGCAGATGACACAAATGTTCTAGTAAAAGGAGAAAGCTTTGAAGATGTTAGCGAAGTCACATCAAATTTACTGTTAGATTTTAACAAATGGTTTAGAGATAATCACCTAGTCCTAAACTAAAATAAAACTAATATCATTATGTTTAAAGCTAGGGCCAGTACATTTGAAACTCCTTAAAGTCTCTGCTTAGGTACTGATATATATGCCCCATTTGTAAGCACCAAATTTTTGGGTCTTCATATAAACGACACTTTGAGTTGGAAAAATCACATAAATAATGTATGTAATAATTTAGCTTCTGTATGTTATAATATAAGGATAGTTAGTAGATATGTAAACATTTGTACTTTAACAATGAGACATTTCTCAAATTTTCAGTCTAGATTAAGTTTTGGAATTAAATTTTGGAGCGATAGCTCAGGTGTAGAGAATATTTCGTACCTAAAAAAGCACATTGAGAATAATATATGGCATGAAATCTGATGAATCATGTAGACGAACATTAAAAAAATATGAAATATTGACAGTAGCAGCATTATATATTTATGAATGCCTGAAGCCTGTAACCAGTAGTTTTCATCTATTTGAAAATTTACAATCTCATCATAGTCATAACACAAGAACCTTGAATATAAAGTACCTGTCACATCATTTATCAAAGTTTGAGAAAAGCACCTACTATTGTGCAGGGAGATATGATAATAACTTACCACACTCATTGAAAGATAACATATGCACTAAATCCTTTTCTAAAAAAGTTAAAGAGTATCTTAAATATGGAACCCTATAATATACATGGATCCTTTGCTCATCGATACACTCTACCTTATTCATAGTGTTAATTAAAAATGAGTATGATGGTAATACATTCAAAACTACTCTTTAAGTAGAAAAAATCAGCAGGCGTTAAATCAGGTCTCCTAAGTGGCCAGTTCATGTCTCCTTGGCGACTAGTTACTTGTTTAGCAGGATCATCCGGCTTCATTTCTTGCGCAACAACAACTTCTCTTTTGGTATTTTATTTCAAAGTATCTTATAAAAAACAAAACAAAAACATTATGAGACACCTTTTATAAGTTAAGTTATTCCTTTACTCTAATTTTTTGTAAGCACATTCAAGTTTTGAAAGCATTAGAGTGTGTGAAAACATTGAGGGTGGATAGGGGTGAACATACAGATAAGGAGTGGATTACAGCTGGACTTGGCAGATCTATAAAGTACAAGAACTAGGTTTATAAGAGGTGTCTCAAACATCCGAATGACACCAGGCTGATAAACGAATATAAGTCGTAACATAATAGATTGACTTATCTAATTAGAAAGGCTAAGATCAACTACTTTCGAAAAGAGATGAAGGTAAATAAATCTAGCAGTGGACAGCTATATAAGTGTGTAAAAAGATTGTGTAGTAAGTGTCGAAACGTGAACTTTGACGGTGTCAAGGGTATCAGAACAGAGGGTGGAGCAACAGTATGCTCGAGTGTAGAGATAGCAAATAATTTTATGGCTCATTATTCCTCAGTGGGAAAACGCTTAGCCGACAGGGTTCACAGAGGAGCAGAGGGTCAAAGTCTTGATGTATCACACATTGAGAGATCAATTTATATGAGGCCTGCAACAGAGGTGGTGTAAAGTATAATAAGGAAGCTGAGGCAAAGGATGGCACCCGGCCATGACACATTGACAGCAGATGTGTTGAAGCAAATTTCTGCTTTTGTAGTAAAACCGCTGACATATCTGTTGAATAGAATCATTGAGGCTGGGGAGTTTCGTGCGTTCCTGAAGTTTGGTATCGTCAAGCCCTTTTTTAAGTCGGGTGATATACTGGATATGGTTAACTACAGGCTGATTACCACGGTTGCTAAAATTGTGGAAACTGCGCTTAAAGATAGACTTGTTGCTTTTTTCAACAAACAGGTTAATATCTGATAGATAGTTTGGCTTCCATGAGGCAAGGTCATCTAGTGATGCTATTGCCTGCTTGACTTCGCGGATCTACAGCGCTCTGGACGTAGGCCGACCAGTTCTGGGCGTTTTTGTCGACTTGGCCAAAGAGTTCGACACTGTTGACCACTGCATCCTCTTGAGAAGACTGGAGGCATACAGGGAGCAAGGAGTCACGCTTAGTCTGATGGAGAGCTCTTTGTCTGGTAGAAGGCAATGAGTCAAGATTAATGGTGTATTTAGTGATGCAGTTAATTGACCAGTTAATCAAGTTCAGGAATTTTAATCTGATATCCAGCTTTTGCAGAGAAGATGGATATCACAGTGGTGTAGCGTTGTGTGTAAATAAAATATATAGAGCAAACGTTAGAAGAGACCTAAATCAACTCTCAAAGTTGGGTGAATCTGAATGTGCAGGTGCCAATGTTGACATTGAAAACAACAACTATCTCATAATAACAATATACTACCCTTCTGGTGCCAATGTAGAAATATTTTTTGAACAGATGGAAATCCTGTTATCTATCATTGGAAATGATAACCAAGGGAAATAAATTATGGGTGATTTTGACTTCATATCAGAAACAAACTATAAATACAGATTACTTGAGTTAATGTCATCTTATACCTTGTTGCCAGCAATAATAATACAAACAAGAGTTTCAGATAATTCTGAATCATGTATTGACAACATCTTCACTAATATCAAATATAGTTCAGTAGATGTAATTGAAACACACATCTCTAATCACAGGGCCCAAGTAATGTCGATTGAACTTTTTTTAGTTGCTGGCGTTGTTTTTATGAAAAGATCATTTAGTGAAGTTCATATTATAGTAGTAGTAGCAGTGGTGGGGAGGCCAACGCCAAGCAGCAAGTAGGCCACAATGGGCCTTTTTTGCCAACCCCAGCAACCATGCTCTACTCTTCCTCGGTTCTGTCGCCAAACCGCCAAGACCTCGAGATGAAGGCCGTGACGGTCTTCAATTGGACGGTACTTACCTGATTCCTCTGCAGAGTCCTCGATCCGAACAATTCTGCTCGAAGACTCCCAAAAGCCTCGCATTCACACAGGTAGTGGTAGGACGTTTCTTCATCCTCGCCGCATTCCTGGCAAATGGGATCCCTCTCTACGCCTATCAATGTGAGGTGTCTTCTAAGGGCGCAGTGGCCTGTCAGCACCCCAAGGATGCGGCGAAGCGTAGGTCGACTCCTTCCGAGTAGCCAGACAGCTTTATCTCTGTCCGGCCCCTCCACGAAGTCCCTTGCCTGCCTGCAGCCACCAACCGACCCCCAGTGCCTCTCCATTGCTTCCGCGGTCCACCTGTCTAAGGCGACAGAGACTGTCTTCCTACTTATGCCTATCGCAGGCTCCGGGCCACAGAACGGCCGCCGGGAACCGAGTCTTGCGAGATTATTCGCCACCTCATTCCCCGCTACGCCACAGTGTCCCAGAACCCACACCAGTTGCACCTCCTTCATCCTGGCTAGTCCTCTGAGGGCGTCAGCGCACTCCTGAACCAGTGTTGACCTGATTCTGGTAGCGCAGACTGCCCGGAGGACCGCCTGGCTATCCGAGCAGATGTACACACATTTCTCGGGACTCCTCTTTACATCCTGTCTATTGGCCACAGACAGGAAAGCATAGACCTCTGTTTCGAATGTCTTGGTATATGCGCCAAGAGCATAGCTCTCGCGCACCCCCAGGCCCTCGATGTATATTCCTGCCCCGGAGGATTGTTGGTCCTCCAGCCGCGATCCGTCGGTGAAACAGACCAGGCTTGCGGGCTGGAATTCAACGTCATTTTCCCTCCACTAATCCCTACTGGGGATCCTGAGGGTGTATGGCCTAGTCAACCTAATATCATCCTCGGCATCCCGCACCTTTATGGCGGAAATCGGAATTTCCTTTTCCACCTCCTTGGCGACTCTTGCATGCCCTATTACTGCTCCCTCTCCGCACCAGTTTCCTGAGTCTCGCATTCTAAGATGCGACGCCATAGCCTCCCTTCTGATACAGATGGGAAGCGGTGGCAGCATCAACAGGACCTCTAGCGCGGCTAAGGGTGACGTCCTCATAGCGCCTGTGATACCCAGGATTGCTAGCCTGTGGAGTTTGGCCAGCTTCCTGCTGGTAGTTTGGTTCACACCAGACCAACGCCCCATAGAGGATTCTCGGCCTGACGATCGCAGTGTAGATCCAATGAAGGATCCAAGGATTAAGTCCCCAGGTCTTCCCTATCATACGACGCAGCTGCCAGAGGGTCACTACTCCCTTCCTCACTACTCATTCTATTTGCGACCCCCATGATAGTTTGGGGTCCAGGATCACCCCCAGATATTTGACCTCCCGCACTAAAGCTAAAGGTTTTCCAAACATCACAGGCGCCCTGAACCCCTCTACCTTCCTCTTCTTGGTAAATAGGATCATCTCCGTCTTCGTCGGGTTTACGGAGAGTCCCTGCTCACCACACCACCTTTCGATTATGCTACAGGCAGCTTGCATGCACTCACAGACGACGCCGAGGAATTTGCCGGTGACTAAGACCAGCCCATCATCAGCATACGCCTGGGCGTAGAAGCCATTCTCAGAGAGTCGCTCCAAGAGGCCGTCCATGACCAGAAACCATAGATGGGGCGAAAGGCAGCTGCCCTGAGGACAGCCGCCCGTCACCCCAACGTCCAGCCCCCGGCCCCTCAAGGTCAGCGAAACTCTCCTGTCCTCCAGCATGCTCGCCACCCAGCTTATTAGGGACCTCGGCGTTCCCCTATCGTGTAGGGCGGTACAGACCGTATCCGTCCTTGCCTTATCAAAGGCCCCCTCCACATCGAAGGACACAGCTAATGCGCTCTCCCCGTAGTGTAGGGCCCTTTCCACCTTCCGTGTCACAGCATCGAGCGCCGTTTCCGTCGACTTCCCCCGCTGATACGCGTGCTGACCTTTATGGAAGGGGTGATCCTTTAGGATCCCTCCCAACATAAACCTATCTACTATCTTTCCAAATGCCTTAAGCAGGAATGATGTAAGGCTGATTAGCCTGTACGCCTTGGCCAGCATGTAGTTCATATTATAACTTTTCTAGACAAACTTGGAGAGCTAGAGTGGTCTGAAATAATTGACAAGAATGATGACATTCTTAGTGTTAACGTGAAGTGGAACCAGTTGGCAGAAAAACTCATACGGTTGTTCCATGAATGCTTCTCTTTAAAACCACAGAAATCAGATAAAAGAGTAAAGTTTCATCACACAATAAATGATGATGTAAGAGCTTTCAAAAATTGCCTTGATACTCTGCTTGTTCTGAATCAACACAATACCGAATTAAAATCAACTTACAAAAAAGCAAGAAAATAATATGACATGCTACTCCAGAGAGTAAGAGATGATAACTACTCATCTATAATTAACAGCTCAACCAACATGTCGAGGGCAACATGGAATGTAGTACATGACATCATTGGAAAGAATGCAAGACTGAAAAACCAGCTAGAGATCCAGAATTGCTGACGAATTCAATGATTACTTTCTGAATGCCGCAAAAAGCCTAACATTGAACCTGAAGGAAACACACAGTAATCATCACATTAAATATAACTCTGCATCTATGTTTCTTTATCCTGTGACTGAAAATGAAGTAGTATCAATGGTTAACAAATTTAAGTCCAAAAGTAGTGCAGGTTACAATGGTGTACCACTAAAGCTCTTGAAAAAATGTATAATGTAATATGTAAACCTTTATGTTATTTGATAAACATTTCTTTTAAGCATGGAATATTCCCTGACCATCTCAAGGTGGCGTCTATAGCATTAGCATTTAAAGTGGGTGACTTGAATGATAAGAAAATAAGTCTTTTGCCAGTATTCTCAAAGGTTTTTGAGACTGCAATATCAAATAGAATAATAGAGTTTCTAAGCTAGCACAATTTAATAAGCCCTTCACAGCATGGCTACATTCATGATATATCTGTTAAGACAGCAGTCTATAAATTTCTACAAGATATTTATAAAGGCCTTGATGAGGGTGATTTGGTACTAGGGATTTTCTTTGATCTCTCAAAAGCTTTCGACTGTGTAGACTATGATATTCTTTTTTACAAATTGTACAGGTATGGTATAATTTTAATAAGCCCTTCACAGCATGGCTACGTTCGTGGTAGATCTGTTAAGACAGCAGTCTATTAATTTCTACAAGATATTTATAAAGGCCTTGATGAGGGTGATTTGGTGCTGGGGATTCTCTTTGATCTCTTGAAAGCTTTTGACTATGTAGACTATGATATTCTTTTTCACAAATTGTACAGGTATGGTATGAGGTATTCCTTTACAGTGGTTAAAATAATTTCTAAGGAGTCGTTACCAAAAGGTCAGAATTAAGTTGCAAAATAGAATATATGATTCTGAAATGAAATAAATCAGTCTCGGCATTCCTCAAGGTAGCCAGATTGGACCAATGCTGTTCATTATTTATGTCAATGATTTAATTAATGTCATCAAAAATAATTAAATTAAATTAATTAATTATGCAGATGACACAAATGTTCTAGTAAAAGGAGAAAGCTTTGAAGATGTTAGCGAAGTCACATCAAATTTACTGTTAGATTTTAACAAATGGTTTAGAGATAATCACCTAGTCCTAAACTAAAATAAAACTAATATCATTATGTTTAAAGCTAGGGCCAGTACATTTGAAACTCCTTAAAGTCTCTGCTTAGGTACTGATATATATGCCCCATTTGTAAGCACCAAATTTTTGGGTCTTCATATAAACGACACTTTGAGTTGGAAAAATCACATAAATAATGTATGTAATAATTTAGCTTCTGTATGTTATAATATAAGGATAGTTAGTAGATATGTAAACATTTGTACTTTAACAATGAGACATTTCTCAAATTTTCAGTCTAGATTAAGTTTTGGAATTAAATTTTGGAGCGATAGCTCAGGTGTAGAGAATATTTCGTACCTAAAAAAGCACATTGAGAATAATATATGGCATGAAATCTGATGAATCATGTAGACGAACATTAAAAAAATATGAAATATTGACAGTAGCAGCATTATATATTTATGAATGCCTGAAGCCTGTAACCAGTAGTTTTCATCTATTTGAAAATTTACAATCTCATCATAGTCATAACACAAGAACCTTGAATATAAAGTACCTGTCACATCATTTATCAAAGTTTGAGAAAAGCACCTACTATTGTGCAGGGAGATATGATAATAACTTACCACACTCATTGAAAGATAACATATGCACTAAATCCTTTTCTAAAAAAGTTAAAGAGTATCTTAAATATGGAACCCTATAATATACATGGATCCTTTGCTCATCGATACACTCTACCTTATTCATAGTGTTCATTAAAAATGAGTGTTGTATAAATTACTTGCTGTTATTTCACCTTTCATTGACAATTATTTCTTCTGTTGTCTTATGTAATTCGCATGTGACAGTATTTCAAATAAAAATGTGTTATTATTGTTATTATTAGAATCTGGAAACTACAGAAAAAACGTCCATATCTTTAATTATTAAACTATGTTGTTAATGTTTTACTTTTCTTTTGTTTCAGAAATTTCCAGACTTAAAATTTAAGTATGTGGAGGAGGATCAGCCAGAGGAATTTTTTATTCCATATGTATGGGCCTTAGTTAGCCAACAGTCTGTTTTACATTGGACAAATGATTCAACTCCCGGTTTAACAACTGTTTGCTAGCGTCAGTATTCTAAATTAATTGACAATACTGTCTATTTTATTACAAAATTAGTGTATATAAGTGAATGTTATTATTTGATTTTTATGAGTTACAGTTATTTATAAATGTAGAATTTATCATAATAAATTGTTATTTTCTGAATGTTTTGTAAAATTTTATCTAAACAAATTATTATTAAAACGATAATGTTGTTTTAATTGAACCAGCTAAACTAAAAAGTGCAGTTTTGTTTAATCTTTTATTATTTGTTACATTAGGTCCTTTGGTTATCAGTGAGGGGTCTCTACTTGTTCAATAACAGGCACAATAAGAGTTGCTGAACTTAGCCAACTTGTAACACCTGGTTATTAGGTCCTAGCTTTAAGTGTCATAATTAGTAAATTGTCCACCCCCAAGACTAGAACATGGCAAGTTGCCTAATGCAGAAAAAATGTATGCAAAAGCAGTGCACATGGGGCGAAAGAACACAGTCGATCATAGTTCTTTATTGGTGAATTTTCTTGGAAAAAATTAATTCACTGATGGGGAGATCCCGACTTTTGAATTTTGAAAAAAATGTTTCAAATGAGCGCGAACTAGGATCCTTGGAACCCATACCAGGGTCAGTTTCAATTTTTATATGTTTATTTATATGTACAGTGGAACTTCCATATAGCGAACGTCTATTTAACGAATTTCTCTCTATAACGAGTAATTGTGTTGGACTTTGCCCCTGGATTAACATTGCATAAATAACGAGCCCCCTACAACGAAGTGAAGTCTCTGTATTACGAATTTATCAAACTGTAATAAAGTATGCTTTTCAGGTAACTGATGTGCGGCAAGTGGCAAGTAAAACGTTATAAACGTCACCGGGGTAATAAATAATGACGGGTGATCATTTAAAGATCGCCAATATACGTGACAAAATGCAGATTTGCTTGTTTAGGTCAAACTTGCTTCTGGGACATGAAACAATTTCTCCTATTCAAGGTCATAAACATCATAAACGTCACTGAGGGTGAGCACTTTAGGACTGCCGATACGTGCCTAAATAGAGCTTTGCTTATTTACGTTTAAATTTGTTCTGAAGCATAAAAAATAAACAAAACGTCTATCTAACAATAAAAGCTATAAAAGCAGATTCTGTATTTTCAGTCTACATTTGAATTTCAAACTGTTTAGTTGCAACAGTCGTTTTCTGTCCGTAAAAATGTATAAACGCAAGTGACTCAGTTTGAATGATAAATTGAAAATTCTTAACGACGTCGACAGCGGCATTAAGAAGAAAGACATCGCCCAGAAGTATGGAATACCTGCCAGCAGTTTATCTACAATTTTAAAAAATCGGGAGGTCATTTCAAATGCAGTTGAAACTGGTAGGCCATCGGATACAAAACACGTAAAATTGTGTGTCTATGAAGATATAGACAATGCGGTCCTGAAATGGGTGCAAATGTTGCGTGAAAAACGTATGCCAATATTAGGTACTATCATCAAACAACAAGCCTTGAAATTTTCTAGATCTCTTGGACACACCGAATTTACTGCTAGCACCGGATGGCTAGACAAATTTAAAAGACGTCACGGGATAGCAGAAAAGATCATTTGTGGAGAAAGTGCTGATGTGTGATACAGACTGTGAAAATTGGAGACAAAATGTGTTAAAGAAACTCATGGAGTAGTATAGACCCAAGGATGTTTTCAACGCAGATGAACTGGGTCTCTTTTATAAATGTTTGCTGAACAGAACATTAGCTTTCAAAAATGACAAGTGCTTCGGAGGAAAACAGAGCAAAGAAAGAATCACCGTTCTAGTCGGTTCTAATATGACTGGAAGTGAAAAACTTAAATTGCTGGTGATAGGGAGATCCAAAAATCCGCGTTGTTTTAGAGGAACAAAATCATTAGAAGTGGATTACAATTTCAACAAAAAAGCTTGGATGACTGGTGATATCTTTGAGGAATGGATCAAGAAGATCGATAAACGCATGAGCCGGGAAAATAGAAAAATTGTTCTCATTGTTGACAACTGTCCTGCACATCTTCCCAGTATCGCTGAAAAACTGAAAAACGTGAGGCTTGTATTTCTGCCGCCTAATGTAACAGCAAAATTGCAGCCTATGGATCAAGGAATCATCAAAAATCTGAAATTCCATTATAGAAAAAGAATATTGATGAAGATTGTCTATGAATTAGAATCAAATCGGAACCCACAAACTGCAATAAATCTTAGGGATTGCATTTCAGAGCTTTCCAAAGTTTGGATGAATGACGTAAACGAGGGTATCATTAAAAATTGTTTTCGGTGAGCGGGATTTGAACAAGGTGTAGAGACAAATGAAGAATGGAATGAGGAAGATGATCTGCCACTCTCTCAACTAAATCATGTTTGGGATGTGCTGAAATCATCAGGAAATTTTGATAATATTACTCTTGCTGAATATGTTGACATAGATTCTAATGTTGTTACCAATGAATATCCTAGTGAGGAAGACATTTTGAATAGTGTGAGATGTGAAGAAAAACAGGATAGTGATGATGCCGATAACTTACAAGAGCAACCGGTTGAAAAACCTTTCTGCGAACAAGCGCTTCAGGCTTTCAAAACGTGTCGTTTAGCTTTGCAATATTGTGACAGTGTTCCAGAAAGTGTGTTTAATTCGCTGAATAAATGCGAAGTCTTTTATGAAAATCACACAATTTTCAGCAGGACTAGCCAAAAGAAAATTACGGATTACATACATGTTGCACCCAAGGAATGAATTACTCTATGTAGATGCATTATGTAAAGGTAAATAATAAATTTCTTTTAATATTTATGTCTGCACGTGATTTATCCTAATACATTGAACAACAATTATACATCCAGTATAAATCCCTAACAAATTAGGGCAAGGAAAATACGATTAAAAAAAATATTACTGTTTGTTCTGCACATGCGCACAAACTCAACCATCTAACCTGCAAGATGAACCATTTTCTATATAACGAATTTTTTTTGTGGATTTTGCATATTCGTTAAATAGAAGTTACACTGTATATATATATATATATATATATATATATATATATATATATATATATATATATATATATATATATCTGTGTGTGTGTCACACTGATAACTAAAAAAAATAACGATTTTTATAAAAATTTTCTTTTGTAAGTGTTTGGGTTTTCTTTCTGAAAAAAATTTTATCTTCAAAAATAAAAAAGCTATGATAATCAAATTTGGTATACAAGTTTATGACATTAAAAGAAAACCATATCCCAAAACTTAGGTTTCTATGTTACAGGACAAAAAAGTTATGAAAAAATATTTGGTGCCAGATCATATTGTTTGAAAGCTAGTAATGTTGCCTTTAACATGGAAATACAATATACAGGATGTTCCATTTGAAAAAATGGGCACGACGTGAATTCGCAAAACTCGAGCACCTGTATAATGGCGATTCATTTCAAACAAAATACAAGCTATTGTTGTGTTCAAGAATATGTTACGTTTTATTACACATTTAGTTTTTTACAGCGGATTGAAGTTTCGAGAAATAGGTGCTGAAATATGGGTATTTTTTCAACTTTAATCACTTGCCATTCCTTTACTATAAAGTTTGACCTAGTAAACTATACCAAAATTGTCGTAATAACCAGGACAATTCACATAGATAATTATATATGGGTGTCCCACTTAAAAACTTGTAAGTTTCATTCGCCACAAGCCTTTCGGACCACCTGTATCATAGCAATATTTTGAAAACATAGTGTGTGTAGGTACCTACCATTTCCCAAAAGATTGTTTCAAAATTCCTCACTGTTTATTCACAATCGTCCACCCCATCTTGGTTGCTTCACCCTATATATATATATATATATATATATATATATATATATATATATATATATATATATATATATATATATATATATATATATATATATATATATATACACATATATATATATATATATATATATATATATATATATATATATATATATATATATATATATATATATATATATATATAGTATTAAATTTTTGTGACGGTAATGGTGTTATTTATCAAAAAATTGTGGGAAAGCCGTCAGTTGTAGAATAAAACTCTTTATTATAGGCCGAGCTTTCGGAAAAATTTATTCCGTTCTCAAGGCTACAACATGGAAAGAAAAAAGTTTACAATTTACTTGGGAAAAATATAAAAGTTTAAAATACTTACATATAACGTGAGTTCTACCAATTTTAAAATAACGTTTCAATTTTTTTTATTTTTAATTTTAACAACACACCACGAGGGCTTACAGCCTAAATACTATCGTACCGTGGGTGTTGACAAGGAGGAAAGAGGCAACTTGTTAATTCTGGACTTGAAGGTTTGGAGGTTCGGAGCAGAAGGAAAAACATGTGCCGGCAAGGAATTCCACAACTTGGAAGTCCTCGGGACAAAAGAGCGGGCATAACAAGATGTTCCATGTCTGGTGACCTGGACAGTAAAAGGGTGCATTCGCTCTGTTCCCCTGGTAGATCTGTTGGGGGCAGCAGGTGGGGGAACTATGGAGGAAAGCTCCTCTGAGCAGTGCCCGTGCAGATATCTATAAAAGAGAGAGAGGTCACCAACGGCACGTCGGTGGGCAAGGGATGGCAGCCTTTGGGTGAGGGTAGGGTCACCGATGAGACGTATAGCTCTCTTTTGAATGGAGTCCAGGATAGCGAGTGTAGAAGCGGCAGCTGCACCCCAGATGTGGGAGCAGTATTCGAGGTTTGGCCTTATTTGTGAAGTATATAAGGTATAGAGATTAGCTGGTGAAAAGTATTTGCGAGCGCGGAAGAGGAAACCTAATTTCTTAGCAGCCGCTTCTGCAATTGATGTGACATGTTGGTGCCAGTTAAGATTTCGATCCACAGAAATGCCAACAAGAGAAAAGGACTCATTACTTTGAATTGGTTGTTCATTGTGATGGGTCTAGGGCTGGTGTATCTCTTATGAGAAAGAAAGCAAGACTGAGATTTGGTGGGGTTGAATTGTACAAGATTTCTACTTCCCCAGTCTAATATTTTTTGGAGATCCACGGAGACAGAACCCTCCATGAGTCTGCGATCCGATATTCAAAAACAATTAATAACATTTTCAGTAAACTCCAAAGTAAGGAAGAAATTTCCAAAGTGTCTGGAGTGGTATATTGTATTCCATGTGATAATTGTAGTTTAAGATACATTGGCCAAACAAGCAGAGTCCTTAAAGATAGGTTAACAGAGCACAAAAGTGACATACGTTTACAAAAAAGAACTTGCGCTCTGTTAGAACATAATCTCGACACTGGCCATAATATAAATTTTAGTAATGTTTCTATTTTACACCGTGAAACCTTAAGTAATAAAAGAATGTGTTTAGAAGAATTTGAAATTACTTTTAACGACAATTTAATAAACTTAAAGAAAGATAATAATTTTAGAAATCACTACCCCTATTTATATTTCCTAGACAAAAACAAATTCAATTAGACAATAGTTAACTTTATATGTCAGTTTGGCACTTTTCTACTTCACTCAAATTCATTAAAAGGATTTCTTTTCATGATTATTACATAATTAGTTTAGTAGAACTCACGTTATATGTAAGTATTTTAAACCGTTATATTTTTCCCAAGTAAATTGTAAACTTTTTTCTTTCCATGTTGTAGCCTTGAGAAAGGAATAAATTTTTCCGAAAGCTCGGCCTATAATAAAGAGTTTTATTCTACAACTGACGGCTTTCCCACAATTTTTTGATATATATATATATATATATATATATATATATATATATATATATATATATATATATATATATATATACATGCATACATATATATAAATAAGATCAAGTGCGAAAAGATGGGGCAATTAAACTTTATGACCTTCACATAAATATTCCCAGATATGGATCCTTCTTAGCCTTCCTATTGTAGTGGCACTTTCAGAGATAAATGAGAATTCATCACAACAGAATAAGCAATGTCTGACAGTTCATTCTGCTTCTACATACATGCTACTGCACTACAGGTTCTAAAGAATTTCAGTTTTATTTTTTTCATGATTTTTGTAACGTAGTACAGTAGATTTTCAATCATCCGGGTTTATTAATGCACACGGCGATCCGAAATTTTCAAATTTCCTAATTACTGGAGCCTAAATACATTTAAGTTATATACATACATATGTATGTATTTGAAAGTAGGGTACATGCTTTTCAATATGTAATATGTATGTATTTATATATGTTTGCATACCATTTTTATTTAAATATGTACACATTTTATCAATTTGAAAAATAAAATACAAATTCTCGATATTAACTTTACAAATTTTGTCAATACCTGCAGTAGGGGTTATAAGAAATTAAATTTTTGATCACTTGTCAGTCGTCACATAATAGTTGGTTATATACAGTGGAAGTCACTTATAGCGATCTCACTTACAACAACTAGTCGCTTGTAACAACCGAACCGTAGACAATTAGTTGGATTTGTATATACGGTAATGCTTTTATGTCCGGATATAACGTTGTTGGTTATAACGACCAAGTCACGTTTAACGTCCCGCTGCGCTTGGCCTCAGACAGTATATAACAACGTGCGAGCAGATGAGAATAATGTTGTCACACCGGCATGTGCCAAATGTTCCGATTGGTAGTTGTTTGTGTGATTCCTGGAATTGCTGATACACACTTTTATGCAATAATGCAATATGTGTGTATGTATTTGGTGCTTTGTCGTGACTGGCGCTGTTTGATATATCCATTCTTTGTTTCTGAATTATACGTTTCCGAATCCCTCTGCAAGTTTGTATTAATTAATTTGTAACTTAGTGATTGATCTAGATAGGTATGTATATATCAGGCATGTAATAAAAAAATAGGCTAAGATTTTACGGTTTTGTAGGTTAAAGACAAACATGGAAACACCTGCAAAAAAGATAAAAACATTGTCGATAAATGAAAACTTTGCAATAATTACACGCATCAGAAATGGTGAAGTCAACGTCTGCATTCCACTGTATCTACGATTTGGAAAGACCAAACCAAATTTGAAGACACTTTCGAAAGCAATGCCCAAAATAAAAAGAAGTTAAAGTGTTCTCAATATGATGATAGGTAAGTCACTGTTGGGATGGTTTAAAGAAAAACGAAGCCAACGAATCCCTATATCGCGGCCCATCTTCCAAGCCAAAGCCAACGATTTTGCAAAACTAATGGGAAAGGAAGATTTTGAATGTTCAGAAAATTAGATAAAACGATTTTCAAGCCGTCACAATATTGTAATTCTGAATCTGCACCTGTATCGGATCGCACAACTGAAGATTGGTTACAAAACATTTTTGCAGAAATACGTCAAAGTTACAGTGATGAACAGATATTTAACACTGATAAAACAGGATGGTTCTTCGAAATGACTTCTAACAAAACCCAAAATTCAAGTGTTCTGGGGGTAAAATGTCAAGGAAAGGATTACAGTATTGGTCGCCGCTAATATGGCTGGTACAATTAAAAGGAAGTTGTTAGTAGTTGGAAAAGCACAAAATTCGCGGGTTTTAGGAATGTAAGAGACTTTCTGTCGATTACAGATCCAATAGACGTGCATAGCTGGTGTCAGAGATATTTTAAAAGTTTTTGCGAAATTGGGATAAAGAGCTATGTGCGACAAAAAAGAAAATTTTATTGTTGGTGGATAATTGTAGCGCGCATCCTAACGTTGATAACTTGAAGGCCATAAATTTGTGCTTTCTTCCACCAAATTCAACATCCGCTCTACAACCCCTTTTTATCCCTTAGGGCTCGTCCGCGTCTTTGCCGCCCCTATAGCACCGCATGTCACATGCACGAGACAGTGCAAAAATAGGTAGCCGCATTATCATATCTCTAGTAATTGTATCATGTCTAAAACCTGAATTTGAGGATAAATTTACCACATGCAGACTTGGCTACTCATCTGGCTTCACTGTTGGGTTTCGTTTCTGTAAGTGAAAGATGTAGCCAGCTCGTAAGCTAACTGGAGCAACTGGCCCTTCTGAATTCTAGATGTTTTTCAACGTTTCTGTAACCGGTTTCACTGCTTGACAACATCCTCAGACAGATAAAAATTGAATTAATACGAAATCATGACAACTACAAATAAAGATATGTTGCTTTGTTATGATGTTTTGCGCAGTATTTTCGTCATGCTGGGTTTTGTTTTTCAGTATCTCTACCAGAACAAGATTTTGACAACGAGAATGTCATTTCTTCGGACCAATTAATCAGATAAATGAATGAGGAGAACAAAAATTTGAATTTTATAATGATGATTTCGTTGATATTGATAAAGATGTGGAAACATGGGGAGAATGATGAAGACTTTGTTGCCAACTGCAATAGTTCACAAATAGAATAAGAGACATATGACGCGGAAGAAGACGAGGATAACCCGAACATAGAGTTTGAGCCGCCATCAACATTAGAGGCTATTTGAAATTCAAAATTTGTGCGAAACCATATCTCATTTAATGACAAGGTAAATGAAGATTTTGTTAAGAATGTAATGCTATTGGAAACAGCACTGGAAAAGAAATATTTTCTACAAGCCTATAAGCAAACAAAAATTACAAACTTAAAAAAATAATATCCATGTATTTACTTAAATTTTGTTTTTCATAACTCGTTGATTGTATATCTCTAAACAAACTTGTTATAATGTGATCTGATTGTTTTTTTTTAAATAAAAAAACCACCTATATAACAACGTCTGTCTATAACAACGAAAATTCGTCGGTCCTCTGATCGTCATTATAAGCGAACTTCACTGTAATAATAAATCACGGATTCGTGGTGAAATGTACTATTCAGATTTTGAAGGACAGGACTTGGCTGGATCGAAACTGCAATGTAGACAACCTTCCCGGGTCAGAATTATAACACACATTAAACAAAGTTTTAACTAAAATTAAATTTTAGCAATCCATATTATTGAAGCACGTAAAATGTGAATTATAACATCCGTAATGAAAAGAAAACGCAGATCCAAATTTTCGACGTTCTTCTGTAATTATAATAGACAGACATGTACTTAGATGGTGGTTGGTTTTTATTAGGGATATTTATTATTTGTGCGAGAGGAAACAAAACAAAATATGGAAAGTTCAATTTATTCCTAATTTGAAATATTGATCAATTTCTCAGCATGGATAATCCACACACGAATAATCGAGAGTATACTGTATTACGTTTTTTTTATAGATAAAATCTTTTGCAGAAATGCAAAATTTTGTACCTTTTTGGCACAAATTTGGGCGTTGCCAAGTGCTGATTTAACATAGATTCGTTGTCAAAAGTCTCGGTTTTGTAGGACTATCTAAGCTTGTGCTGCCTTGATTTTAGCGAATTAAAAAAAAAATTCACTAATGAGGAGATCTGTGCTTTTATATATATACATATATATATATATATATATATATATATATATATATATATATATATATATATATATATATATATATATATATATACATATATATATATATATATATATATATATATATATATATATATATATATATATATATATATATATATATATATATATATATATATATATATATATATATATATATATATATATATATATATATATATATACATATATATATATATATATATATATATATATATATATATATATATATATACATATATATATATATATATATATATATATATATATATATATATATATATATATATATATATATATATATATATATATATATATATATCCGACCAATAACTCAAAAAATAATGGACCGATCTTGATCAAATTTGTTGAGTACCTTCCTTTTGCAAGTGGCTTGGATAAGTTCGTTAGCCATGAAAATCGGACCAGGTTTTCCCGGAAAATGTTGTGTTTTCTTTCTAAAAAAAATTCATATCTCCGTAGAGTGTAAAGCTCTGGACCGCAAAAGACAACTGATCTACAGTCAGTCTAGACCGGAGACAGAGCAATATAAAACTTCACCCTGCCAATCGATGTGCAGACTAGTTCAAGGCACAGGGTAAGCACAATCAACCAAAGGTTGCAGTGCTATCGGGGCGGCAAGGCCGTGGACGAGCCCTGAGGAAACAAAAAAAAGGCAACCAAATTTTGTACGCGTGTTTGTATATATATATATATATATATATATATATATATATATATATATATATATATATATATATATATATATATATATATATATATAGAGTAGAGTGAACTTGCTTTAAAGACAAAGAAGTTATGGACAGTTAAAGAAACAAATTTTGGAGTTTTCCTTAAGACGTCAAACTCGCAATTTTAAACGTCAAAATTGGCAATGTTTAAGCAAAGAACGTGAAACAAATACCGATTGTGAAAAGAAAATGTTGCAAGAAGAGTGTTCTGCAAACCCTTAAGTTTCAGATTCAACCGTCATTGCCCTTCATTTTACTAAAATATTTACAGAAAAATTCATTTCAAATAGACCCTTTCTATTGATGCTTTGGCTGTCGGTTTAGTTAAGTTGATGCTTTCGCTGTAGGTTTGGTGAAGTTTATGGTTTAACGGTCTATAATTTCTTTAAGCTAATTTTCGTAGAACAAATTCCCTAATGCATTTTTGATCGAAATATGATGCGTTTGTAAGAAAAAAATCTGGACGCAGTAAGTGCGTTTTGGTAGCGAATTTTCGGTAAATTTGCAGTTTAGCTCCCGAACGCTTTTCAAAAAACTGTTTTCAGAAACCTGACTAGGGCCCCCCTGGATCCACAAACCCAAAGAAACATTTCTTGTTCACACCTCCCAAGGAAGTTACGGGACCAGGAGTGAGTAGGGGTGCTGGGCAGGGTAGGTAGTAAAAAAGAAATGTGAGCAGAAAATGCGAATAAAACGGGCTTGAAAGCTGTCTATTTCACATCTTGAAGCCATATCCCCCTTAAACCCTGCCTACCCAGCACAGCACCCCTATCCCCCCAGGTGCCGTAACTTCCTTGGCGGGTAGGAACAAGACATTTTTCTTGTGGTTTATGCAGCGAGGGTGGTTGTATGCACACGAGGGGGAAGGAAAATTCTCACGACGAAGCGGCCACCCCCCGACGCAATTTGAACGGGGGGGGTTCTGCTTTGTCGTAGGCATTTTCCTTCCCCCCTTGTGTGTATACAACCACCCTTGTTGCATAAACCACAAGAAAAATTTCTTGTTCATACCCCCCAAGGAAGTTACGTGACCTGGGGTAAATAGGGGTGCTGTGCGGGGTAAGCAGGATTTAATGGGGATATGGCTTCAAATAGACAGCTTTCAAGCAGTTTTCTTCACATTTTCTGCTCATATTTCCTTTTTACTACCTACCCCGCCCAGCACCCCTATTCACTCACAGTCCCGTAACTTCTTTGGGGGGTGTGAACCAAAATTTTTTCTTGTGGTTTGTGCATCCAGGTGGGGTCCTGGTAATGTTTCTGAAAACAATTTTTTGAAAAGCGTTCAGGAGCTAATTTGCAAATTTACCGAATTTTCATTAAATCCTTCAAATTTTAATTACTCAATTTGCTATTAACGTAAGCTTTGTTGGTTAGGAAACCAACATTTAAGTTTATTTTCCGAAAATTTTTGTATATTTTCAAACCATAAGTAATTTTGATAAAATATAGTACATTGTTTCTACTACATAGGCTATACCGGTAATCAGATTGATGCCAGCTCGCATTTGCTATTAAAAACATTTTTATGGAAATTCACTTCCATAACACGCTTGCTGCATCCAGACTTTTGAAAAATGTTTATATATTTTCAAACAATAAAGTTTTTCGGTGAAATATGGTACATTGTTTCTACTATATAGGCAACCAAGTTTGATGCTTGCTTTCATCAAAGAACGACATTTGCTATTAAAAATATTTTAAAGTAAATTCGCTACCATAACGCACTTGCTGCATCCAGACTTTTTTTTAAATCTACTTTTCTGTTCAAAATGTAACTATTACAAGCAGTTTTCGTTGTTTTCTTCTTACAAAAAAATGTGAGTCCTATCAAGCAGTCAAGTAAAACTAATGATTGTTTTATAACATGACAGCTCAAAATAAAAAACGTAACAGACTTTGTGGTTATCAAAAAAAAAAAAAAAAGTAGAAAACACTTTATATTTTTTATTAAAGTCTATTTATACAGATAATGGAACATATCTTATTTTTGCTTTTGTGCTTTCTTACTTTTAGCTGTTTCTGTTTTACTTCGCCGCCTCATCAAATCTTTTTTCCTTTGTTTCAACTTTCTATCTTTCCTACTATCCTCAGCAGCAACCATTTGCTTATGTTTCTCAACTCTTTCTTTCATTTCTAATTTAAGTTTCTCTTGTTTGTGTTGATAAGATGTCTTGATCATCTTCATCATAGTAGAAATCTGAAAAATAGAACAAAGATAACAATATGTTTTTGTTTTGCATGAATCCTAGGGCAAGTATTTAAGCAAAAATTAATTGGGGTGATCAGCATGAACTTAAGCTTTTTCTCATGGCTAATAATGAAAGCGACTTGTTCTGGATGAAAAACGGACATTAACAGACACAATGAATTGTGTAATTGACATCAACTTTGTGATTGTAGACCTTCCTGCAATAATAATATGCTGAGAGAGGGAGGTAGAGTTAGTTGATTATATTAAACACAATACGCCGTTGCAAACACACTTCCAAAATCTTGTAAATAACAGACAGGAAAGTTAATGGATGATAATCAGCAGATACATTTGATTTTTGAATGGGAATAGTATGTGACCGCTTTCATTTATTTGCAAAAATTCCCATATCTGGTATAAAGTCACATGAGAGGTTAGGTTTTATTTTTTCAAAGCTGCAATGATTTCGGAGTTTATAAAATGATTGATATAAGGGTGTGACATTGTGATCAACTATAGATGTAGCAATATCATTGATGGAAATGAAATATTGTTTTAATTCAGTAGCCAAACTGTCCACAAATTGGGAGAGGTACATTCTCAGGAAACGTTTTTTGTGTTTTATAACCAGCCTAGCTCCAGAATTTGCTGCAGCTGGATCTCACCACCTACTCAATTTTCTGCACCAGAATAATATCCTCTTTGATTTGTTGTCTAATAAAGAGCCTTAGATGTACTGGATTACCATGCCTTTTAATTTTACGCCACAACGAGCATGTTTGTTTAATTGTGCATTCAATATCCCTAGAAAACCAAGGAGGGTAGTGTCCATCCATGGCAGGAGCAGTTTCTGGTACATAAATGTCAAAGAGATTGTATATATTATCATAAAAGTGATGTAGCATCTCAAAAAATTGCTACAGGGCAGGCATATAAAGCCTGAAAGTTGCAACAATGTAAGCTATAAGACTATTCTATTACCACATAACAATGAGACATGTTCCAGCTTAGCCTCAAAATTTAACAAGCATCTTCCACAGTACATGACTAAGTGGAGTAGATGTAATCATAGAACTAAGTGAAGATTGGAACCTGTGATGAGCACTACTGATAAGTACCCTTGGAGAACCCAAATCACCACAACATATTTTAAAAGACCTGACGATCGTTTCACTAACCAAGTTAGCGTCATCAGAGGATGAAACATTCTAACTACTTTAAAAACTAACATCACCTTATCATATCATCACCGTTTTAGTTTTATTTATCCGATGCCTCGGTTGGATTAAATTATCTTTATGTCTGGTGTTATAACTATGCACTTCGGCATGTGTGTCAAAACTTTTCCTGTTCTCTCTCACCAACAACAATTGTCTGTAAACCACCAATGAGTATAGTGACATTATGTGAACTTCCTGAAAGATGGGTTTACAGTAAGCACAGCAACCCGCCCTGACAATACCTCTGGCAGCTGCTTTCTGCAACACAAAGAGTCTATCCAAGTGCACACTCGCTGCATTTCCCCATGCAAGCAAACAGTACTTCAGACGTGAGTAAAACAACCCATAATAGGTGATCAAAGCTGGCTCAGGTCCAGCAATTGCAGAAATCTTACGCACTGCATACACTGATGAGGCTAGCCTACCAGCCAACGACTCACAACATACATACACACAAAAAATGGCCAGTCTGAATTTTTTAATAAATTGGTTAATTAATTACCCTTTAAACAAATGTAGACATACCAAAGAATTAAATTATATTAAGAACGTGACCGAATATAACGGATATACTGCTTGCCCAGTGGAAAAATTAATCAACAAACAGAACACAAAGAAAATGTTGACGGAATCAACGAGGTTTAGAAGAGAGAAATCCGAAAAAAACTTTGTTTGCTTACCATTTGAACCTCGAATCACGAGGGGTCTAGATAGCATTTTTTAAAAAGTCAACTTGCAGCTAACATTTTCAACAAAAACTACCTTAAGAAACCAAAAGACAAGGATAGCATGGCCAAAATGTCGTGAATTTATGAAATAAGTTGTAAAGATTGTAATCGTAAGTACGTCGGACAAACAAAAACATCGATTGGGATTATATTTAAAGAACACTTAGCCCAATTACGTTACAGTACTATAGACGCGTTCGAGAGTATATATATATATATATATATATATATATATATATATATATATATATATATATATATATATATATATATATATATATATATATATATATATATATATATATATATATATATATATATATATATATATATATATATATATATATATATATATATATATATATATATTGCGAAATATAGTTACAACAAAAAATGTATGAACGTTTCACTACCGCCGATTACGAGTCATCTGATCGATTGCTTTGTAAAATAAAATCCCACGTTTCAACACGTCCTAGAGATAACATAAGAATACAGATATTTCCGCCAAAGGAAACTATGTTAATTTAGTTGTCGTTGAACCTTCCCAAAATTATTAGAGATGGACACCTTTTAGATAAGTTAATAAAGACAGTTCAAAGATATCGTCCGGCGTTAAAAATAAAATACACTGCAGAATTTGCCTGCGACTAGTTCCCCTCTCAGTTCGGTCTCGTTACCTAAGATCCAGTATATAAGGTGATGTTAGTTTTTAAAGTAGTTAGAATGCTTCATCCTCTGATGATGCTAACTCGGTTAGTGAAAGGATCGTCAGGTCTTTTAAAATGTGTTGTGGTGATTTGGGTTCTCCAAGTGTACTTGTAATCATCTACCAGTATAATTACTGGCTTCATACAGTTTGACTGCTCAAACAAGAGGAAGTTACAAAAACTGCAGAGAAGTGAAACTGGAACTGAAACAACCAGGTTAGGTTAGGGTTAGGTTATATTGCGAGTGGACCATTACAGTCCCGCTATTGCGACCTTAAGGTCTATTGTGGTTCATTGTTAATTATTGTCCTATATTTCACCCAACAAGTCTAGCCTCTTACACAGGGGATATGTTTTGTGGGCAAAAGTTGATCCAGGTCTTCTGGTGCAAGTTTGGTCTTGCCAAAGAGCAGGGGTCTAGTCATGTCCGTAGCCGAACAGGAACATAACACATGCTCTGCTGTTTTGTCACTCTCCATACACAGCTAGAACTCAGTTTCTTGTCCGATCCCAATTCTGTGCATGTGGTGACACAAGAGATAGTGTCCTGTATAGACCGACTACAGTTGTAAGTTTCTGCCTGTTTAACTCTAGAAGTTTTTTAGTCCCTAACTCTGAAAGGCCATTTATGAAGGCGTTAGTGTGTTAATTGTAACAGATTTTGCCATCAGGTCCGGAGTGCTCCGGTATCCAGACCAGCGACACACCTCATTGTAGCTGCCAAGTTCGTTGAACCACTAACACTATTCACCACTCGGGTAAAAGTCAACTACAAACAAAGGTTCACGAACATACTTAATATACAGCATTTCCAGTGCTCCGAAAAGAACATAGTAATCAGTTAATGATGTATTAAATTATACAGTAAAAATAGATTTTTAAAGACTATTTGATAATACTTAAAACAATCACTTATCACCACATTTATTCTTCGGAATCTTTAATAATGTTAAAAGCCAAAAAAATATGTTGATTTATATAGTCCATAATCAATTTTCTTAGTAAACTCACTAACATATCAGAATAAACACCATAATAAACACTTTTATTTTGTCCAAAATATCTAATCAAGTTGTAAAATAGACAACAAAAAATACAAACCTCCTGTTCTTTTGGTTCTAACACAACAGCAACTCTTTCAGTGGGCTTCTTTCTATCTTTTAATTTAGTAGCATGTTTCGGTTTATCCTTGTATGGTAATGCTCGTTGAAGTTTTGCTGGTATAACCAAGGGCCTGAATGGTTTTTCCTCCCTCTCAATGGGCTGTAAAATAATATACAGAATATATAAAAAACAAAAATTAATCTAGGAAATGGGTATAGAGCTTGAATTTACTAGGAGACTGTTTTTAAAATACAAATATAATTTTATTAACGCTCCCGAGCAACATTCAAGCTGAGCCGTTTGTTTTTTCGAAGCTCACAGAGAAGTACCCTCTCTCCAAGTTCCCCCCGACCCAATACCTGTCAGTGTTACTATATAATTAGGTCCTTCAAATCGAGCCCCCAGCAGGAGATGATATTTTTGAGGATGAAAGTTAGTTTGACATGTGTACCGCCATCTGAGTGAAGGTGCTTGCCCATTTTGAAGCTCGCAGAGAGATCTTAGCTCTCCTCTGGGTTCGTCTAGACCTGACACTCACCGGTCTTAGACTCAAGGCGATATCCCACCCAATACTGCTCCAGAGCATCATCCAAGCGAGGTCAATTGTCCGTTTCGACACGGGGAGGCTCAAAATCCGGGTGTATACCACACACTAGAAATTTCAAGCCCCCACCGGGCTTTTTTTCGACCGGACACAGTATTTTCAATATAAATTTCGAATGTTTAACTTATAACTTCATCACTTATGAACAGAATTTTATTTTTTCTTACAAATAATTTCATTTGGGCTTACATACTACCAATGCAAAAAAATATTGCAAGTGAACACCAAGAAACTTCTTTATATATAAAATTTCTCGTAATATCAGGATTTACATGAGTAAACAACTTACTAATAATTAAATTTTGATCAAAACCGAATTCATACCACTCAATCATTTTTATGCATGATAGCATATGAAATCAAGCAAAGGCAATAAAAAGTATTATTACAGTTGATGCCTTGTTACATCTGATACAGATTAAAAAGTACATTTCAATATTTGTTGAATTTTTATGGTGTAATAGTTACGGTGGAAATAACATTTTATAAGACTGGTTGATTTAGTTTGAGATGCTACAAAAATAAAAAATAAAAATTAACTCACTGTGTACTGATTATCCTTACTAACTGGATTCCTAATACCCTTTTCTCTCTTTATTTCACCTGTAGTCCTGACACCTCTCCACGAATTCTTTTCACCTACAGGTAGAAGTAATGATCTTACTGGTTTGTAGTATTCTGTTACGTCGACCTTATACCATGTCCGACAAAATACAATATCTGAAATTTGTAACAATAAATAAATACGTCTTACAACATTTTATTATTATTTACATACCACTAAGTTGAATTTTATCTTCAAATGATGCTCTGAAGCAGCCTTCTGGTTTGCCAATAGCTTTCTTTATTTGTCCTCTGATGCCTGATACTGTTTTGATTCGTGCGCCTTCAAATTTCGCTACCTCTACTGCATTGTGGAACATTCCTAAAAATAAATAAATATTTTTCATAAGGCAATGTGCAATAACAGACACAGTAAAATGCAAAAAAATACTCTTGTACTCATGATTAGGATACTTAATATTGTTTATTATAAACTCAGAGGGATGGGATGAGGTTGTTTTATACTCCATTGATAACAGATAAAATAGTGTCCTTTCCTCTGGCAATTAGGAAGTTACAAAATACTACTGGTTAATTTGTAAAATTTCCATATGATATTCTGGTGATTAGTCGGGTTCAGAAAAAAAAAATTGAAGGAACCCTGTCCAACCAACTTTCACCCTGAAAAATATCGATTCCTACAAGGAGCCTACCATTTCTGACTGGATCTAAAGCATGCTTCACAATCGGTCCGTTATTACCTCGTTGCAGGGGGAGATGGTCAGCTTCAGGGCTGCGAGGGGGAGTTCTATCCCCCCTGCTGTGGTCCCTCTTTGTGGACGATTTGCTGGCTATCCTGGGGCTGTGGGAGGTTGAGGTCCCGGCTTATGCTGATGATCTTGTCATAACGGTTAGAGGCAAATCTGAGGAGGAACTTTCAAGTACTCCTCAAAAGGCACTAAATGTAGTGAATGATTGGTGTCAGAGAGAACATTTACCAAAAGAAGAAGGCTGGATAGATTAAAATCACCTATTCTTATGGGGGAAACGATTCCATTTACGGAACAAGCAAAATATCTGGGGGTTACCCTAGATAAGAAGCTCAACTGGGACATACAGTTGGAGAATGTAATCCGCAGGGCTAAACTGTCCCTGTGGAGATGCCGTAGAATCTGTGGAAATAACTGGGGAACAAACCCCCAACAGATGTACTAGCTCTATGTAGTGGTTATCAGACCAATGATAACATATGGAGCCATAGTTTGGTGGCCCAAGGCACTTCGTGGTATTGCGAGGGCCAAACTGGCTTATCTACAGAGACAAGCTTGTCTGATGATAACGGGAGTAATAAGCACCGCACCATCAGCTGCTCTGGAGGTCCTCCTTAATATTCCACCTCTTCACATATGGCTGGAGAGGGTGGCGAGGTGGACAACGTACAGATTAAAACAAACGGCCGACAGCAGGCCGAAGGAAACCAGTCTGGGAGGGTCCGGACTCCTTGATGACATTGAGGGTCATGGGATTCTGGGAATGGTCTCACTTGATGCCTACAAAGATCAGTAGAGATCTGTCTTTCAAGAGCGTCCCCCCGGAAAGGGAGGACTGGGTATGAAATCAATCGATCCTATTGAGAGCCGATCTCTGCTGGTATGCTGACGGCTCCAAAACCAATATGGGAGTAGGAGCCGGCGCGTATGGGGGCAACACTGATGCTAGACTATCAACTAGCCTCGGCAAGTACGCAACCATACACCAGGCAGAAGTGGATGCCATCGAGATGTGTGCAAGGGAAAGTATAAAAAACCAGTGCACACAC
This sequence comes from Tillus elongatus, assembly GCA_964006375.1. Lineage (NCBI taxonomy): Eukaryota > Metazoa > Arthropoda > Insecta > Coleoptera > Cleridae > Tillus > Tillus elongatus. The sequence continues at coordinate 124,055,669 of OZ023264.1, forward strand.
AAATCGATAAAAATATATACAGATAGCCGAGCTGCAATAAAGGCTCTTGGTTCCTACCGTTGGAATTCAAAAACGGTATGGAGTTGTAAATCTGCCCTCAACAAACTGGGCAGCTGTAATGAGGTGTCGCTGGTCTGGATACCGGGTCACTCAGACCATGATGGCAATGTTGCAGCCGACACGCTTGCCAGGAGTGGTGCCTAGAGGGACTTTATCGGACCAGAACCGGTGCTGGGGATAACATCATGCACAGCAAAACGCACCTTAACGACCTGGACAGAAAAAATGACATTCCAGCAATGGCAAAATCTGCCAGGATTAGCTCACTCTAAGGCCTTCATAAATGGCCTGTCTGAGTCAAGGGCTAAAAAACTTCTAGAGCTAAACAGACAACAAATGAATACACTAGTCGGCCTGTATACAGGACACTACAGCTTGCGTCACCACATGCACCGAATTGGAGTCGGTCAGGAAACTGAGTGCTGGCTGTGTATGAAGTGGCGAGACAGCAGAGCACGTACTGTGTTCCTGTCTGGCGGCGGAAAACTTTTTGAAAACGCCCTATTTTTGTAAGTAACAAAGTAACTGGAATGAGACTTTACATGTGGCTAGAAATAGTGCAAATAAACCTATGTTGTGAATTTTAAGTAATTTGGTACAGAATATTTAGTTTTTTTCAAATTAAAAATAAAATCCCAAAGCCATGCGTTGAAACGACTTAGGGGTTAAAGTCCAATGCCTGACAGACAGAGTAGTTAACTGCCACACGTAGATTGATTCATACAACAGGTATAAGCCATACATCAACGGTAACCAAACTAAATATATACCAAGCATAAAATATACTACCCGAACCAACAATCGTGAAATCTCGGCCGCAATGACCGACAGTGACAGAAGACAATGACAGAAGACATAAAATTAAAAATTTGCCAAGTGATTGTTATTTAACTGGGGGATTCAATCAATTATTAAAATACACTATATTTCTATCTTTATTAAAGCCCCAAATAGTCTTAGCGCAGCATAGATATATTATGCTGTCGCATAATATAGCAGATATGTAAACAAAATCAAGTCAAGTCTCTATAAAAATGATTCTAAAATAGTTTCTTTTATCTTTAAGCTTAAACATAAGACGTCATATAAGACCGAAACAGTTGTGGCAAGTGTTTCAATGGTAATTCCACTAATTCTGTAATTAATTGTTACGTATATTTTGAATATAATATCGCAGGCATGAAGCCGATCTAAAGTGTCACGCAAATAAAACGTTAGTTGACGTGTGCCTAGATGGCAGGGGGCATCACGCTTGCCTCGTAAGCAGAAGGTAACGCGATCGAATCCAGCTCGATGAATGTATGTTTTTTTATGTTTTATTTTGACATTTTGATAAACAATAGTGCAAAGATTTCATACGTTTTGAACAAGATCTCATTTTTGTTTAAAACACCTAAATAAATTTGTCCCCTTGAGTCTGAAATTATAATTTTGTTATTGTTGATATTGAAAAAACTGGTTTGATTAGGTTGACTAAAACGCAATCATACTGCCGATTAATAAGGAAAAACAACTGCTACGTTCATAATTTCGCAGATACTTTACTTTTCTAAATGTGAATTAAGTTTCCTTCTGGAAATCTTCTGTATAACTTCAATGAAATTTATGATACAAGTTTCTTTTAAAGAGACTTACACTATCTACAGATATAGCAAAATTTAGTTCTTTAGCTTCATAGAAAATTGAGTTTTGGGCATTTTTCTCAAAATGAGTTAGAACGCAAGATTTTTTTGATAATGGAGAAATATCGATGGTAACACTTTCGAAAGAATTCTTCAAATGTGCGCGTACTAGGACCTCTAAATTCGATCTTCAAGGCCTGTGTAAGTTTAAAGTATTAACTTTACTAATATGCCGTATAATAATAGTGTACAATTCTTATGAAAATTCGCTAATATAACGCACTTGCTGCGTCCTGAAACTTTTTTTATTATATTTCAACCATAGACATAATTGTTGCCTATGACCAAGGTTTATAGATTAGACAGGTTGTCTGGTAACTCCGAGAGGGGAGTGATGCTAGAGGAGGGTAATACGTCATGTGAAGTCTAATGTCAAAAGTTTAAGTTTGGCTTTGGTGCTGTAAATAATATTTATTAGAAATTTAGGTAACTTTTAATGTGTTTGCTAAACATTTTTCGAACACGATCAGTTACAGACATATTTTAATGTTTATTTTGTACGAAATAGCAGTTAAATCGAAACTATTATCTTAAAGACTGTATTTTATTTTTTAAGGTGTTTTGTTGTAATGTTGTAAACATAAGTGTACAGTGAATCAACCTTAGGACAAATTGGGCGTTATTTAATTAAGAATTAAATCAGTAATTCATCATAAAGGTAAATATGTGTTTAATTTCAAAAAATAAACTATACATAATTTTAAAAAAAAGATGCCAATAGATAACTTAACCTAAATATCTTTTCAGATGTCCAGTGGAACAATTGGTAACGTATGAACGTGCAAAAAGAATGCTAAAACGGGAAAGTAAAGTGGAGAGACACTTTCCTTCTTTTCTTTCCTAAAGGGCCTAAGATTCAAAAAGAATGGGTAAGAAAATGTTATCGCAAAGGTGTCTGGAATGTTGCAAATAAGAGAATTGGCAGTAAGCATTTTAAACCTGAGGATTTTGAAAATGAATTGCGGGCTAGGAAAATGAATACACAACCGACGCATTTAAAAAAATCATGTACAAACTTTGTGTTGGTTGGTTTTGATTATTTATGTATTTTGTGTAAGAGTATGTAGTACCTACGTATTATTTTAAGTTTGCCTAAGACCTTTGAGGGTACCTATTATACCTACTTGTAAAAAATTTATATTTTCATTTGTCCCTTCATTAAATCTGTTAAACGGGCAAAAAAAAACATAATGAGAGTGAAAGGTCCAAGAGAATGATACATCAAAATAGGAAAGCTATTGTGAAAAGTTTAATTATCAGGAATGAAGAACCATCATTGAACATTACAGAACCAGCTAATGGAATTAAGCGTCAAGAGGAAACTTTGAGCATAGACTTGTCAGAAACCCAACCCCTTAGTAAAGAAACAGAGTATGATATCTTAAAAAGGAATGATGAAGAATTGTAAATTGAAAACTCGTGTTTCAAGAAAAAACTAGATTACTATGAAATTCACCAAAATTTACTGCAGCAACATATTTCTGATCTACATAGAATAAGGGCTAAAAAAAGCTGGCAGTAATTTTGAAGATAGATTGAAATAGCCTTTAAAGATCTTTTAATCAAATAGAAATTATATAATAGCACAATATAGTATTTTAATATCAAATATAAGATGTATAAGTTTTTTGCTTACAATAAGTGATTGCAAACATTATAAAGCTACGCTTTTATATGTGTACAAATAAATACCTACCTAAATGTTATATACTAAAATTATTTACTTATTGTGCTAACCCAGTGTACTATTTTACTATAAGTTTTTTGCTTAGAAATTGATTGGAAAAATTATAAACCTACGATTTTGTATGTGTACAAGTAAGTACCTACCTAACTATTATGTGCTAAAATTATTTACTTATTATATATAGTAGCCCAATTTATTATTATTTTACAATCCGTAACAAGAAGTATGGTTTGAAATTGATTGTCACAATTATAAACCTATTATTTTGTATGTGTACAAATAAATACCTCCTTAAATATTATATACAAACATTATTTACTTATTGTGCTAACTCAGTATACTATTTTACAACTCCAAAGATGCAGGAGTTTTGTGGTTGTAAATTGATTGAAAAAATTGTAAACCTACTATTTTGTATGTGTACAAGTACATACCTACCTAAATATTATAAACTTAAAAAATTAAAGTTGCATTATATTAAATGAAGCTTATCAAGTAAAATATGAAAACAATTAAGAAAAAGAAACCAAAAACCTAGATTGCAGTCAGAAGAAGAAAATTATGTCCAATTTGAGGCATTATGAATTTTTAATTTCATAAATACTATTTAATTTTTAATCATTTTCAAGATAAGCCAATTAACTGAATCCATTACTTTAAAATCTAATAATATCCTAAAACTTCAATACTTTCTGTTAGTGTGTGAACAAAATCTTAATTTCAACTTATTATTAAATGTTTAATCTTGTTACAAGTTCAAAAAGAACATAACTTTGTAAATACAGACATATAAATGCTGGCGGGTTTCTATATTTAATGCACCATTAATCCACTAGATTTAAATTCAGACTTCATGTGACGTATTCCCGCGCCACTTTCTGATTGGTCGAAAGTTACCAGACAACCTATCTAATCCATAAACCTTGGCCTATGACGTCATTGCCTCTGTCCATCAATAACTGTCTACTCCGTGGTTTGATACAGAAAGCCATGATATCTGCTAGTCAGCGGAGACTCTCAGAATTAGATATGTCACTTGCCTCTCAATTTATATTAAACATCTAAAGGCGGATCCACACCAATAAATATTTGCGTTGTGCGTTGAATTTGACACAAATTAGGTCATGTAGGCCAAAATTGTTATTGATGTAGACTGTGTGCTGCATGTAAATGCACACAAATAATTTCATGATGAACGACACACACTATCCATTGTGCTGTCGGTTTTCTAGTCAACATCAAAGAGATTGCATTGTGCGTTGTATTTGACAAATTGGTTCAGGTCCGCCGAAAATTGTATTGATGTAGACTGTGCGCTCCATGCAAACGCACACAAATAATTTCATGACAAACAACACAGCTATATATGAACACCATTGTGATTCAGTCGACCGTGTTTTGTCTGATCATCCCAATTCTGAGGTCGTTGTCTGTGGGGACTACAACCTCCCAAACGTTACCTGGACAAGCAGTGCTGAGAGTGCTCCAGTTATTAGTGGTTACAGTCCATCAGCCTCACTTGTTTCTAACAGTTTTGGCTTTTGGGGCTTGTTCCAAAAAAATTTTGTACTTAATAGATTGAATAGAACTTTAGATTTAGTTTTTAGTAATATAGATAACATATGTGTTGATGCGTCTTTGGATCCGGTTTTTCCTGCTACTGCACATCATGTGCCCCTAGACATTTCTTTTTCACTTGAGACTCCCCCAACTGAACCCTATGAAGAGTATTTTTATGACTTTCGTAATGCTGATTATTGTGCCATGAATTATTTTCTTTCCGAGTTTGACTGGGAATATCTTGAGTCATTGGAGATAAATGATGCTGTGAAATGCTTTTATGACATTCTGTTTAATGCTGTGGATCGGTTTGTTCCAGTTAAGAGATGTAAAAAATCATGTTTCCCTCCTTGGTTTAGTGTCGAGCTTAGAGGCATGATAACTGAGAAGAAGAGGGTGCACAGTCAGTATAAGAAATATGGTAGAATAGATGATTATATTAGGTTTTCTGGTCTCTGGGAGGAATGTAGGAATCTTCGTGATACTTGTTACAGAAATTTTATTGCTTATACTGAGAATAATTTTGAAAACAATCCGGGTTCTTTCTGGTCTTATATTAACAAGTTGAGGAGGATTTATGATCTTCCTGAGGCTATGTATTATGATGATGTTAGGAGTGATTCTTTGCATGATTCGGTGGGTCTTTTTGCTAGTTTTTTCTCATCTGTGTATGAGGTACAGGCTGGCGGTGTCGGTCCCGATCCTTTTTTGCGTGAGTCGGTAAATATGACTGTGCCTAGTGTTACTTCTGCTGATATTATTGATCGTATCTGTAGTTTGAAAGATAAACTTAGTTACGGTCCAGATGGAATCCCCTCCCATCTGGTAAAATCTTGTGCCTTCACCTTGGCAATTCCACTGAGGATTCTCTTTAACATGTCCTTGTTGTCTGGTGAGTTTCCACATGTTTGGAAACATTCTTATTTGATGCCCGTTCATAAGCAGGGACCAAAGCATTTGGTTACTAATTACAGAGCTGTTTGTATTCAGTCAGAGATACCCAAACTTCTGGACTTTTTTGTTTCTACACATATAACTTGGGAATGCAGACATGTTTTCGTTGAACAGCAGCATGGTTTTCTTAAGGGAAGATCTATAACGACCAACCTTCTTCTTTACCAGAATGTATTGGTCTCAGCTTTGGAGGATAGGTTACAGATTGATTCGGTGTATACAGATTTCTCCAAAGCGTTTGATAAGGTAAATCACGCCTTATTATTGTCAAAACTTGCATTGTTGGGTTTTAATGCCAATTTGTTGTCTTGGGTGCGCAGCTTCCTTACGGGTAGGTCCCAGAGTGTAAAGATCAGAAACTTCATTTCTGGTAGTATTACTGTTTCTTCAGGAGTTCCTCAGGGTTCACATTGTGGACCAGTCCTCTTTAATCTTTTTATCAATGATGTCATACATTCACTTAAGCATAGTCAGATTTTGATGTTTGCTGATGATATCAAAATTTTCAAGATTGTTCCTTCCAGACAGGACGCTTTACTTTTACAGGAAGACTTAAATCGTTTTGCTCGGTGGTGTGGTGACAATCTTCTGACTCTGAATGTTGATAAGTGTTTCTGCATTACATTCACTAGAGCTCAGTTTCCCATTGACTTTGTGTACTCCATGGGCTCTGGTGCTTTACAGAGGAAGGAAATGATTAAAGACTTGGGCATTGTATTGGATAGGGAATTATCTTTTAAGGATCACATGGAGTACATAGTATCTAAGGCATATAAAATGTTAGGATTTATTCATAGATCAACTCTGGATTTTTCATGCAATAGCTTGAGAAGGCTGTATTGTGGTCTGGTTCACTCTTTGTTGGAATGCTCTTCTGTAGTCTGGAGCCCGAATTACAATATTTATATCAATCAGATTGAGGCCGTACAAAATAGATTCTTAAGAATTTGTGCTTACAGAATGGGCTTGCAGAGAAATGATCTTAACCTTTCTTATTTGCGGAATCGGCTACACTTGCAGTCACTGAGAGGTAGAAGGATTGTCAGTGATGTTTGTTTTTTGCACAAATTATTAGTGAATAAAACTGATAGTCCTTCTTTGCTTGAGTTAGTCTCTCTAAGGATTCCGGACCGCACGAGAGCGAGGAAGGTTTTTGTGGTTCCCTTCCATCGAACCAATTATGGCTTTTTCAGTCCGATGTCGAGAGTGGCGAGAACTGCAAATGAGTATTCGGAGCTCTTGGACATGTTTAATGATTCTGACCGTGTAATTAGAGGAATTTTGAGAGGTGTTATTGATTGAATTGTCATACATATGGTGTACAGGTTATGTTTTGCTTTTTTTTATGTTCTCATATTGTGATTATTTAAGACTAATGTAGTTTTAGATGTTCTTATTATTATTGTAAATGGTTGATCCGTTGAATAAATAAATAAAATAAAAAAATATACACTGTGCTGTCGGATTTTCTAGTCAACATCAAAGAGATTTGTGTCTCACAGTTGTGTTAATGTGAATTCGACTCTGACTGCGTGTAGTTTTGAATCTTTAGCTACGTAGATAGCCATTTTTAGTGGCCAATCATGGCTGTATTATTGTCTTAAAAAGAAATGTGCATTGTTTGTAATTGTATCAGATTATTTACATCGAACAAAGAGGGTGAATAACAGAATAAGGAACAACGTTACTGGACAACCCAACTTTTTCTGTGTAGGAAACAAAATGGTAGTGAGAAAATACCATGAATGCTGGCTGCTGATGAAACAACGACACAATTTTACAATTTCCTGCAAATGTGAAAAGAACATGAAGATCTCATCAATTTGGTTGAACCCTGTTACAACTGATTTTTTTTGCCTTTGGCCTCTCTCTTCTGAAAGACCCCCAACAAGCTTGAAATATTTTTCGTCGCCTCCTCAAAGCCAACACTACACACTTTGGCTATTTAGTTCCATGCATCCCTTTTCTTAATTTTATTCAAATGTTTAGAGTGTATGGAATTCCTTAGGAAGTCAAACTTCGAATATTACTCGATCCCCATTACTCCATTCCATACTATATTTTCATTATTTATGAATTTCCCATTTAAATTGAGCGTCACTATATTGACCACTCACGGACTGAATGAATTATTAATACTGAATTTTCGACAGGTGTTGTTCAACAAAAACGACGCACAAGCGGATTCGACCATACAACATAGAGCATAAATATTTTCATAATAATACTGTTCACCATACAGCGTCTTTTTGTCATCTTCCGGTGCATACAAATCACCAGGATCGTCTCTGGTGTGTATACTATTACTATGACTTTAAAAACTGTGATTATCAGGTGATAAATGAATATGTAGCTTCCATTGATTGGAATAATTTGTTCCTTGGTTTGGGGTTGATGCGGCAGTTGGGGTTTTGTATGATGCACTTAACGCTGTTATTGACAGGTGTGTGGATTGGAGGTCGCGGAGGAGCTCAAATTATCCAGCATGGTTCAGTGGAGAGTTGAGGAGTCTCATCAAATCCAAGAGACAAGCGCATTGTAGATTTATATCTTCTGGTGATGAGTCAGATGATGTTCGTTTTGCTGAATTACGACGGCAGTGCAATAACTGTCTCAGAGGTGCTACATGAATTATGTGTACAGTATGGATGTGGCTCTTCGAGCTGAACCCAGGCGATTTCGGAAATTTGTCAGTGACCGCAGAGGCGGTAACACGTTACCATCAAGGATGAGTTTGGATGGGGTGAAGGTGGAGCAGACTGTGTGGAACTTTTTGCTAGTTATTTTTCTACTGTTTACACTAATAATTCAAATGTTGTTCCATCATATAGTTTTAGTATGACAGTTGATATTGCTATGTGCAGAATAAGTATGGAAAATGTATATGATAAGATTATGTCAATTAAGCCTAGAATGTGCTCAGGACCGGATGGTATTCCTGCTTATTTCTTGAAGAAGTGTATTCATACGGTTACTCAGCCGTTGCACTATCTTTTTAATTTGTCACTGACTGCTGGTGTCCTTCCTGGGGTGTGGAAGAGTGGTTACCTGAGCCCTGTGCATAGGGGTGGTTTGAGAAGTGATATCAGGAATTACAAAGGTATTTTTGACAGCCTTATGTTTGATAGAATTTCACCTCTTTGCAGGGGCCTGATGATTGAGCAGCAGCATGGATTCTTGGGTGGAAGATCAGTTGGTACCAATTTGTTCATATACCAGCAGTATATCATTGAAGCTTTTGAAAATTCTCTTCAGGTTGACTCTGTTTATACAGATTTCTCCAAGGCGTTTGACAGGGTTGACCACAGGTTGTTGATTGCTAAGATCTCTGCTTTGGGTTTCCATTGACGTTATTTTTGACGGGTCGTTGTCAATATGTGAAGATTGGTGATAATGATTCTAATCCTGTTGCGGTAACATCTGGTGTGCCTCAGGGGTCACATTGTGGCCCGCTGCTTTTTATAAACGACATCTCAAGAGGTTTTACTGAATTGTGAATTTTTACTTTTTGCGGATGATCTCAAGCTGTTCTTGACGGTGAACACTCCAGATGAGGCATCCCGAATTCACGGGGATATTAATCGATTGTCTGCTTGGTGTGCTTCTAACCACCTTTATTTGAATTTAGAGAAGTGTGTGACTGTCACGTTTTCCAGACTTCGTCAGACTCATTCATTTGACTATGATATTGATGGTGTTCCATTGCGAAGAGTGGAGGAGGTTTGTGATTTGGGGGTTACCTTTGATGTGAAGCTGACGTTCGTTAGGCACTGTGAGTCTGTTGTTTCTAGAAGTATGAGAATGCTGGGATTTGTGTGTCGGATGGCTAGGGAATTTTCTGTGGTGGCCATTAGGGCTCTTTATTGTGCTTTAGTCAGACCAATTTTAGAGTATGCTTCCATCATATGGCGGCGATACTATGCCGTTCATATTGAGTCTCTTGAACGTGTGCAGAGAAAGTTCCTTCGGTTTTGTTCATGGAGGCTGGGTTTTGCCAGGGGAGGTCATGATTATGTGCAGCTGATGCATGCATTAAATTTAACATCATTGGAGTCTCGTAGATGGAATGCTGACATGTGCTTCTTATTTAAAGTCTTGAACTCTGATATTGACTCTGGTATTATTCTCTCAATGATAGGGTTCAGGGTTCCAAGTTATCAAACCCGATCTTGTGAACTGTTTCAGGTGTTTCATCACTCCACAAATTATGGTATATCCTGAATAGAATGTTGACTTTTGCTAATGCAAATGCCGAGTTGCTCTTGCATCTGTTGCCCACACCTAGCATATACCTAGCATGTATTTTACTTGATTGTTGTGTAATGTGACTATGTAATGTTTAATATTGTTTTGTAATGTGACCAGTTGATTACTGATTATTGTTTTAATTGTAACTGATTGTGACTATCACTTGCTAATATTGTGCTTATGTTTAAAATTGGGGTTGCCCCGTTTTTCTGAATAAATAAATAAATAAATATATGACCATATTCAAATTTGTGCAGAGTTTCAAAATACAACATACAACATAAATATTTATTAATGTGGATCCGCCTTTAGGTGTACAACCAAGAAATGATGGCGTAGGAAAAGATATTAGTTCCATTCAGGTATAATATATTTTAATTCCACGATATGTAAAATGTGCTTAACCTAAAATGTATTTAGTTATGTAATTTTAGTTCCAGTGTTGTAGATGTGCTTTTTATCTCCTGCTATTTTGTGCTTGATTGCCTTTTTTCATCTAATTGCTTTAAAATAGTTGCTCAATGATTTATTTTGTAACGTGATACTTTATGGCAGGTGTTTGTAAATTTTGATACTAATTTTTAACGAATCATTTAACTTGTAATAATTTAATTGCAAATTAAGCTATATTTTACTGCATTTAATAAATGGAAACGTTTGCGCCAAGAGTATAACATTCTGATCATAAAACAGCATACTAGGTCTCTGTTTAATACAGTTATCCCGTTCCAAGGGGGCAACTCAATCCATTCAAAGGGCAGCCAACACATGCAGGGGGGGGGGGAAGATCCTGTTCAGGGGACCAACACAACCCGTTCAACAATATGTTCATCCAAGTGGGCCATTAGAACACTGTTCAACCAAGAGACCAGGTCTGATGGCAGTTACCTTGTGTTAGTAGAAATCTTGTCAGCTCTGAATGGTCAATGTTAAGTACAACTTATGTTAATAGAAGTCCACCAGCTTTGAATGGTTGTCATACCAGAAATAAAGCCCTCGCTGCATCACATCCACAGCAGACACCAATGTTAAGTAAAATTTGCTTAATTTGAGTAATTTTCTTAATCTCATTTGTCAATTTTTCAAATAGAAATTCTAAATTCTTCCAACTTGTCATCAAATATCACCTTATTTTAGATTATAAATTGATTAACATTGTTAATGTTCAATATGTGATTTTATAATAAATAATATAAACCGAATCTATCTACCATTTTATTTAGCGTCAGAATACATATAAATATTAACGGCGAAAATGCACACCCTATTTGTTTTTAGTTTCATACTCCATTTATTTAATTTATTAGCTTATTTTAATCAGTTATATAAAACTGGGTTCGCCTGGGTTATAATTTTCCCTTAAAAGTTATGTCACCTGCATGCACCCAATATTTCTTCTGATATTTTGCAAATTCTGATTTAACCATCAATATAATCTATATTTATAAAGTAACGACAAGAGTAATTTACAATTATTATTACCTTTAATAAAAGCTGTCTTCTTATAAATCTTCATGGGATAACCAATCAGTTTTAATTTCTTCATTATTTGAGTCGATTTGTCCAACTCTTGTACAACTCCTGTTGCAGCTATTCTAAAACCTTGCTTCTTCAATATCTACAAATAAATGTTATAAATAAAAACTTCAAATTAAGAGATAAAAATAGATTACCTCTGGATTTGAATCCACACTTTGCAAAGCCAGAAAACCAGTTCCTGGAGGTGTAATTGGTCCCCAAAAATGTGCATTGCAGCCTAGATGCTGTGGAGTGTATTTCAGATATCTAAATTTCATGTCATCTTCTAGCTTGGAATATATGGGTAGAGTCTGAAACCTTCTCCAACCCAATGAGACAATTACAGGATCATTTGTTTTCAGTATTCTACTATACCATCGATGCTTCTTTATCCTGACATTAACATAACCTATATTCCCTTCCACAGAGTTCAGTGCACCTATGACCAATGGATAAGTTGGGTCGAAGTTTGTCACAAATTTATAAGGTACATTCTCAAACTCAATTCTCACATACATCCCAGCTCGAAACCCTTCTATCTGTACACGAACATCATCAGGCATGTTTTCAAACACACTCTTATTCAACTGTGCCTGTTTTTCGGCTGTCGTTTTCAGATCATCATAGTAACTTGTTTTGTCTCCTTCATCATATTCTGCATCAAACCTTTCTTTCAATTTACGTTTCTTTTCAGCTAAGTTCTCTTTTTCTTTGGGGTCATCATTATCTTCAAGCTTTCTTTTCTCACCTTGAGCTTTTGCTTCAGCTTCATATTTCTGACCAGTTTCAAGATCTTCGAAGTCACCAAAGACATCAGAATTATCACTGTCTTGAGCATCATCCAGCCTAAGTAGCTCACTTGCATCTTCAGATTCGTTCCATTTCCCAGTCACAAAGCAATCAACTATCAATTCCTTATTCTGAAAATAAAAGTGGTTAATAATAGAATAGAATAGAATAACTTTATTAGCCACAAAATCACAGAAAAATGAAATTGGCCAGTCAAGATAAAAAAATATACATAAAGCACATGTAAATGTGAAACTAAAAATTAACAAAAATACATACACATCTAAAATACAATATCTGCCTATCACTAAAACAGTGGATCACCTGGCCATCGAGAATCTCAACTGCGGCACTATATTAAAATATTCATCTGTTCTGTATAGACAAGCCTGTATTAAAAAATCTCTAATAATTGTTCGGAATTTATTAATAGGTTCATTTCTCAACCACCTTGGGAGTGCATTGAAAAAGTCGACCCTAACCGTTAGATTTAATTCAACTTTCCGTTTATCGATTGCAATCAGTTTAGATTTAAAAATCACTCATTAAGATGTAATTACCACCTCTCTACATGGAGAATTGCTTGAGACTGTTTTACAAAGCAACCACATCGTTTTGTAAAATCAGGTAAGATGGCAAGGTTTTAAACTAAACGTGCCATTTATGGTCTTAAACAATCTTCACGAGTATGTCATGTGAAAGTATAATTAATTTTGACAAAATTAGGTTACTTAAAAGTCTCAGCTTATATCTTGTGTTTTTATTTAAATAATCATTTAATGACTGCGATCGCTCTTGATCGTGATAATTTTTGCATTTTCTCTAATGATGTTTCAGAAACGATGATTCAGAAATGGCTAGTTTACAAGAGTTAAGTACTAGATTTAAACTTAAAGAAGCCAAGCAACTTCTTAGGGATGAATAAAAAGGTAAATATATTAACTTTAGATCAAACACAGTACATTAATGTGTTATCAAAATTCGAAATGTCAGATTGTAAAACGGCAGAAATATCCATGAAAAACAATTTTAATCGTATTAGAAATGAAAATTGTAACTTTTGCTACCTTATCAACAGCTGATTGGTGGGTTAATGTATCTAGCAGTAATGACAGGACTTAATATTTCCTATAGTGTCAGCTACCTTAGCCAATTGCGATATTATCATAACAGTAAAGGGAAAGCACGATCCTGTAATATCCAGCCTAATACAAACGGGCCCATAATGGTAGACTGAAGATCAACCCAAGCTTCAGGGGCCACTGCAAAATTCAGGAGATCGTGAAGGAGCTCATGCTTGAAATGAGGTCAGACTTCATGAGCCCGCAAATGTGCAGGGAAAACAACTTTACAGTGGAAATCCCCGACCGCGAGGCATGGCAGGAGGAGACGCCAGGCATACCACGGGACGCGCTCGTCTGGTTCACGGACGGATCCGGCAGGGAGCGTGGGACGGGGGCAGGTGTTTACTCGAAAGGACCAAGGGTAAGTCTATTTCCCTCGGAGCTCCTGCAACGGTGTTTCAGGCCGAAATATACGCCATACTGCACTGTGTGTGGGAGAACAAGAGGAGAAGCTACACCAACAAGCGGATCCTCATAGCCACAGATAGCCAGGCAGCCCTTAAGGCACTAAGTAGCCCACGGGTAAATTCCTGGCTGGTGAGTGAGTGCCGAGACGAGACGAGCAACCTGGCTGGGCAGAATGAGGTGACCCTCATCTGGGTGTCGGGTCACTCGGGAGTCAAAGGCAATGAAGAAGCTGACAGTCTCGCGAAGAGATGGTCAGCAGAATCATTTATAGGACCAGAACCGGCTCAGGGCGTGACAAAGAGCACTGCCAGGGGAGTCATTAAGTCCTGGGTCAGAAACCAACAAAGGTGTACTGGGCGGATTGTCCAGGGCTCAGACATGGGAAGTCAATAATTGACGGACTCGGTTCAAAGAAAGCTGTGGAGCTGCTAAATCTTAGCAGAGGACAGCTCAGAAACACAACAGTTCTCTTGACAGGACACATGGCCGTCAAGAAACAACTGCATAAAATGGGGCGGTTCGAAGGGGACTTCGCATGCAGACTCTGCGACGAGGGGAGGAATCAGCCCAGCACATCTTGTGCGAGTGTAAAGCTCTGGACTGCAAAAGACAACTGATCTACGGTCAGTCTAGACCGGAGACAGAGCAATATAAAACTTCACCCTACCAATCACTGTGCATACTAGTTCAAGGCACAGTGATTTTGGAATGGGTGGAGTAAGACTAAGGGTATAATCAACCAAAGGTTGCAGTGCTATCGGGGCGACAAGGCCACGGACGAGCCCCGAGGGAAAAAAAACAAGCCCATATATAGTAAAAAACTGGTGTAAGACAGAGGGATTTAATGTCAATCCTCATAAGACAGCTCTTGTCCCATTCACAAACAGAATGAAACTAAATTTAAAAGCTCCCACTCTAAATGGAACACAGATACAAATTTTCAATGAAGTTAAGTACTTAGGGATCTTCTTATACCAAAAACTTAATTGGAACACGCACATGAAAAAAACTCTTTCGAGAGCCACAATGGCAATCTGGACATGCCGTAGATAGATAGATATAGATAGATAGGTGCTTTATTGTCCAAAGATAAAAATCTTATTGACAAGCAAAGTGTTAACATATAAAAGTAAAAGGTGTCAAAATATAAAAACACAAAAATATAAGTTCACAACAAATAGTAATATAAGTGCCTTAGTAACTAGTATAACTATATATAAATAACAATATAAAAAACAATATAAACATAAATACACAGTCGTAGGAACGACATGGGGGCTGAATCCCAGGATCGTATACTGGCTATACCAATCTGTGGTCAAACCCATAGTCACATATGCATCTATTGTAATATGGTGGCCAAAAACGGAACAAGCTTCAACACAAAGCAAAATACAAAAATTGCAGCGGCTGATCTGTCTTGGAATCACGGGAGCTATGGCATCATCCCCCACAGCTGCAAGAGAGGCAATGCTCAATCTTGCTCCACTGCACATATGCATGAAGAGGAAAGCAGCACTAAGTGCCTCAAGACTATTCCAGGCACACAAATTCAAACCATAAGACTTGGTTGGTCCTTAAAAATCCTGGAAATAATTCCACTTGAGTCACTCGCCAAACCAGCAGACCAAATGCCAGCTAAACTGGACTTCCTAATTCCATTCAACGTGGTCATAAATGACAGCCAACTATGAGACACAGACAGTGCAAGGCTGACAAACAACTTATCTGGATGGTATACAGACGGGTCTAAACAAATGGAGGGCAGCAAGACTGGGAACAAGAGGACCAAACTGTAGACTCCCTAGGAAAAACTTCCACCATCTTCCAAACAAAATGCTTGCTATAAATCTGTGTGTACAGGAGTGCAAATAAAGGCTCAGAAATAAAGAGATCTACATCCTGTCAGACAGTACTAATGACTGAAATCTTTTAAAACTGGGTCTAAACTGGCCTGGGAACGGAAAAGATCCTTGAAGCAACTGACTGCGAACAACAAAGTAACTTTGATGTGGGTACCAGGGCATCAAGGCATCGAAGAAAACGAGTAAGCAGAAAGCCTTGCAAAAAGGGCATCAACAACACCATTCTATGGTCCAGAGCCCTATTGTGGACTAACAAAAAGCCATGCAAGAAATGAACTTCATACCTGGGAGAAGAACCAAATGCTGTAATATTGGAGGAAAACGCCAGGTTTAAAGCATTCAAAATGGTTCATCACCATACCAACAGAGACGTCTGAACTGTTTCTTCGATTGAACAGGAACGATTTGAAAATAATCACAAGACACTCCCAAGTAAGGTACCTTATGAAGATGGGCAAGGCGGGCAATGAAAACTTCAGATTCTGCACTGAAGCAGGAGAAACAGCAGGACATTGACTATGCAACTGCATGGCTCAGTTCTACAAAAGTCTCAAGTACCTTGGAGGGCTGACCCTAACATCTCAGGAAATAGGTAAAATATCCCTCAAGAAGATAGCGGACTACATAAAAAGTCTGAACTTTTTGGGCAACTATTAGGAAAAAGAGTCATGCATAAAAGACCCATTGGGATCGCAGCACTGAAAGGCCAAAGGTCTATACGACTCATTAAACAATCCACAAATCTACGATCTATCTTAGTCAATTTAAAAATTATTATGCAGTGTGCAAAAAGACTTTAGCATTATCTTCAAAAAACCAAGAAATTTTGCATTATCTTCAAAAAACCAAGAAATTTTGCATTATCTTCAAAAAACCAAGAAATTTTGTTTAAAACACACAAAAATAACAAAGGTTTTGTATGCTTTGTAGATGCGGATTGGGGTAGTAACCTCATTGAGGGAAGGGCTTATACTGGCTTGTTTTGTTTTTTCAAATCATGCAGTCGTTGGAGAGTACAAAGCAGAAATAGCTTCATCTAGCATTATATATATATATATATATATATATATATATATATATATATATATATATATATATATATATATATATATATATATATATCACCTTAGCAAAGGCTTCGAAAGAGGCTACCTATTTGGGCAACTTACTAGCTGAGTTGACAAATAATTTTGCGGTGGGAGGTGGTCGGCTTCAGGGCTGCGAAGGGTTGCCCTCAGGGGGGAGTTCTATCCTCCTTGCTGTGGTCTCTCTTTGTGGACGATTTGCTGGCTATCCTCGGACTGTGGGAGGTTGAGGTCCAGGCGTATGCTGATGATCTAGTCATAATGGTTAGGGGCAAATATGAGGAGGAACTAGCAAGTACTCTTCAGGAGACACTAAATGTAGTGAATGATTGGTGCCGGAGGGAACAGATGTCTGTGAACCCCCGCAAAACGATCATTGTACCATTTACCAGAAGAAGAAGGTTGGACAAATTAAAACCACATATTCTTATGGGGGAAAGGATTCCATTTTCGGAACAAGCAAAATATCTGGGGGTTACCCTAGATAAGAAGCTCAACTGGGACATACAGTTAGATAATGTAATCCGCAGGACTAAACTTTCCCTGTGGACATGCCGGAGAAACTGTGGAAACAACTGGGGAACAAACCCCCAAAAGATGTACTGGCTCTACGTAGTGGTTATCAGACCAATGATAATATATGGAGCCATAGTTTGGTGGCCTAAGGCAATTCGTGGTATCGCAAGGGCCAAACTGGCTCATCTACAGAGACAAGCTTGTCTGATGATAACGGGAGCGATAAGCACCGCACCATCAGCCGCTCTGGAGGTCCTCCTTAATATTCCACCTCTTCACATATGGTTGGAGAGGGTGGCGAGGTAAAAAACGTATAGACTAAAACAAACGGCCGACAGTATGCCGAAGGAAATCAGTCTGGGAGGGTCCGGACTCCTCGATGATATTGAGGGTCACGGGATTGTGGGAATGGTCTCAGACTTGATGCCTACAAAGATCAGTAGAGATGTCTTTCAAGACCATCCTCCCGGAAAGGGAGGACTGGGAACGAAATCAAACGACCCTATTGAGAGCCGATCTCTGCTGGTACTCTGACGGCTCCAAAACCAATATGGGAGTAGGAGCCGGCGCCAATGGGGGCAGTACCGATGCTAGACTATCAGCTAGCCTCAGCAAGTACGCAACCATACACCAGGCAGAAGTGTATGCCTTCGAGATGTGTGCAAGGGAAAGTATAAAAAACCAGTGCAAACACAAATCGATAAAGATATATGCAGATAACCAAGCTGCAATAAAGGCTGTTAGTTCCTACAGGTGAAATTCAAAAACGGTATGGAGTTGTAAATCTGTCCTTAACGAACTGGGCAGCTGTAATGAGGTGTCGCTGGTCTGGATACCGGGTCACTCGGACCATGAGGGCAATGTTGCGGCCGACATGCTTGCCAGGAGTGGTGCCCAGAGAGACTTTGTCGGACCAGAACCGGTGCTGGGGATAACATCATGCACAGAAAAATGCACCTTAAAGACCTGGACAGAAAGAATGACAATCCAGTATTGGCAAAATCTTCAAGGCCTTCATAAATGGCCTGTCTGAGTGAAGGGCTAAAAAACTTCTAGAGTTAAACAGATAACAACTGAGTCCTCTAGTTGGCCTGTCTAAAGGACACTGCCGCTTGCGTCATCACATGCACCGTATTGGGGTCGGTCAGGAGACCGAGTGCCGGCTGTGTATGAAGAGTGACGAGGCAGCAGAGCATGTACTGTGTTCCTGTCCCGCAGTGGACAGGACTAGATACCTGCTCTTTGGCAAGATAAAGCTTGCTCCGGAGGATCTGGATCAACTTTCGCCCACGAAGATTATCGACCTCTGCAGGAGGCTGGCTTTGTTGGGCGAAATATAAACTATTAGGCGTGAGCCACAATAGACCTTATGGTCGCGGTGGAGGGACCGGTATGGCCCACTCACAAACAAACCTAACCTACTAGCTGAGTTGACAAATAATTTTGATGGTGTATTATTATATAGCGACAGTCAACAGTGTTTTAAGTTGTTGTCAAATCCTCTATTCCACAAAGAAACCAAACATGTAGATGTAGGCCATCACTTTATACATATGACTATGCAAAATAGGATAATCAGTGCCAAATATTTACAAGCTGATGAAATGCCTGCAGATGTTTTGAGGTCAAGCAAGCATTATACATTTGTAAAACTTTTAGTCATTGTATTAAAATAAAATTGACATTTATGTATATTATGAAACATTTTTAATTAGTAGAGGTGTCAAAATAAGTTCAAATCGTTTCATTGATGTGTGCAGAGCCCTCTATGAGAACTAATGTTCATCACATGTCTATTGTCTCTTTTTATCTCAACTTGAATAAAGTGTTGAGATAGTTAATTCTCAGATACCAAGTAAGACTTTATTTCACCGAGCTTTTTTCCACACTCTGCATGCTTTGAAATCCGCTTTTATTAATAGTATTCGACCACAGCAGAACAGCCTGGACGCCATTCAGCGGTCCAATATAATAATTGTATTGATATCAGGTTTTACTAAAATTAACTTTCATCTACAATCATTTCCACTAACCTCTGGATCCAGAAAGTCTTGCCTAGCATCTTTTAAAACTGTTCTCAGGGACGTCTCCAAAACATTCATATTTTCTTTTTCATATTGCAGTTTCTGCTGGTTTTGAGAGACCTTTTTAAAAATACCATCATCACTATCTTCATCATTTTCATTTTCAATGTTACTTCCGTCTTGTCCACTTAAATGCTTCTTTAAATCAAATACACCTAAAAGAAATTGATCAAGCCACAGTAAAAACAAATATAAATACCTTATAATGCTTTTTTCTATATTATTTTTAAATATATTTATCACATACCATAAACAATCCTGTTGTAATTTTTATTCGATGCTAATCTATCAAGAAAGGCATCGCGTGCTTTCCTGGTTAGATTATCCTTCCATTTTACACCCATATCTTCACTGTCATCATCACTGGTCTGTTCATCTTCTTGTGCTTCATCATCAAGCTGATTATCATCATCAGATCCTTCCGTTTCACTATTATGATCTTCATTTACTTCAGATTCATCACTTGAATTTTCTGCAATATTTATTTAATTATTATTGTAATAAAACATGTATAACCATGGCATTTGCTAAGCTCTATAAAGTTTTAGAAAACTGGCAGTCAAATGAGCACTTACAAATTACATTTGCAGTGTTAGATTTATAAAGTGCATAATTAGATGAAATATATACTAGTAATAATAATGACGGTCCAAAAATGATTGTCATCATTTTTTTATTTTTTATTTCAACAACACACCACGAGGGCTTACAGCCTAAATACTATCGTACCGTGGGTGTCGACAAGGAGGAAAGAGGCAACTTGTTAACTCTGGACTTGAAGGTTTGGAGGTTCGGAGGAGAAGGAAAAACATGTGCCGGCAAAGAATTCCACAACATGGAAGTCCTCGGGACAAAAGAGCGGGCATAACAAGATGTTCTATGTCTGGTGACCTGGACAGTAAAAGGGTGCATTCGCTCTGTTCCCCTGGTAGATCTGTTGGGGGCAGCAGGTGGAGGAACTATGGAAGAAAGCTCCTCTGAGCACTGCCCGTGCAGATATCTATAAAAGAGAGAGAGGTCACCAACGGCACGTCGGTGGGCAAGCGATGGCAGCCTTTGGGTGAGGGTAGGGTCACCGATGAGACGTATAGCTCTCTTCTGAATGGAGTCCAGGATAGCGAGTGTAGAAGCGGCAGCAGCACCCCAGATGTGGGAGCAGTATTCGAGGTTTGGTCTTATTTGTGAAGTATATAAGGTATAGAGATTAGCTGGTGAAAAGTATTTGCGAGCCCGGAAGAGGAAACCTAATTTCTTAGCAGCCGCTTCTGCAATTGATGTGACATGTTGATGCCAATTCAAATTCCGATCCACAGAAATGCCAACAAGTGAAAAGGACTCATTACTTTGAATAACTGGGTTGTTCATTGTGATGGGTCTAGGGCTTGTGTATCTCTTATGAGAAAGAAAGCAAGACTGTGATTTGGTGGGGTTGAATTGTACAAGATTTCTACTTTCCAGTCTAATATTTTTTAGAGATCCACGGAGATAGAACCCTCCATGAGTCTGCGCTCCTCATCTAATTGGGCTAAAGAGACAGGCTTAGAATATTGTATATTTGAGTGGAGGGTGCTGTCGTCCGCGTAACTGTGAACTGGGTTGGATGTGCTAGAGAGGAGGTCATTGATGTAGAGAAGAAACAAAATAGGGGCTACAGCTGAACCTTGAGGAACTCCTGCATTAATTGGATACAGTTTAGAGGAATGGCCATCCACGACAACAGAAATGCCCTGGTTGGAGAGGAAATTTGCTGTCAAGGTACAGAGTTTTGATGGTAGGCCATAGGCCGGAAGTTTATTAAGCAGAGCTGTGGGCCAGAACTGGTCGAATGCCTTGGATATGTCTAGAGCAACAATCTGGGATTCACCGTGCAGTTCCATAGACTTGTTCCAAGAATGGGTGACAAAGGAAAGGAGGTCGGCAGTTGATCTGCGCTGACGGAATCCATACTGCCTGTCGTGGATTAGACAGTGTTTTTCAAGATAATTGAGTAATTCGGTGTTTATATACTTTTCCATCACTTTAGAGACGACTGAAAGGAGAGAAATAGGCCTGTAGTTGCTAGGAAGCACTTTGGATCCTTTCTTGGGGACGGGTTGTACTCGAGCAGTTTTTCAGTTACTAGGGAATATGCCCCTATTGTAAGATGTCTGAAACAGACGAGTCAGGACAGGAGCAAGTTCTGGTGCGCATTTTTTGAGAACAATTGCTGGGATCTCGTCAAGGCCAGAGGCTTTCCTGGTATTAGGAGAAGAGAGCATCTTTCGTACCTTTTTAGTTTTGAAAATGATATCCGTCATTTTATTCGCGACATTGGGGACTGTTGGTGGTTGAACATAGGGAGGTGGGTTGAGAGTAAAATTTCCAGCGAACAGCGAGGCAAAAAGTTCAGCCTTGCCCAGGGCTATAGAAACAATTTCATCCCCTGAGACAAGAGGTGGGAACGTGCTCTTGCAGAAATTATTCCCAATAGATTTAGCAAGAGTCCAGAAGGGTTTGCTGCCGTTGGAGCTTGAGAGGACTTTGTTTTTGATGTGGTTATTAAACGAGTTTTTTGCCTCAGAAAGAATGCGGACATACCGGTTTCCTGCGTCGTTAAATGCTTGACTGTTTTCTTGACTGGGATTGTGTAGAAGCGTTTTGTGAGCTTTGACCTTTTCAAGTCTGGCCTTGTCACAGGATTTAGAGAACCAGGGCTTTTGAGTGGCTGAAGAGGTTTTCTGTGTACGTGGAATAAATAATTCCATGCCAGCTTGGATAATTTCGGTGACGTTTTGTGAGATATCAGAGGGGTCAGGATGAGAGAAGCAGACAGACGCCCATGGAAATGAGGAAAAGTAATCTCGCATTTCGTCCCAGTTCGCGGAGTTGTAGTGTCAAACGATATGTGGGTGTAATGACTGTGTGACCTCGGGTTGCATTGCACAGGAAGCAGTAACCATGCCGTGGTCTCAGCGACCAAGGGGGGTGGTGACTGATATCTTATAGCAGTCAGGGTTTGTAGTAATAAGGAGATCCAAGCGATTTGAGCTGTGTGTTGGGATGCGAGGAAAGTGAGTAGGTTGCTGAACCATATTGGCTAAAGAATTGCTGACTGCAAAGGCCTCCGCTGCTCTTCCTTGTGGATTGGTTTTTGAAGATCCTAGCCATTTCTTATTATGGACATTGAAGTCACCAAGAATAGTGACCTCGGATGAAGGATATTCAGAAATCAGATGGTCGGTTTTTTCAGAAAGGTAGTCAAAGAGTTGGACAAAGTGGTTGTCGGAAGAATTTAGTTGCAGCCCTGAGAGAGAGTTTTATCCATAGTATGTATTTTCTTCCAGCTTCTAAATTGGGGAGTCTGGTGCAGGGTAGATTGCTACGGACGTACGTGCACACGCCTCCATGCAATCTAAAGGAAGTAAGGAGCTCATACCCCGGGAAATTAAGGTGATTAGTGGCTGTTTTGGCACTGATTTGAGTTTCGGTGAGGAAGAGGAGTTGGGGCCTATTAGCATGGAGGAAATGGTGGACGGAGTTCAGGTTAGAATTTAGCCACATGTATTGGAGGATATGTTAAATCTTGATTTTGGCGCCCCCTGTACACCACTCTCCCGGAGATCCAAATGGAGGGGTATTTTACCTCCGGAATCTTTTGTACAAGGAGGAGCCATCATCATTTTTGTTTATAAGGGAAACCGACTCATACACCAGAACCGGAAACGTCCGTTGGGACTTCACCGGCCCCTTGATGTACGGGGTGGTACTGCCTCGGGCGTGAAAAAATCCTTTACTATCACGTAAAGAGGAAAAGTCCACTACCACCTACCATATTGCAAGTACACTACACCATCTCCAGATCTGATTACTGATAATTTGCAGTAGCTAAAAAGGTCATGTAAGCTTTTTCAAAATAGTATTAAATACATATATAGAGTTCTCTGGCTATACAAGTGATGGTTTCTTCTTAACAATCAGTTTCACCTTTTACATCATCGTCAGGCAGATTTTTTTTATTTCCCATCAATATCTCTGGTCTTGTTTAACTTGGAAAGAAAATATTCTACTGTAGTGCAGAAATTAAAAATTACATGAAGTCAAGGACTCTCAGTTAAAGCCTACCTGCAACTGAGTTTACTACAATATAAACAAGGTACAAAATGTAAAGTCATAAAGGATAACTTTGGAAACTTATTACTAGCAATGGAAGGCATTGCTAAACACTGGAAAGCTTATCTAGAAGAATTGTTTTGTGGAACAGCTAAGATAAGAACAAATTCAAAAGGACAAATAAAACAACTTTTACAACTAATTGTGAAACATAAATCAGGAGAAGCGTCCAGTTATGAAGAGTAAAACTGTTAAAAAATTGGGAGTGGGTGAAAATGCAACCAGCACTATACAATAAATGTACAGTCATCTCACGAAGATTCTGCTGTTCATAATGAAAGTAAAAGAAACGGACAAAGCTAATTGCCTGCCCTGTCTCAGCAACATAATTGCTTCACTGCGCAGTTACCCTCTCACTAGACTAACATCCTGTGTAAGATACATTGACTATCCGCATATCTCTTTAATTTGGTCCCTTTGGAGGACAGGTTGGAAATAAGCATATACTGAAGCCATTCCAAATATCCTTGTACTTTATGGAAATAAATTATATACTATGTTTATACAACCTAAAACCTGTGTTATATGTTATTGCAAAATTTTGGCTGGGCTCCTTCAGAAGAATTTGATATTACCTTTCAATAAGTGAAGATTGGAACCTGTTGAGCACTGATAAGTACACTTGGGAAAACCCAAATCACTACAACACATCTTTTTAAAAACCGGATGATCATTTCACTAACAAAGTGAGCGTCATCAGAGAATGCAAAAATTCTAAACGACATACAACGAAACATCATCTTTTATACTGAGCCTTAGGTAAAAACTGATACCGAGAGGGGGACGAAATCACAGGCACATTTTCTGTGCATTGTACTTTAATGCTGGACGAGGTTTTTGAACTGCCGTTATAACTTTACCTGACAAACTTCGGAATGTTTACTATCAAAGACAGAATGCAAACAAAGGGCTATAAAACAGTGGCGGCGCTCGGTTTAACGAACTTTTGTTTTTGTTGCCTTAGAAATATAAATACTCTCGTACGCATCAAGCCTTGCTGGTTATCTAACACTTATCAAAAATGTGTTGTGGTGATTTGACTTACTCCAAGTGTACTTATTACCTTTTAAATTCAAAATGCCAAATATCACTTACTTGCACACAAACACTAACATTTGCCATAAGTTAATACACTCCAAATGCTTCCTACACAATAATTATTTCTATTTATTCCATATTTTTAGTCAACTTTCATTAAAAAAATGCTTATAGAAGAACGACTTTCAAATGTTCGATTTTTTATTCAAATAAGCGCGAATTAGAGCCGATAGAACCCACATCTGAGGTCAGTTTAAGACTTTATATGAAAATTCTGGAAATTCACTACCATAACACACTTGTTGCGTCCCGACTTTTGTTAACATTTTATGCTTTAAGTAGAGCAAAAATAACATTACCTTGACATAACATTAAGCTCTCATTTGATACATTAAAATTGTTTAAAAAAGAGAATTAAAACCTATCCCTGGCAAACGAAACACCTTTTGCCGTTGAGGCCATTGTGACTACCATATTTCAGATAATTATTAATATTTCAACGTAAATTATTTTTTATCTACAATAAAAAACAAAATTTTACCTTCTTCACCATCTATTTCTTCTTCATTACTTTCGGAGTTAGATTCTTTTTCATCTAAATCATCATCACTTTCTTGGTTGCTTGATATTTGACTAATTTTTAAATTAGTTCTCTCTTCTAACTGTAATTCTAAATGCTTCACCTTTTCATAAAGATCCTTATCTTTATTTTCTTTAGGTGTAAGTGGGCCCAAACTGCTTACTTGTTTAACAAAATCTTCACTATGAGAATCACTATCATCTGAATCATCATGATCTTCATTATTTATATCATAATCTATATTTCTAAGAATTTCTTCATCATCTTCTTTAAATATCACTTTTCTCCTTTTGCGACCATCACTTTCTACTATTTCTTCTTTCAAATTATTTTTTACCTTTGCTAGTTCATTCTGTAAATCATCAATCAGATCTCCAGCATTATCTTGCCTCTCTTGCTCTTTATTTGCTTTCTTTTTCTTCTTTTTACCATTACTATTTTCAGGATGTACTTCACTTTCAATTATCTTTACATCTGAGAAAAGAGGGGCATCAGAATGTGTAACTTTAACATCTGCAGTTTCTTTTTCTTCTATGAATGTTGAAATAATATTCTGTTCTTCATCATCTTCATCCTTTTGTTTATAGCTGTGCGAACCACCTAATTCTATATACACTGCATCTTTGTCATACACAATACCACCGACTCCAGAAAATGGGGCATATATAAGCTTTTCTTTATCAATGAGGGCCCTTTTCTTTATCTGCTCTGGCAATGGACAAGGATCTGGCAAATATGAAATATCATGTATCCTGAAATCTCCAAGACCTGCAAAATATTACTTCTCATTAATATCATTACTTAACACTGAAATACAAATTTGCATTTGTGACAAGTATATACAATACTTACCAGCAATATGAACACTTGTATCTTTTTTTAAAGGAACTCCTCTTATATAACCATATAATGATACAGTTCTATCACAGTTTGGATTATTTCTTATCAATTCTTGGTTGGTTAAGTCTTCATACCTATCACCCAATAAATAACTGTGAGTTGTCCTCCAAACAAGAGGTCTAAATTTCATTACAGAAATGAATCTCCCTAAATTCCGAATCTCATTCCTCAAATACTCTCCATGCAAAATTCCTGAGAGATAGAACAATTTGGCACCGGAATAAACTTCTGTCCAAAAGCGATGCTTTAAAACTTTTTTGGTGTTCTTCAAGGTTTTACTATTTTTTATCATATCTAAGTGTGTCAAAACTCCCATAATGCGTGGCATTCCATGTACCTGGCATATGTTTAAGAACTCAAATATTTCCATCTCAAAACCAAAATTTGCATCACACAGAAGTAACACTAAATCTGCTACTTTGGCCAGGTCAATCATGCTGTTTATATCGTTGTTACATTCGATAAATGTTATACGCCGTTTTTTACCAGTTACAATAGTAACTGGTCCTTTAATGTCTGTAAGCGGTGACCTTGTAAAGAGTTTGATTAAGTTATTAATCACAGTAGTTTTTCCCACTTTGGGTGGACCAACAACTGCAACCAGTATTGGTGGTGGTTCCAAAGGTGTTCTGTCAACTTCAGGTAAATGATATTTCTTAGTAAGAACATCTTGTTTCCTTCGAAATCTCCGTTCTGCTCTAATAGCCGAATTAAACGCAAATGCTTTGGGATTGTTCTGTTTGTCTGCATTCACTACCTTCTTCTTTTCTTTCTTATCTGCTTTTCTACCTGAAATTTAACAGAAAAATAACTTGTTAATTGTTGGTAACCAAGTAGTTGGAAACCAAGAAGTAATAAAATACACAACATGCTAATTTAGTATTTGGATTATTTACCTACATGGATTACTTTAATGATAAAAATTGTATACACTTAAGACGTAAAAGTATAAAAAAAGATGATACATACAACATTTACATGAATGTATAAAATTTAATTACATACCAGAATGTCTCTCCCTGTGGGGTTTCTTCTTATCGAAAGCATCAGTTAACGAATCCGCCATTTTTTAGTAAAATACCTACTTCATTTATCAGCATGCATATATCACCCCAAAAGGTCAGAATTTAGTTTCTTACTACTTTCTTGTACGTAACATCAACAATTCAACATTCAACTAAACTCGTGATCTCGTGGTTAGTGTCTAGTGTTTATTTGGTATTTTGTTTGAGGTTATGTGTCGTGTTAAATAAAATTTGTACTTCCAAGCTACTGTACTTATATTGGTTTGTATGAACTACTAGATACTAACAGTCAAAAGTCGTTTTCCAGCGCTGAAAGTTTTGTTCAAGATTGATGAATATCTTCACTTAAAGTCATTTTATTAAAGGGGTTGGTCATTTTCTGATGTAGAATCCACTGCAATGGGGTTATCTTGATTATAATTTGACACTAGTGTCATAACTGTCAAATAAGTTTTGTAGCTATTATTTGTTTTGTCCATTACTTGAAATATAATTATTAGCTTTAGCTTATGCACAATAAATGTACTTAACTTTAGTCCATGTACATGTTGTGCTTGAAAGTAATCACTTTCGATACATATATAGACAAGCCGTTAAAATAAGGGAATTAGGTAAATAAACCAAATGAATTCTAGTCACACCTTTATTAAATCATTATTATCGTGTTCTCGAGACTTAATTCTGTCATGCCTATTACTTGAATTTGTCATTGAAAAAACTTATAAGTCAAAGAATGATAATATGCACAAAACACATTATTTTAACAAAACAAAAACGTTCTGTAGCACTTTGCTAATCCTACAATGTCACCCTTATTGTTACTTGCTTTACAGAAGTCAGTACCTGCTTCCCGACTTACATTTTGGAATCACTTTTAGCGGAATAAATATAAGTGGGTAGGTATAATAAATTTATTTTAGATATGAAGGTAAAGGTTTACTTTCGGGGCGCGCGTTCGATTTTTATGAAATTTTGTATATAGACGTGTTTTAGGGTGTAGATGACGAAAATCACAATAAAAAAAACAGGCAGAATCCAACTTTTGGAGTTATTTGGACATTTTTGTAGGAAAAACGTAAGTTGTGCTCACTTTTGCGGCATGTTTTTGTCACATTTTGCACATTTTCGGGGGTCGTTTGTTTTATATGAAGCCAAAGAAGGGTGTATTCCACTATTCTAATTCATTTTCACATAGCTAGTGCACCCCCTTAATTGTTTATGTGTCTCTGAAAATTACCCTTCTTTTCATCGTATAAATTGAAATTGACATTTTACATATAAAGCCAACTTAATGTCAGATGTCAATTTCAACTTATACGATGAAAAGAAGGGTAATTTTCAGAGACACATAAACAATTAAGGGGGTGCACTAGCTATGTGAAAATGAATTAGAATAGTGGAATACACCCTTCTTTGGCTTCATATAAAACAAACGACCCCCGAAAATGTGCAAAATGTGACAAAAACATGCCGCAAAAGTGAGTACAACTTACATTTTTCCTACAAAAATGTCCAAATAATCCAAAAGTTGGCTTCTGTCGTCATTTTGATTGTGATTTTCATCATCTACGTCCTAAAACACATCTATATACAAAATTTCATAAAAATCGAACACGCGCCTCGAAAGTAACTTTACCGATATGAAAGTTAAACATGTAATGCTAAACTAAACTAATTAATTAAATAGTGACAGCTATATTCAGCCGCCTGCACCATAAAGCAATCCCTGTTCTAACATACAAGTCGCATCAATATCAATTTATAAAGAACTTAAGAAAATGAGACGGGATAAGAAAGGACTAAAGAAAAAAAGAGGGTGATTATCTACTTATCAACATATTTCCGTATTTATGCCTAAAAGTCAGATCCTATTGACACAGCTTGGTGTAGTGTATGTGAACTTTTGAGGCTTTTTAGAATGATAAGGTACAGTATCCAAGTTTTTTCTCCACATATTAACACTGTAAGTATGTCAGAGTTATGTATGACAATATTTCATGTAGCGAGTAGGAAACTTGTACTAAGGATCTTCAAGAAAAAGCACATCGTTTGTAATTTGTAGCGATTCTACACATCCCACTATATCATTTTACTTAACTATTTTTGGGTTATCAATTCGAAGCCAACAACAATTATATAAAAAAATAACTATTTATTTGAGATCAGACGTCTATGTACCCAACAGGCATAATTTTACCTTTTTATTATAAGCACTAAAGTATTGCACCAACACTTGACAAAAAGCTGGAATTACTTTGCACTGGCAACTGTCAGAGTCATACTTTGCTGCAAAACGAGCACACTCACTAATCGCGTCCACACAGAATTCATCACACTTTATTGAAGTTTCTTATTATTCTAGAGCATTTTTGTTCTCATGTTCAATACGAATTTTGCTCTGCTAAAGAAAAATTATTTAACTAGCATATTTACATTTTTCTTGAGCATCCTCTTGTATATTATTGCCAAATACCTATATATAAATTCTTGTGCGGTGCCAATTTAGTGGCACAATTTACTCAAGTAATGCCTAAACCAAACATTCATAAAATGTGTAGAAAATGATTCATTCTACATTTATTTTTTATTTACTTTTAGTGAATTTTCTTAAAAAAAATTCACTAATGAGGAGATCCCGACTTTCGAATTTTGAAAAAATTTCTTCAAATGAGCGCTAATTAGGACCCCTGGAACCCAAATCCGAGGTCGGTTTCAGACTTTATATGTTTATATATATATATATATATATATATATATATATATATATATATATATATATATATATATATATATATATATATATATATATATATATATATATATATATATATATATATATATATATTTATATATATTTATATATTTATGTGTCACACCTATAACTAAAAAAATAATGGACTGATTTTGATAAAACTTGGTGAATACCTTCCTTTCACAAGTGGCTTGGATAAGTTCGTTAGCCAGGAAAATCCGCCGAGGTTTTCCCGGAAAATTTTGTGTTTTCTTTCGAAAAAAATCGAAAAAAATTTATTTCTCCGGAATTAACAAAGTAAGGGCAACCAAATTTCACACGCGGGTTTATATCATTATGGGTAAAATACCTACGAAAATTTAGCTCTGTAGGTTAAAGGACAAAAAAGTTACAGGCATTTAAATAACAATAAATTTGGGTTTTCCTCAAAACGTCAAAATCGCGATTTTAAACGTCAAAATTGGTGAGTACCTTCCTTTCGCAAGTGGCTTGAATAAGTTCGTTAGCCACGAAAATCCGCCGAGGTTTTCCCGGAAAATTTTATGTTTTCGAAAAAAAATTATATCTCCAAAATTAACAAAGTAAATTTCATACGCGGGTTTATATCATTATAGGCAAGTTACCTACCAAAATTTAGCTCCGTAGGGTAAATGACAAAAAAGTTACAGGCATTCAAAGAAAAATACATTTGGCTTTTTCTCAAAACGTCAAAATCGCGATTTTAAACGTCAAAATTGGTAATATTTAGGCAATGAACCTGACACTAATATGAGCTATGGAAGGAAAATGTCTCAAGAATAATGTTTTACAAAGCCTGAAGTCTTAGTTTCAATCGTCATTGTCCTTCATTTTACTAAAATATTCCCAGAAAATTCATTTCAAATAGACCCTTTCTCTGATGTTTTGCCTGTCGGTTTAGTTAAGTTGATGCTTTCGCTGTAGGTTTAGTGAAGTTTATGGTTTAACAGTCTATAATTTTTAGCTAATTTACGTAGAACAAATTCGTTACTGCATTTTAGCAGATTTTATCGAAATATGATGCATGTTTGTAAGAAAAAATTTGGACACAGTAAGTGCGTTTTGGTAGCAAATTTTCATTAAGTCCTCCAAATTTCAATAACTCATTTGCTATTAACGTAAGTTTTGTTGGTTAGGAAACCAACATTTAACTGTATTTTCGGAAATTTTTTGTATGAACGCAGCAAGGGCGTTTTGGTTGCGAATTTTCATTAAATGTTTCAAATTTCAATAACTCAATTTGCTATTAACCTTAGGTACATTGGCTAGGAGACCAGTTTTCTCAGAAACATTTAAAGTTTATTTTCCGAAAAGTTTTGTACATTTTCAAATAATTATTTTGATAAAATATGATACACTGTTCCTACTATATAGGTTATACCGGTAACCAAATTGATGCCTGCTCGCATTAGAGCGATATATTTGTAATTAAAAACATTTTTATGAAAATTCACTTCCATAACGCACTTGCTGCGTCCAGAGTTTTTTTATTAATAAATATAACCTATTGTTGGTAAACAAAAGCTGTTTTAAGTTTGAACGCCAGGATTTTTGATCAGTCTCAGAGGTGGGTCAAGACAGTAAGCAGTTTGATCAAGACCGTAAGCAGATTAATCAAAACCAAGAGCTGACATTTGCTAATAGAATACCGTATTTAAGACCGCAAGTATATATGTCATGATAAATCCAGGCTGGAAAATGCTTATAGATATCATTCTTTTTATACTGTAGTCAGAGGGTAACTGTCAGCTGTCATCTGTCAGCATTCTAAAATTCTAACTAACAAAACGTTTATGAGTTGTAGGAAGTATAACTAGAATCGTCTTTAATTCGGTAATATCAAGGAAATTTGGAAGCAGTTTGTGATCTTATAGCTTTTAAAATTGCAATGGCTACCGCTTTAGATTATTACCCTGGTGATTCACCCTCAGATTGGATGAATGCTGCTCATAGCACCGGTGTAAGTAAAATATTTACTCATATAGGTTATGTGTATCATAAATGACTTGTTACTTTTTCAAATTTGTATTTAGACTTCTATAATGGCAGCAGAATTCGATGGTGGAGTCGTAATAGGTGCTGATTCAAGAACTACCACCGGGTTTGTATGTTAAGATGTAAACCTATTTAAAAATTTATTGAAATCCTTTCCTTAGGGCTTACATTGCGAATCGAGTGACAGACAAATTGACCAAAGTAACAGACCGTATCTATTGCTGTCGCTCTGGATCTGCGGCTGATACACAGGCAGTTGCTGACATAGTTGCTTATCATCTCAATTTTCATGGGTAAATATGTTCTTGAGTAAGATAAGTAGATATAGCTCAAGTTATAATTAAATAATTTATATTAACAAAATCTGTTAAGTTGTTCTGTACTTCTTGTTTATCTCTAAACTATGGTTAGCCTGCTTAGGCCAAAATTGAGTGCATATACTTATCATTAAGCCTTAAAAAAGATATTGGCATACCTAAAGAATGACTTAAGTTTGTCAGTTACTTTCTATTCATAACAAGTAGATATAAATATTTATCTTATATCTCACTGTTTTAAGAATGGAACTTGGTGAAGAACCATTAGTGGAGACTGGAGCTGCTGTTTTCAGGGAACTCTGCTATAACTATCGTGATTCCCTTATGGCTGGAATTTTAGTAGCAGGATGGGACAAACGTAATGGTGGACAGGTGTATTCTATCCCAATAGGTGGGATGTGTGTCAGACAGGCTGTGTCAATTGGTGGATCAGGTTCCAGTTATGTTTATGGTTATGTGGATGCTAACTACAAACCCAACATGAAAAAAGAAGAATGTGTTAATTTTATTACTAATAGTAAGTAAATTGTTTTATGTGTTGCAAAGGTTTTGTATATGTACATACTAAGAAGGTAAGAGACTTCAACAACTGTAGAGTCCTCTTTTTAAATGTTGACACTTAGTTTAATATGATATTATTTATCACACAAGAATAAAATGCTTGAATTATTAAAATGAGTGTGAAATTTATGTTAACAGAATGTTAAAAAACTCTGGACGCAGCAAGTGTGTTATGGAAGTGAATTTTCATAAAAATGTTTTTAATTACAAATATATCGCTCTAATGCGAGCAGGCATCAATTTGGTTACCGGTGTAGCCTATATAGTAGGAACAATGTACCATATTTTATCAAAATAATTATTTAAAAATGTACAAAAATTTTCCGAAAATAAACTTTAAATGTTTCCGAGAAAACTGGTCTCCTAGCCAATGAACCTTAGGTTAATAGCAAATTGAGTTATTAAAATTTGAAATATTTAATGAAAATTCGCAAACAAAACGCCCTTGCTGCGTTCATACAAAAATTTTCCGAAAATAAAGTTAAATGTTGGTTTCCTGACCAACAAAACTTACGTTAATAGCAAATTCAGTTATTGAAATTTGAAGAATTTAATGGAAATTTGCTACCAAAACGCACTTACTGCGTCCAGATTTTTTCTTACAAACATGCATCATATTTCGATAAAAAATGCTAAAATGCAGTAACGAATCTGTTCTACGAAAATTAGTTAAAAATTATAGACCGTTAAACAATAAACTTCACTTAACCTACAGCGAAAGCATCAACTTAACTAAACCGACAGCCAAAGCATCGGAGAAAGGGTCTATTTGAAATGAATTTTCTGTAAATATTTTAGTAAAATGAAGGGCAATGACGGTTGAATCTGAAACTAAAGAGTTCGCAGAACACTCTTCTTGCATCATTTTCTTTTCACAATCCGTATTTGTTTCACGTTCTTTGCCTAAACATTGCCAATTTTGACGTTTTAAATTGCGAGTTTGACGTTTTGAGGAAAACTCCAAAATTTGTTTCTGTAGCTGCCCTTAACTTTTTTGTCCTTAAACTTAGAGACCTAAATTTTGGTACATGGTTCACTCTTTATAATACAAATACGCGTACCAAATTTGGTTGCCCTCACTTTGTTATTTCGGAGATATGAATTTTTTTAGAAAGAAAATACAAAATTTTTCGGGAAAACCTTGTCCGATTTTCCTGGCTAACGAACATATCCAAGTCACTTGCAAAAGGAAGGTACTCACCAAATTTGATCAAGATCGGTCTATTATTTTTTGAGTTATCGGTACGATATATATATATATATATATATATATATATATATATATATATATATATATATATATATATATATATATATATATATATATATATATATATATATATATATATATATATATATATATATATATATACATATATATATATATATATATATATATATATATATATCTGTTATTATATATATTATTATTATTTTTTAAAGAAAATTCCCTAAACAAGAAAATTTGAATCACCAACGACTTACGGGCCACCTGTAATTGTAAAAATATTTTTTTAAGATGTAGCTGAAGACACCCTATAATTAATGTATACAATTTTTTTCCGTTTCTTGCATAATAACGGATATATTGGGCTTTAAAGATGTTTTGCGAAAATTCGACAAAAAATCGCGACTTTGACGTTTTGAGGAAAATCCAATATTTTTTTTTAAATGCCTGTAACTTTTTTATCCTTTAACCTACAGAGCTAAATTTTGGTAGGTAACTTACCTATAATGATATAAACCCGCGTACCAAATTTGGTTGCGCCTACTTCGTTAATTTTTGAAAGAAAACACAAAATTTTCCGGGAAAACCTCAGCGGATTTTCCTGGCTAACGAACTTATCCAAGCCCTTGCTTTGTTTATTCCGGAGATATACCATATAAAGTCTGAAACCGACCACGGATTTGGGTTCCAAGGGGTCCTAAATAGCGCTCATTTGAAGAAATTTTTTCAAAATTCAAAAGTCGAGATCTCATTAGTGAATTTTTTTAAAGAAAATTAACTAAAAATCGATCTGTATAGTTTAAATGTTATTTTATGCCCTTTTGCAGTAGTGCAATTTACATTAGAAATGCTACTTAGTTTATTAATTCACAGTTTTTGCTTAAATATGGTGGTTTTTAATCAAATCAGACAGCAACCATTCCTCAATATTGTCTGAAGTGTTATTTCCATGTTCCGTTTTATATAGCAGGAAATATGTCAAATGCATTGTATTAGATACGGAATTTGCAAATGGCACATGCAGTATGTAGATAATAAGCCATTTTACATAATTCTGACTTCTGTATTGTTAAAGCTTGTAAACGCTCATCAATTTTGTAAACTGACCAAGTAAAACTGACTTCTCAAAAAATGGCTATTCATTCTTGTTTCTTGTAACCTGAACTGAAAATTGCGAAATTTTACACAAGTAAAGCTACTTCTGATTCATCTGGCTGGGTTATTTTATCAGTTCTGTTATTTAGTTTAGAATAGTATCCTTTACTTCACATGTTACAAGCACAAGCTTAGGCTTATTGGTAAAACATGTTGTAACGTTAAGAAAAACAAATTATTACTTACTATATACATATATCCAATGCCCTTTCCAACACATGCAAAGATCCTAATCATAGATTTGCAAAGCATTTAGACAAATGAAACAAAAAATATGAAGAACTTTTATTAAATGATGAACTTGTTAAACAGAAAACTAGACGTTTTCAACCATTGATGACCACTGGTAAAGTATAATATATGTTCAAACAGGTAGTTATACAGGGTGCATAAATAGTATTGCACTGAACAGGATTATGCAGAATTGGTTTGATATTTGGTGGGGTTAAGTTATACATAAACAGTGCTGCAGATCACTAAGTAAGATTGGAACCTGTGATGAGCACTGATAAGTACACAATTTGAAGTCTTTCTTTGTCGGGTGCTGACTGGATACCAAATTTGAAGTGTATCTCAATTCTTTCGAAAGTTATTGCGCCTACTAACAGACAGGCGTACAAACCGACAGACAGACATACATTTTGTTATCAACATCAAGTTTTCTATATGTTTTGGACATTTTATGCCGTTTTACCAAAAAAATATTCAAATTTCTGTCGCTGATATTCCACGCCCACTCATTCAACCCCTAATTTAATTTCAGCGCAGAATGTTTGATGAAATTGAGAGTTTACTAATAAGCAAACCCTAAAACGTTATATTACTCGAGTTTTAAAGAAAAAAATGTCAATTTTCACCAAATCACCCCCCATTCATCACCTACCTCTGGAGCGATTTTTCCCAAAAACAATCCGAACCGTTCGATTGTGGGGTGCTAACTGCATACAAAATTTGAAGACGATATCTCAATTCGTTCTAAAGTTATCATTGCTACAGACAGACAAAAAAAAATTCGTTCCCAAATCATTTTTTTTAATGTTTTGACACTTAATTTTTGTCGCCAATGCCATACTTCCACATGTATTGATGATGTGGAAGTAATACCCATATTTTGATTTGAGTTTAATTTGTTTTGTGCAACTGGTCTTGTCAGAGGCTGCCATCTTGATTTTTAGTGAATTTTCTTTAAAAAAATCACTAATAGGGAGATCTCGACTTTTGAATTTTGAAAAATTTCTTCAAATGAGTTCTAATTAGGCCCCCTAGAACACATATCCGGGGTCAGTTTCGATTTATATATATATATATATATATATATATATATATATATATATATATATATATATATATATATATATATATATATATATATATATATATATGTATCACACCGAAAGTCGGCCGAGGTTTTCCCAGAAAATTTTGTGTTTTCTTCTGAAAAATTTTTATATCTCCGGAAATAACAAAGTAAGGGCAACCAAATTTGGTACGCGTGTTTGTATTATAAATAGCGAACCATGTACCAAAATTTATGTTTCTAAGTTTCAAGATAAAAAAGTTACAGGCAGTTAAAGAAAAAAAATTTGGAGTTTTCCTCAAAACGTCAAACTCGCAATTTTAAACGTCAAAATTGGCAACGTTTAGGCAAATAACGTGAAACAAATACGGTACACGGGTTTATATCGCTAGAGGTAAATTACGTACCAAAATTTAGCTCTGTAGGTCAAAAGACAAAAAAGTTATAGGCATTTAAAGAAAAATAAATTGGGGTTTTCCTCAAAACGTCAAAGTCGCGATTTAAAACGTCAAAATTCGCAACATTTAGACAAAGTACTTGAATCTAATACGGGCTATGGAAAGAAAATGTCTCAAGAAGAATGTTTTACAAACCCTGAAGTCTTAGTTTCAATCATCATTGTCCTTCATTTTACTAAAATGTTTCCAGAAAATTCATTTCAAATAGACCCTTTCTCTGATACTTGGCAGTAGTCTTAGCTATAGAGTTTATCGTTTAATGGTATATAATTTTTGTCGAATTTTCGTAAAAAAATTAATAAAGCTCAATATATCCGTTATTATAGAAGATACGAAAAAAATGTATACATTAATTATAGGGTGTCTTGAGTTACATCTTAAAAAATTGTACAGTCACAGGGTTGCCCATAAGTCGTTGGTGATACAAATTTTCGCCTTATTGCATTTTTACATTTTCCATAGAAATATAATGCATGTTTGTAAGAAAAGAAATTCTGGATGCAGCAAGTGGGTTATGGTAGCGAATTTTGCTTAAATGCTTCATATTTGAAAAGCTCAATTTGCTTTTAACCTATAAGGTTGACCCAGAAACCGATTTTTTCGGTTACACTAAGTTTACTTTCGGAAATTTTTGTACGTTTTCAAACAATAAAGTTATTTTGATGAAACATGGCACATTGTTTTTACTATATATGTTATACTGGTAAACAAATTTGATGCCTGCTTTCTTAAATGAAAACAACATATTTGCTATTAAAAACATTTTTATGAAAATTCACTACCATAACGCACTTGCTGCGTGCAGAATTTTATTGAATGGCTGGGTTTCATTTGGTGTCATTTAGCAGGTAATTGATTTAGAAATACAAGGTGGTATATATATTTTTTCCCTCAGGGCTCGTCCGCGGCCTCGCCGCCCCGATAGCACTGCAACCTTTGGCTTATTGTGAATTTGGTATATCATAGGGTTGTTTATTCTAAAACAATGGGGAAAATTAAAGAAAATTAAAGCAATACTTCAAATGAATAGAACAAATTTCGAAAATTCAGTTACCTTAAAAAAATTCGAATAACTGCTAAAATTGTTATCCACTCACATCTTGACAATATCTAAGTCTGTTAACAAAAGCACCCAATGCATTCTGCAGATATGCTAGAACAATGTTTGCAATCACAATTCTAATTCGAGTGTATTATGATTCACAACACTTCAAATATCCCCAGAAAAAGTCCATGGGAGTCCAGTCTGGCAACCTAGAAGGCCACTCAATCACCTATCCGTTCAGTCTTTTGATGGGGCCAAGCACCATCTCGTATACCAGATATCTTGGTACAAGGCCTGCGGATTTATTGTATTTGGTTTAAGCTCTTCTATTTTTGATACAATTTGATTTTGTAATAGTTCCAAGTAACCCACAAATGTTAATGTATCATGTATATAAAACAGGCCGATGACGTTTCTGTCCAATATTCGACATCAAACATGAAATTTTTCTGACAATTGCATGTAAATTTACAAGCTGACATGGGAATTAGCAGCATGCCAG
Source organism: Tillus elongatus (assembly GCA_964006375.1). NCBI lineage: Eukaryota > Metazoa > Arthropoda > Insecta > Coleoptera > Cleridae > Tillus > Tillus elongatus. The sequence goes on from OZ023264.1 coordinate 124,094,269, forward strand.
TGTCTACAATTATGCATGTTTACAGAACAATTTAACATAAATATATTTATTTCCATCATACACTTGACGCGTCCAGAACTTTTTAAATGTTTTTTTTTTTTTTTTTTTGCAATCAATCAAAGCTGCTATTCACTGATCTAGTTGATCCTTTTGGTAAAGTTTAGATGCCCCAAACTTTATACCAATACTGTGCTACATGAGCTACGCATATATTTTTTTAAAGACAGGTTATTTTATATTTTTTATCTAAAATATAATTTATCTAAAATATAACTTTAATATAAGAATTATTTCAGCTCTGGCCTTGGCAATGTCACGAGATGGTTCATCAGGTGGTGTTGTACGCTGATATTCCACGCCCACTCATTCAACCCCTAATTTAATTTCAGCGCAGAATGTTTGATGAAATTGAGAGTTTACTAATAAGCAAACCCTAAAACGTTATATTACTCGAGTTTTAAAGAAAAAAATGTCAATTTTCACCAAATCACCCCCCATTCATCACCTACCTCTGGAGCGATTTTTCCCAAAAACAATCCGAACCGTTCGATTGTGGGGTGCTAACTGCATACAAAATTTGAAGACGATATCTCAATTCGTTCTAAAGTTATCATTGCTACAGACAGACAAAAAAAAATTCGTTCCCAAATCATTTTTTTTAATGTTTTGACACTTAATTTTTGTCGCCAATGCCATACTTCCACATGTATTGATGATGTGGAAGTAATACCCATATTTTGATTTGAGTTTAATTTGTTTTGTGCAACTGGTCTTGTCAGAGGCTGCCATCTTGATTTTTAGTGAATTTTCTTTAAAAAAATCACTAATAGGGAGATCTCGACTTTTGAATTTTGAAAAATTTCTTCAAATGAGTTCTAAATTAGGCCCCCTAGAACACATATCCGGGGTCAGTTTCGATTATATATATATATATATATATATATATATATATATATATATATATATATATATATATATATATATATATATATATATATATATATATATATATATATATATATATATATATATATATGTATCACACCGAAAGTCGGCCGAGGTTTTCCCAGAAAATTTTGTGTTTTCTTCTGAAAAATTTTTATATCTCCGGAAATAACAAAGTAAGGGCAACCAAATTTGGTACGCGTGTTTGTATTATAAATAGCGAACCATGTACCAAAATTTATGTTTCTAAGTTTCAAGATAAAAAAGTTACAGGCAGTTAAAGAAAAAAAATTTGGAGTTTTCCTCAAAACGTCAAACTCGCAATTTTAAACGTCAAAATTGGCAACGTTTAGGCAAATAACGTGAAACAAATACGGTACACGGGTTTATATCGCTAGAGGTAAATTACGTACCAAAATTTAGCTCTGTAGGTCAAAAGACAAAAAAGTTATAGGCATTTAAAGAAAAATAAATTGGGGTTTTCCTCAAAACGTCAAAGTCGCGATTTAAAACGTCAAAATTCGCAACATTTAGACAAAGTACTTGAATCTAATACGGGCTATGGAAAGAAAATGTCTCAAGAAGAATGTTTTACAAACCCTGAAGTCTTAGTTTCAATCATCATTGTCCTTCATTTTACTAAAATGTTTCCAGAAAATTCATTTCAAATAGACCCTTTCTCTGATACTTGGCAGTAGTCTTAGCTATAGAGTTTATCGTTTAATGGTATATAATTTTTGTCGAATTTTCGTAAAAAAATTAATAAAGCTCAATATATCCGTTATTATAGAAGATACGAAAAAAATGTATACATTAATTATAGGGTGTCTTGAGTTACATCTTAAAAAATTGTACAGTCACAGGGTTGCCCATAAGTCGTTGGTGATACAAATTTTCGCCTTATTGCATTTTTACATTTTCCATAGAAATATAATGCATGTTTGTAAGAAAAGAAATTCTGGATGCAGCAAGTGGGTTATGGTAGCGAATTTTGCTTAAATGCTTCATATTTGAAAAGCTCAATTTGCTTTTAACCTATAAGGTTGACCCAGAAACCGATTTTTTCGGTTACACTAAGTTTACTTTCGGAAATTTTTGTACGTTTTCAAACAATAAAGTTATTTTGATGAAACATGGCACATTGTTTTTACTATATATGTTATACTGGTAAACAAATTTGATGCCTGCTTTCTTAAATGAAAACAACATATTTGCTATTAAAAACATTTTTATGAAAATTCACTACCATAACGCACTTGCTGCGTGCAGAATTTTATTGAATGGCTGGGTTTCATTTGGTGTCATTTAGCAGGTAATTGATTTAGAAATACAAGGTGGTATATATATTTTTTCCCTCAGGGCTCGTCCGCGGCCTCGCCGCCCCGATAGCACTGCAACCTTTGGCTTATTGTGAATTTGGTATATCATAGGGTTGTTTATTCTAAAACAATGGGGAAAATTAAAGAAAATTAAAGCAATACTTCAAATGAATAGAACAAATTTCGAAAATTCAGTTACCTTAAAAAAATTCGAATAACTGCTAAAATTGTTATCCACTCACATCTTGACAATATCTAAGTCTGTTAACAAAAGCACCCAATGCATTCTGCAGATATGCTAGAACAATGTTTGCAATCACAATTCTAATTCGAGTGTATTATGATTCACAACACTTCAAATATCCCCAGAAAAAGTCCATGGGAGTCCAGTCTGGCAACCTAGAAGGCCACTCAATCACCTATCCGTTCAGTCTTTTGATGGGGCCAAGCACCATCTCGTATACCAGATATCTTGGTACAAGGCCTGCGGATTTATTGTATTTGGTTTAAGCTCTTCTATTTTTGATACAATTTGATTTTGTAATAGTTCCAAGTAACCCACAAATGTTAATGTATCATGTATATAAAACAGGCCGATGACGTTTCTGTCCAATATTCGACATCAAACATGAAATTTTTCTGACAATTGCATGTAAATTTACAAGCTGACATGGGAATTAGCAGCATGCCAGTGTCTACAATTATGCATGTTTACAGAACAATTTAACATAAATATATTTATTTCCATCATACACTTGACGCGTCCAGAACTTTTTAAATGTTTTTTTTTTTTTTTTGCAATCAATCAAAGCTGCTATTCACTGATCTAGTTGATCCTTTTGGTAAAGTTTAGATGCCCCAAACTTTATACCAATACTGTGCTACATGAGCTACGCATATATTTTTTTAAAGACAGGTTATTTTATATTTTTTATCTAAAATATAATTTATCTAAAATATAACTTTAATATAAGAATTATTTCAGCTCTGGCCTTGGCAATGTCACGAGATGGTTCATCAGGTGGTGTTGTACGTTTGGGAATAATAACAAAGGAGGGAATTGAAAGAAGGGTTATACTCGGAAATGAACTGCCCAAGTTTTATGAAGGATAAACTTATTTGTAATTGTGTTTTCTTTTATATGCTCTGGCACAGGTATTTTTGAGTTGATTAAAATCACTTTTTGCATATATGTTGTTTCATTTAAATATAATACTTATACTTTTTTGGCTTTAAAATTATTTTTTCATCATGTCTTAGAAGAAAACTTATAATATGACATTATTTGATGTCACTTTTCAGATTTAATTTGAATTTATTCCACTATAATTTTTGCGAACATTATTAAATTTTTATTTTTGAATTAAACCTGTTTTATTTTTTACAGAAAATCCCTTTAGGGAACATAATAGATATTAGATATAAACTTGGAGACTACTTCTATGGCTTCACAGTGAAACCAGAGCAGTGGCAACAACAATCAATGAACAATAGATATAATGACTTAAAATTGCCATTTCTATATTTTTATATATAACTAGTAATATTTCCCTTATGAGTGCCACTAGTGTTTTATAAAATTTATCTCAATTAAATTGTTGACATTCGTTTAATTTTGAAGTCAACATAATTTGTTTTTACTGATTCTTTTGTTTATAGAACTTATATTACTATAAATAATTTGGATTATTATTATTTTGAATTATAATGCTACTTTAACAGCCTGCTGTACCTAGTTATTTATCATATTTTAACATTTCAATACCTAGATGTATATGTTAGTATTAACATTCCTGCCAGTGTGACAATATCAGTTTTCACGAGCTTATATAATTGAAGAGACTACATGTTCCCAGTTGGAAATGAATATAGTTCAGCAGAGAGTTGTGATTACCTACAAAAGAGTATGAGACCAGTTAAAATTCTCAAAAATTTGGGGAAACTGCAGTATCTCAATTCGTCCCTCAAAACATGTCGTGTGTATCTCATATGTCCCCAATGTCGCGCATAAAATGACGGACATCATTTTCAAAACTAAAAAGGTACAAAAGATGCTCTCTTCTCTTAATACCAGGAAAGCCTCTGGCCTTGACGAGATCCCAGCAATTGTTCTTAAAAATTGCGCACCAGAACCTGCTCCTGTCCAGACTCTGTTTCAGATATCTTACAATAAAGACATATTCCCTAGTAACTGGAAAACTGCTCGAGTACAACCCATCCCCAAGAAAGGATCCAAAGCGCTTTCTAGCAACTACAGGCCTATTTATCTCCTTTCAGTCGTCTCTAAAGTGATGGAAAAGTATATAAACACCGAATTACTAAAATTTCTTGAAAAACAGTCTAATCCACGACAGGCAGTATGGAATCCGTCAGCGCAGATCGACTGCAGACCTCCTTTGTTTTGTCACCCATTCTTGGAACAAGTCTATGGAACTACACGGTGAATCCCAGATTGTTGCTCTAGACATATCCAAAACGTTCGACCGCGTCTGGCACGCAGCGCAACTTAATAAACTTCCGGCCTATGGCCTACCACCAAAACTTTGTACCTGGACAGCCAATTTCCTCTCCAACAGGAGCATTTTTGTTGTTGTGGATGGTCATTCCTCTAAACTGTATCCAATTAATGCAGGACTTCCTCAAGGTTCAGCTTTAGCCCCTACTTTGTTTCTTCTCCACATCAATGACCTCCTCTCTAGCACATCCAACCCAGTTCAGTTACGCATTCGACAGCACCCTCCACTCAAATATACAATATTCTAAGCCTGTCTCTTTATCCCAATTAGATGAGGATCGCAGACTCATGGAGAGTTCTGTCTCCGTGGATCTCCAACAAATATTAGACTGGGGAAGCCAAATCTCAGTCTTGCTTTCTTTCTCATAAGCGATACACAAGCCCTAGACCCATCACAATGAACAACCAAGTTATTCAAAGTAATGAGTCCTTTTCTCTTGTTGGCATTTCTGTGGATCGAAATCTTAATTGGCACCAACATGTCACATCAATTGCAGAAGCGGCTGCTAAGAAATTAGGTTTCCTCTTCCGGGCTCGCAAATACTTTTCACCAGCTAATCTCTATATCTTATATACTTCACAAATAAGACCAAACCTCGAATACTACTCCCACATCTGGGGTGCTGCTGCCGCTTCTACACTCGCTATCCTGGACTCCATTCAGAAGAGAGCTGTACGTCTCATCGGTGACCCTACCCTCACCCAAAGGCTGCCATCCCTTGCCCACCGACGTGCCGTTGGTGACCTCTCTCTCTCTTTTATAGATATCTGCACGGGCACTGCTCAGAGGAGCTTTCCTCTATAGTTCCCCCACCTGCTGCCCCCAACAGATCTACCAGGGGAACAGAGCGTAATCACCCTTTTACTGTCCAGGTCACCAGACATAGAACATCTTGTTACGCTCGCTCTTTTGTCCCGAGGACTTCCAAGTTGTGGAATACCTTGCCAGCACATGTTTTTCCTTCTCCGCCAAACCTTCAAGTCCAGAATTAACAAGTTGCCTCTTTCCTCCTTGTCAACACCCACGGTACGATAGTATTTAGGCTGTAAGCCCTCGTGGTGTGTTGTTGAAATTAAAAAAAAAATTAAAATTTTTATTTTTTTATTTTTCAGGAGAAGCATTTGAAGTTTTAGAGGACTTTAAAAATCTTTTAGGATGATTAAACTTTAATCTCTATGATATCACTCCCTTTAACAGATTATGAAAACCGTTGAAATCTAAGGGAGTGACACTATATTTATATGCCTGGCCAATTTAAAAATAGTATGTGTGAGAGCATGAAGTGGTCTCTAGCATGTAAAAAGGCATGTACAGAATCCCTCTCATTTTGACCATGGCAAGACTCGAAAAAAGGCAAAGTGATTGTTTCCAGATTTCTGCTTTGCACCACCATTAGAAGTAACATGCCAACCGTAATAGAGCTTTTATTTTGCCCACCACACCCGTCACTGTATAGTGAGACAAATTGAACATTATTATTATCGTATGACTGGAGGACTTTGTTAATACATGTTGCTGTTTCACCGACCGCCCTTTTACTAATAACCTTATGCCACGTAAAACACTTGCATTGTTTAAAAAAGATCTTATAATAGGTGAAATTATAATTAGGCAGGTTTGTTTTATAAAATAAAGCAGCCTCTTTGGATATCGGCAGATAAAGGACTTACTGTAGATAAAAGGTTCCACATTAGAATTTGTCGTTTGTAGAAGCTCAGAGTTTGGATTCATTCTTCTTGAATTCTCTTACGTTAATTTTCTCTGAATTATGCTTATCCTACAGATATTTTAATTTTGTATCTTTATCTCCTTGTTTGAGCATTTTGCACAGGAAGCACTGATCTTTCTTTGATCTGTGGGAAGACAAGTTCTTGGAAAGAAAAACATTTTAACTGAGCTCCTGGTTTTTATAATTCCAAATGTTTGTAATTCATTAGATAAAATAACGTTTATTGTTCTATCATTTCACCTCACTTAAACCATGAACAGTATTATTTTTTAATTGCATTATAAATAAATAACGATATTGTAAGTCTGTGTTACCTTTACCACTGCAACTGACTGTAATGTTGGGTTAAACTGAGGTGGTTTGCTTACTTCCAAAGCCCAGCCTATACTTCTTATAACTTGCAAATTTGAGCTACGTCAGTTCGTGCTTTCATATAAATATCACCACAATCAAGAAGTAAATCACGACTAGGCGTAAATTGACATACACATATTCGTGATGAACAAAATTCATTTAAACTGAGATACGTCAAGCAAGTAGTAGTAAATAATAGTTAAAATGTGCTGACTCCAGTTACTCCACTACATCCTATCAACAGAGAATGCAGAGTTTAGTGGGTACGCGAAGTATCTCAATTTTGCATTTTTCTGAGATACGACTTGAGGGACGAATTATGATGTAGTCAAAGTTAAGTTGCCATCAGGAATTCAGACGTAGTAGGATTTCTTGAAAAGGTAAACAATGCTGTTGGCCCTCTCACAAGAGTTACTAAAAAATGTAAAAACAACTTCATGCAATCTTGTGCTGCATAATAATCAACGCATTGTGAAACTATCTTAACATACAGTATCCAAATCATATTAAAATAACTTGATATCAACAAATGTCTACAAGATTATGGGTTTCACGAATGTTAACATAAATGATTAAAAAAGGACCCATGTGTTAATTATTCTATTTGTCGGCGGTTATTAGACAGGTACAGAGCAGGCAAAAGTAACTTTATTGACCATTTTGTAACTGTTGATGAATCTTGTGTTCATCGCTATAATCTTGAGACCACATGTCAGGGTATGGAATGGAGACACCATGGCTCCTCCAGCCCCCTTACAAGTTTAGTTCAGTCACCTGCAGGAATGGTGATGCTCACTGTTTTCTGCTGTGGCGGTGGTTCCCGACCGCAGTGTTTCCGTCAACACTACTCTGTGTTTCTGCATAAATACTCTTGACAGTTAAACGTTACATTACGTTATGCGACAGCCAGCTGTCAAGAACTACGGCAACTATAAGAGACATCACGCGATCTCTCTCCTTCTCCTCTCTACCAACCGCTACAGTGAACACACGTCCTCCACGCTCGGTCAGTTATCTGTTATGTACTCATGTACTGTTGTAATTGTATTATAGTTAAATGTATCATATAGTTTATTCAGTTAGTGAAATAATAAAGTATATTAAATGTTTACGTATGGATTTAATATCAACAAGTGCAATTAACATCCATATCTGCAATGCCAAAGGTGCAATTTTGACTGATAATTTGAAAGAATGCTCCACTATATATATATATATATATATATATATATATATATATATATATATATATATATATGTATGTATATATATATATATATATATATATATATATATATATATATATATATATATATATATATATATATATAGTGGAGCATTCTTTCAAATTATCAGTCAAAATTGCACCTTTGGCATTGCATTGCACATTGCACAGAGTCAACACCGTGTCAGTGATTCACTTTATCTAAATCCGGTGACGGAGGAGGAAGTAAAACATCATTTTTGCTCTAAATTCTCATAAAGCACCTGAGCATGACGGGATAACCGCAGATTTGTTGAAAAGGATTACTGACTCTGTAGCAAACCCTTTGTCACGTCTTATTAATAGAACAATCGAAACTGGCATGTTTCCTGACTGCCTAAAGCTAGGCGTGGTCAGGCCGCTTTTTAAATCAGGCGACGTTCTTGAAATGATCAACTACAGACCGATAACACTTATTACAAGTGTAGCAAAGATAGCGGAAATTGCGATAAAGGAGAGACTTACTTCGTTTCTTGACAAGCACAGAATATTGTCAGATAGACAGTTTGCGTTTCGAAGGGCTTGTTCGACGAATGATGCCATCGCATGTCTGGTTTCGGAAGTTTTGTCAGGCGTTTGATTCGGGTAGGCAATCTCTTGGCATCTTCGTGGACCTGGCCAAGACTTTCGATACTGTTGACCACGGAATCCTTCTGGACAAGCTGGAGGCTTATGGGGTGCGTGATGTGCCACTTAAATTGATGGAAACATAACTTGTCAGTAGGAAACAAAGAGTGGATATAAACGGGGTACTGAGTGGTGTGCAGGAGGTAGAATGTGGAGTCCCTCAGGGCAGCATATTGGGACCAATACTCTTTAACTTATACATTAACGATCTGTTGGGTCTGGAATGCGGGGGCAAGGTAGTGAGTTACGCTGATGACACTGTTATCTTCTGGAGTGGACATACTTGGGGTGAGGTGAGGAAGATGGCGGAGTCTAGTTTTAGAAAAGTCATGGAATGGCTTGATTTAAACTGCCTGACGCTTAATGCGGAGAAGACAAAGTTTTTGCCTTTTGCAGCGTACAGGAACACACTGCATACCTTTACAGACTTAACAATAAGCTATGATAGTGTTTCACAGTTGAAGAGAGCCGAATGGGTCAAATATTTGGGCATAGTAATAGATGGACACCTAAGATGGGACAAACAAGTGGAACAGGTGGTAAATAGGGTCAGGTCCCTGCTTTATAAATTCAAATTATTGAGACAGAACTTGAACACCCGAGAAATGAGAGTACTCTACCATGCCCTGGTGGAGTCGCAACTGTCATATGGGATAATTGGATGGGGAGGTGCGAGAGACAGTGTGTTTAAGGCGCTGGATGTGGTACAGAAGTGGATGCTAAAGATCATATATCGGAAGCCTATTGCTTGCCCGAGTGAATCTCTTTTCAGAGAATCGTGTCTTCTTGACTGTAGATGACTCTACTTCAAAACAGTACTGACAGAATTGTATAACCACCCTGACAGGCTGGTATTTTTTAATCACGATCATAACACGAGACACAAAAGCGGCTGTGGAGTGGACAAATGCAAAAAGAGTATCAGACAGCGAGGTCATGCATACCTGGGGCAAAAGTTGTATAACCTGACCCCCAATGAAGTAAGAGCAAGTGTTTCACTACCAGTCTATAAAAAAAGAGTGACCAGATGGCTGCTTTCTATGACTCGGGACAGAGTCAGCAGAATAATAAATAGTAATTGGTGCTAGAGCACGGCTCATATCCCTTGATCTTGTGACGACGTAGAGTTTTGGAAAATGGAAACGGGGGGAAAGCTTGATAGGGAGATATTTTATATATTGCTGTTTTCCGTTATTGTAAAGTAGAATTTAGGAAGGGTTTAAGTGAGTGGACCTTTTGCTGATTTGCTCTTGGGAGAGCTGGCAGCTTACATATAGGGAGAATTCGTTTTTAAATGTTCTGAACTCACAAATAAGTACATTTGGATACTTCGTGGGTATCGTTCTTGTTTATTCTGTTATTGTAGGCTTTATGAATAGCAAACTATGTGTGTGTATGTTTCTTCTTTTGTTGAATAAACACACATATAGATATATATATATATATATATATATATATATATATATATATATATATATATATATATATATATATATATATATATATATAATGGTACGTACTGTTCCAATTTAATAATTAAGTTGCGCAAAGCTATTAAAGTTGAGAAGAGGGGTACGCTTTCATCAACACAATGCACCAATAAGTCACATCACTTATCGCAATGTTTGTCATCAATAGTGCTGGGAACATCCAGCTTATTCTCCGCGAGTCTGTAATCGCTTCGCCCCAGGTCTGGAGAATAAGCTGAATGTTCTAATAATTTGACCCCAGCACTACGGCTGGGGGCGTAGGGTTACCAAATTCACTTTAGTATAATCCGCGATAAAATGAACATTTTCCTGGATTTGGTAGCTAATAGCGGGATTTTAAAGGCAAGGAAATATCGCAAAAATTCTACATTAGAAAATAAATCCTTATTTACTAACCAACAATAAACCACACATTTTTGAGATAAACGCAGTTGAAGCGGGCAATATTTTATGTGTTTGTAACTGTAAAATTTTTGTATTCCGCTGTTCAGTCAACAATTTTTTTCATAAAAAAAACTAAAATGTAAGTTTTTGTAATATATAAAAAACTAAAGACATACTTATTTAATTAACAATAAAAAGTAAACAACTTGGTTTACGCCACCGTTATAATAAAGTCACAACGTAGAACGATTTCACGTAAACATGTGATAATACTGAAATTTTGGGATCTGGGGAAATGTTTGTAGTCCGGGGTAAGTCCTAGTCACCTGGCAACAGTACTTGACGGGAAGAGATCTGCGACAGACAATGAAGTGAAAGTGGCCGTAGATGTTTTAGGAAGTCGAGGAAACATTTTATTTAGAATTAGGCACCTACCTATATAACCTGTAAAAATGTTAAAAGTTAAATGCGACTACGTTGAAAAATAAAATATCTTTTCATATATATTATATATATATATATATATATATATATATATATATATATATATATATATATATATATATATATATATATATATATATATATATACAGGGTGTTAAAAAAGTACGCTGCCAAACTTTAAGAGGCGAGTCATCCTTGCTTGATTTTAAGAAGATATGTTCATATAAATATAGGTCCGGAAATGCATACTTTTCAAGATAAGGGGGTGTTAAAGTTTTGAAAAAAAGTTACTGGTTTCTTCACATTTCTTAAAAACTCTACATGAAGAAACAGTTTCAAGGAAAATTGTAATTAAAATTGTTCTTCGTCTTGATAATTTCTACGTTTTCAGCAAAGTGTAGATCAAAATAGCGAACTTTTCGTTTTCCAGTGATGTACCCTCACAGGGAGATTGAAATCACATTTCATCATTTATCTCGGAAACGAGCCATTAAATCACAAAGTCAAAAGTAAATTTATTTGTGCAGATTGAGTTGCAGACTATGAAAATGGAGTCAGAATTCGAGTATATACAGTGGCGTAGAAGTGAACCCTATAAAACATTATTGACAGGCCCGTGTCTCCGCCACTGTATCGAATGAGTAAGTGTTGCCACTACCAGTGCATGACTCCTGTAGAGACAAGCACACTTGGAGAACCCAAATCACCACAACACATTTTAAAAGACCTAACGATTGTTTCGCTCACCAAGTTAGCATCATCCGAGGATGAAAATATTCTATAATTGATTTCTAGTTCTACACTTATTTATATAGACTTTCAGGTAAATGCCGAAAAACGAGAGTGGAATTATTGGGAGACCGTATTTTTTGGGGACTTTAGGAATTGGAACTTATTGTAACTTTCTTCCTAAGTCTTTTGATATGAGGTTGTGGCAACTCTTTAGACTATTTTTAACATCCAAAATGATTTTTGGTAGCGGGTTTTTATTTAGTTTTTTATACACTCCTGTCTCTATGGCGTTATAAACTTTATCTTTATATTTGCTTTTGTCCAAAATTACAACCTTATTGCCTTTGTCTCTCCCAAAAATTCATAAACCGGGAAAATCAATGAGACCTATTGTATCAGCTAGAGATTCTCCAACATACAATTTAGCAAACTGGTTGACAAATGAGTTCAGAAGCTTGTCCGTTAAACAGAAAAGTGTTTCAGTAACAAATTCACTTGAATTTATTAATAAAATTAAAGAGGTTAAATTGACTGAACCTCAAATCACGGGGGGTATAGATAGAATTAAAAAAAGTCAACTTGCCATTAACATTTTCGACAAAAACGACATTAAAAAACCTGCTAGGTAACCTAAAAGACAAGGATAGTGCGGTCAAAATATCGGGAATTTATGAAATAGGTTGTAGAGATTGTGATCTTAAATACGCGCCGGTCAAAGAGAAAGATCTATTGCAATTAGATTCAACGAACACTTAGTTTAATTAAAATACGGGACTATAGATAGATCTACCGTCGCCCGACATATTTGGGATAATAATCACCACACTAATATGAGAATCTAAAAATGTTAGAAAACCAATTGAACGCCGTCGAAAAGTATATATATATATATATATATATATATATATATATATATATATATATATATATATATATATATATATATATCGGTAAGTATAATAATAATAAAAAGTATATGAATTTGGCACCACCTCCCATCTCCAGTCATTTGATAGAGAGCTTTGTAAAATATATAAATACCGACAAAAGCTCGACCGAGAGATCGCAGGAAACAATACAGATATTTCCGACAAACGAAAAGATCAGTACGGGATCACTAAGCTATCAACTGGTTTAATAAAGAGAAGTTCAATAACCTCTTCCGGCAATTGAGGATATCATACACAAAGGTTGCGGCCCTGCGACTTAAAAATTCCCCTCTCGTTTTTCGGCATTTACCTGAAAGTCTATATAAATACGTGTAGAACTAGAAGTCAATCAGAATATTTTCATCCTCCGATGACGCTAACTTGGTTAGGGAAACGATCGTTAGGTCTTCTAAAATGTGTGGCATGATTTGGGTTCTCCAAGTGTGCTTCTCAGTGCTCATCACAGGTTCCAGTCTTCACTTACTTACTCGCGTAGAGCATGAATGATGTGACAAATTTCGGATCTCCGTCATAGGTATACAGTTTTTAAGAAATGTGAAGAAACCGTAATTTTTTTTTCGAAATTTTAATACCTTGTATCTTGAAAACTATGCATTTCCGGACCTATGTTTATAAGAACTTATCTTCTTAAAATGATACAAGGAATCGCCCCTTAAAGTTTGGCAGCGTACTTTTTTAACACCTGTATAGAATAAGAATCCATACCCTCGTAAGATGTATCATTGATTAAAAAAATATGAAAGAATTGGAAAAATAATTAGGTTTGAGTTTTATATTTTTTAAATAAATAATACTAACGCCAACATAATGTTCAACTGGAATTTCCTCCCATATTAAGTATACCTACCTATACTTACGACACGTTTTTGAATCTTTGAATCTTCATTATCTATACCAAACTTCACTACGTTATATGCGGGATCTTGAAAATGTTTGTAAAACTCCATTCCTGTGTCTCATTTTCTAGTAATAATTGTTTTGTAAATAAAATTCTTTTACTTTTGTGTTTCATTAAACCAAATTTGTTACCCCTATCTGGTGTGAATTTTGAGTTGTCTACCCTGATAATCTATTTCTTGAAAAATATACGGCTCTTAGTCAAGTCACCTACGTTAAAAAATTACTAACAAATATGAGCGTAAACAAAAGTATCAAGCAACCTTTTTTCACTAATCTCCATTGGGAAAGTGAGTAACTTTGGAAATGAAGTTGCTTTGTGTGCATTTCGAAGCAAAATAGTTTTGTAAGTACCTACATTTTAATTTTTTCTTGTATAGGTACAAATACCTAGGTATACCTTATATTTATAACCAAACATTGATATTTTTATGCTCTAATAAAAACATTCTCGCGATGAGTACAAACATATTCTGTGTAAGAAATTATAGTTTCCATTCGCTTGTTGAAAATAATTTCGAAATCAAAAAGCTGCGTGAGAGGAGATAAGATACCTTTAATGCTTTTTGCGAAACGAAGTCTCTTATTTTTTCGCCAAATTAATTATATTATCAATCTATCGATTCTAATATTTACGTCATATAAACGAAATTCTCATCACGCAAGTTAAATGACCTAAAGTTTAGTATTTATAATCTAATTCCTATTACTTAACATTTATCTATGCTGTGACATAGCATTCATCTAACGCATGTTTGCGCTTCTTGAATTAAACGCTGGGTGGGGGGAAGAACAAGAAGAATACCGCAAGGACGTAGAGGACACAGAGACAGCTGATCAGTGATCGGGATCGGTACTAGTACGATTCGTCCTTTTGTGATGTGGTTACTTATCGTGTGTAAAAAGTTGTAAAAATTATATTACGTACCTAGTTGTACAGAAAAAAAAGTAAGACAATAGTTTTGTAGGTGTGTATGCTTTCTGGGATTCAAAAATAATGGTTCAACTAATACACGCTTTTCGAAAAGCCTACTGCCAAGAGGGTGGTGGTTATGTGAAACGAGCAAATCCAGAACAATTAGAGGAACTATTCAACAAGTATGCATCTGTAGTGAAAGACAACGATAAGTATATGACCGCTGAAGATTTTGTAATTAAATTTCTTCGATTGTTTAAAGAAAAAGGTTATAATCCAGAGTCAGTAAAGTTACTTGCTGCAATCATAGACACTAGCAAAGATGGCCTTATATCATATCAAGAATTTCAGGCTTTTGAAGGTTTGCTATGCTACCCAGATGCACTTTATAAAACTGCATTTCAGCTGTTTGATATCAACGGAAATGGAATGGTTAGTTTCAATGAGTTCGTTGAGGTGATGAGAAAAATGGAACTCCATCAAAGAATTCCATTTAATATGGATTCACCTTTTATACAGTTATATTTTGGTAAAGATAAAAAACGTTTGATTCCCTACAGTGAGTTTAGTCAGTTTCTTCATGATTTTCATGAAGAATATGCGATAGAGGGATTCAGAAGGGCAGATAAGGATGGAAGTGGTTTCATCACTGTGAATGATTTTCAAAACATTATGCTCAATATTAAAAGTCATTTACTCACAAAGCAGGTGCAGTCCCACCTTCTAGAGATGACTCAGGGAACAAACATCGGACGGCGTGTGAGTTTTCCTTATTTCATAGCATTTAATTCACTTTTGAATAACATGGAATTAATAAAGAGAATTTACCTAAATGCATCTAATGGACATCGTACTCAAGAAGTTACTAAGGAAGAGTTTATGCATTCAGCACAAGTTATGTCTCAAATTACACCTTTGGAAGTAGACATACTGTTTCAGCTATGTGATGTCATTAGCCCTACAGGTAGTGTGAGAATTGTGTACAATGATTTGAATGCAATCGCTCCAGAACAGTATTACAAGCAAATTACTAATAGACTGGCCGAAATCCACGCTGTTTCAAGTCCAGAGGACAGAGGTGTTGTCATTCAAATTTTAGAGAGTGCTTATCGTTTTACATTAGGTTCCATAGCTGGTGCAGTTGGTGCCACAGCAGTTTATCCAATAGATTTAGTTAAAACTCGCATGCAAAATCAGAGAACTGGTTCATTTATTGGTGAATTGATGTACAGAAATAGTTTTGATTGTTTCAAGAAAGTGATTCGCCACGAAGGATTTTTTGGCTTATATAGAGGATTGGTGCCACAGTTATTGGGTGTTGCTCCAGAGAAAGCTATCAAGTTGACTGTTAATGATTTCGTTAGAGATAAATTTTATGATTCCAAAGGCAATATATCTCTTTATGGTGAAATAATTTCTGGTGGATGTGCTGGCGCATCACAGGTGATTTTCACAAATCCTCTTGAGATAGTGAAAATAAGATTGCAGGTAGCTGGTGAAATAGCAGGTGGTGCTAAAGTAAGAGCATGGACTGTTGTTAAGGAACTGGGCCTGTTTGGTTTATACAAAGGTGCAAGAGCTTGCCTTCTTAGGGATTTACCATTTAGTGCAATATATTTTCCAGCTTATGCTCACACAAAAGCCAGCCTGGCAGATGAAGATGGATACAACCATCCATTAAGTTTGCTAGTTGCTGGTGCTATTGCGGGTATACCAGCAGCATCACTTGTCACTCCAGCTGATGTCATTAAGACAAGACTGCAGGTTGTGGCTAGAGCAGGCCAAACAACCTATACTGGGCTTTTAGATGCTGCTAGAAAGATTTATGCGGAAGAAGGTTTTAGAGCATTTTGGAAGGGAGCACTGGCAAGAGTGTTCAGATCATCTCCACAGTTTGGAGTTACCTTGTTGACTTACGAACTCCTTCAACGAACGCTGTACATTGATTTTGGTGGAACACGTCCGTCTGGATCAGAATTGAAAGTTCCTGCCTTAGAACAACAGAAGTCACAAAATCCAGATCATATTGGTGGTTATTCTGTGTCCATTCCAATATTTTCTGGTATTGAAACTAAATTTGGTTTATGTTTACCAAAGTTTAAAACCATATAGGATTTGCTGAAGCAACTGTTTAAGAGGACAGAATGATAGACATCTAACATTTTCAAATTCAATCGTGCTGTGGTTAGTCAAATGTAAACTTTAACATAACCAAATTGTATGATCGATGCTTTGTGGGATTATTGAAAGTAAGTTTTCAATCATAATTCGTTATTTTTATTTTTCAGAAGTATTATGTAAGTAATTTTGAGTTGATTTAATTTCCTGACAAAAAATTTTTTTTTATAAATAACCCTTTAAAATAGGCACTTTTTCAATGTTTATTTTAGACCACTTCATGAAAGGAAGTCTGAGTTCTACCTAAGTAACTTATTTTAAAATATAAAACATGATTTTTCAGCTGTAAAAGATGATGTTGAAACTGTAAAAAGTACACAGTAGTATTTTATAAAGTCACAGTTTTATGTTAATATTTATTAATTCTGAAGATTAGGCTTCAAACATTTTGTCATCAGAGTCTTGCCTGGTCTTTTGGCTGTATATTGCTGCCAAATCAGTGAAAATGTACTACACAGTCCACTGCTATATTTATAGCACTGATTGTTCTAAGTGTGTATGTGGAGCTGCTCTGTCTTGCTGAACGCATATTATTTGTTGTCAGTTGGGTTAATCTCTATAAGCCACTATAAAGGCAGATTTAGTGGTGTGGTAACCTGTTATCAGACATTTGCTTCTATATGAGAAATATAGTTGCTTGTTGTTGAATTGTAATTCTGTGAACAATTTTTTCATATACAAAATACTCATTCCTGATCACGAAGCATATTTGAACCGATGTTTTTATGAATTTCTTGTATATTTTGATGACACACATGGTTTAGCTCAAGAACTAACCATTATCAATATACTGTGTCAATTACTTGTGGAATAGATTCTACTTGCTTTTAGAACCCCATTTAAGTAACTAAAGGCCCTTTGTTTATTTATGTAAGCCAAAAATTAATGATTATATTTTTAGAAAGATTTATTTATTGAGGTGCTTATAAAGTCAATGCCCATTTAACCTGAACCACCTTAATAAAGAATTCTCACTAGCAGAGTCAGACTAATTAAAAAAAGTCTGGACGCAGCAAGTGCGTTATGGAAGTGAATTTTCATTAAAATGTTTTTAATAGCAAATGTGAGCAGGCATCAATCTGATTACCAGTATGGCCTATGTAGTAGAAACAATGTACTATATTTTATCAAAATTACTTCTTGTTTGAAAATCTACAAAAGTTTTCTGAAAAGAAACTTAATTGTTGGTTTCCTAGCCAACAAACCTTACATTAGTAGCAATTTGAGTTACTGAAATTTGAAGGATTTAATGACAATTCGCTACCAAAACGCACTTACTGCGTCCAGATTTTTTTCTTACAAATATGCATCATATTTCGATAAAAAATGCAAACAGGCATTAACAAATTTGTTCTACGAAAATTAGCTAAAAATTATAGACCGTTAAACCATAAACTTAACTAAACCTACAGCGAAAGCATCGACTTAACGTAACGTAAAGAAAACACAAAATTTTCTGGGAAAACCTGGTCCGACTTTACTGACTAACGAACTTATCCAAGCCCTTATAAAAATTCACTACCATAACGCATTTGCTGTGTCGGGACTTTTTTATTTTAGATTCAATTTCACATCCGTTCATATTATGGTACTTTTTATAGATTGAGAATAATGCGGTTATTTCTGCAATCCCACCCAGATACCTTCATTAAATGTAACAGTGTTTTCCAATACACATTATTAAATGCATTTTCCAGGCCAAAAATAATAAAGGTATTTCAATTATTTTCAAGCTCCTTTCTCCTATTGTTTTTAAGTGCCCGCACTGCTTCTCTAGTTCCTCCTTCTTTTTTTTTTAATTTCAACAACACACCACGGGGGCTTACAGCCTAAATACTATCGTACCGTGGGTGTTGACAAGGAGGAAAGAGGCAGCTTGTTAATTCTGGACTTGAAGGTTTGGAGGTTCTGAGGAGAAGGAAAAACATGTGCCGGCAAGGAATTCCACAACTTGGAAGTCCTCGGGACAAAAGAGCGGGCATAACAAGATGTTCTAAGTCTGGTGACCTGGACAGTAAAAGGGTGCATTCGCTCTGTTCCCCTGGTAGATCTGTTGGGGGCAGCAGGTGGGGGAACTATGGAGGAAAGCTCCTCTGAGCAGTGCCCGTGCAGATATCTATAAAAGAGAGAGAGGTTACCAACGGCACGTCGGTGGGCAAGGGATGGCAGCCTTTGGGTGAGGGTAGGGTCACCGATGAGCCGTATAGCTCTCTTTTGAATGGAGTCCAGGATAGCGAGTGTAGAAGCGGCAGCGGCACCCCAAATACTAAATTGGTCTAAATTTGAACTGATCTTCATCCAGTCAACTCTATTAATCATATTCTATTTTGTACTTTGATTAGGATAATATTCCCCACATGTCTGTATGCCTATTGCCCTGTGCTGGTTGCATTATTAATTGTTATTTATTTATCGAGTTCATTTGTAAAACAAAATAAAACCAATAGGAAACTTATGTAAGGTAACAAGAAAAATTAAAATTAATTTTCCTGAAAACGATGAATTTTAGCAACAATAAACAAGTAACAAAATAGGGCTGCAAATTGAATCAAAACTTCCACATAGCTGTGATAAATCTACTCTCCTCAGAAATTCAGGTTCCATGGCTTGATCACAAAGAAGATATTCATATTCCTGTACTCATAAACTTTTGAAACGTTATATAACTCGAAAGTTTTAACGAAAAAATGTCAATTTTTACCAAATCACCCCCTATTTATCCCCTACCCCCTGAAGGGATCTTACCTAAAAACAATTCGAAGCGTTCCTTTATCGGGTGCTAACTGGATACCAAATTTGAAGATTGTACCTCAATTCGTTCGAAAGTTATTGCGCTTACTAACAGATAGGCTTGCAGGCCTACAGACAGACTGACCGACAGACCAAAAAAAATTCGTTGTAGAATCAAGTTTTCTATATGTTTTCAGACATTCTACGCCATTTTAGCAAAAAAAATTCGAAATTTCTATCATAGATGTTCCACCCGCCCCACATTCAACCCCTAATTTAATTTCAGCACAGAATACCTGATGTTTGATAAAATTTAAAGTTTTCTAATAAACAAACCCTAAAACGTTATATTACTCAAGTTTTAACGAAAAAAAAGTCAATTTTCACCAAATCACCCCCCATTCATCCCCTACCCCCTGGAGGGATTTTACCCAAAAACAATCCGAACCGTTAGTTTGCCGGGTGCTAACTGTATACCAAATTTGAAGACGATATCTCAATTCGTTCTAAAGTTATCGTGGCTACAAACACATAGCCATACAGACCAACAGGTCGACAGACCAAACATTTTTCGTTCCCAAATCATGTTTTAGTGAATTTTCTTTAAAAAAATTCATTGATAAGGAGATCCCGACTTGAATTTTGAAAAAATTCCTAAATGAGCGCTAATTAGGCCTCCCAGAACACATCCGGGTTCAGTTTCAATTTTTATATGTTTATATATATATATATATATATATATATATATATATATATATATATATATATATATATATATATATATATATATGCGTGTGTGTGTGTGTGTGTATCACACCGATAACTCAAAAAATAAGGGGCCGATTTTGATCAAATATGGTGAGTACCTTCCTTTTGCAAGTGGCTTGGATAAGTTCGTTAGCCAGAAAAATATGATCAGTTCAAATAGATTAAAGAATGCTTTGTTTTAATTAGTCAGTCGGATTCCCCTGGTCCGTGCCAGATCTGAGCTGAACCTTTAATATATCGAATTTCGAACACCGCACAGGTCCACTAGTTTATATCAAATAACCGATCAGACTACGTGACTAGGTACTTTGCTATTTTTAGGGAATTTTCTTCAAAAAATTCACTGATGAGGACATCCGGACTTTTGAATTTTTAAAAAATTTCTTCAAATGAGCGCAAACTAGGACCCCTAGAACCCTCATCCGGGGTCAGTTTCTATTTATATATATATATATATATATATATATATATATATATATATATATATATATATATATATATATATATATATATTTGTGTGTGTGTGTGTACCACACCGATAACTCAAAAAATAATGGGCCAATTTTGATCAAATTAGGTGAGTACCTTCCTTTTGAAAGTGGCTTGGATACGTTCGTTTGCCAGGAAAATCGATCCAGGTTTTCCCGGAAAATGTTGTTTTCTTTCGGAAAAAAATTATATTTCCGGAAATAACAAAGTAAGGGCAACCAAATTTGGTACGCGCGTTTGTATTATAAATAGTGACCACGTACCACAATTTAGGTCTGTTAGTTAAAAGACAAAAAAGTTATAGGATTTGCCTCTCAAAATGTCAAAGTCGCGATTTGAAACGTCAAAATTCTCAACATTTAGGCAAAGAACCTAAAACAAATACGGATTACGTAAAGAAAATGTCGCAAGAAGAGTGTTCTGCAAACCCTTAAGTTTCCGCTTCAACCGTCATTGTCCTTCAGTTTACTAAAATATTTACTAAAAAATCATTTCAAATAGACCCTTTCTCTGATGCTTTGGCTGTAGGTTTAGTTAAGTTGATGCTTTGACTGTATGTTTTGTTGAGTTTTTGGTTTAACGGTCTATAATTTTTAGCTAATTTCGTAGAAAAAAATTCGTTAATGAGGAGACCGTGACTTTTGAGTTTTAAAAAGATTTCTTTAAATGAGCGCAAACTAGGCCCCCTGGAATAAATATCCGGGTTTAGTTTCAGTTTTTATCTGTTTGCATATATACAGGCTGACGCATTTCTACCGTAAAGCTCAATATAATTGTTATTATACATGATATGAGAAAAAATTGTATACGTTAATTATAGGGTGTCTTAAGCTACATCTTATAAAAATATTTTAACAATCATAGGCTGGTCCATAAGTCGTTGGTGATCACTACAAATTTTTTTTCGGACACCCTTATATTATTGCATTTTTGTATTTTAGTCGAAATATGATGCATGTTTGTAAGAAAAAATAATCGAGACGCAGTAAGTGCGTTTTGTTAGACAATTTTCAATGTTCAATAACTCAATTTGCTATTAACCTAAGGTTTGTTGGCTAGGAAACCAGTATTCTCGGAAACATTTTAAGTTTATTTTCGAAAATGTTTTGTACATTTTCAAACAATAAGTAATTTTGATAAACTATGGTACATTGTTTCTACTATATAGGTTATACCGGTAACAAGATTGATGACTGCTTGCATTAGAAAGACATAATATTTGCTATTAAAAACATTTTAGTGAAAATTCACTTCCATAACGCACTTGCTGGGTCCATACTTTTCTATATGTTTTGACGCTTTTTACGACGTTTAATCGAAAAATAATTTTGAAATTTTTGTCGCCGATGCAATACTTCCACACGTTGTGACGATGTCAAAGTAACTCTTAAGGTTTTCGAAATTTGATATAAAAAATGCCTGAGAGGGACGTAAATCCGTCCGTAACGTGTACCATGCGATGTTAGACACGTTAAAGATTCCTACCCTCGTCACAGAAAGGCAGGGGTTCGGCAAAATTTCCAGGATAGTGAGGTGAAACTGCTCCCTGGCGTTCGGTCACAGTCGCGGAAATAGACCGACGTTAAAGAGCGAAAAAAGGCTTATATCACAGCCTCGATCGTCCAGTGGTAAGGGCGTGTGCCTCTAGACCCTAAGTTCCTGGGTTCGATTCCCAGAAGAAGCGTCAAATTATTTTTCAGTATATACTGTAAATTAACATCAATCAAGGTTGTGGCATTGTGTTTGAGCAAATTGAATGTCTGCACGTACCGCCCTACGGAGGAGGTGACGTGTGCCATCGGGCACGTTAAAGATCCCTACCTTCCTTACAGAAAGGAAGGGGTTCGGCAAGATTTCCAGTATAGTGAGGTAAAATTGCGCCCTGGCTCCGGTGATTGGCTATAGTCACGGAAACAAACCTACGTTAATAAAAAAAGGCTTATATCAGATATACAATGGAATCAATCAGGGACAGGTCAAAATAACCTTTTTATCTCACTACAGTTACTGCTTTCGGTATTTAACTAAATAGCTTAACTATTATTTATATACAATTCTTACTGTTTGAAACTACAATTGCTTTTTTTTTTTTTGGTCTGTTTATCTGTTTTGGTAGAGGCAGCAAGCCATTAGCGCAGTTTAATAGAATTGTTGTTTCAAAAACGCATTAAATGATTTGAATACTTAAACCATGTTAATGTCTTGAAATTTATTAATCGTGTGGAATTTTCTTGTACTTTTAATTTCACTAAAATTGTTCCACAATTATAGTTTTTATTACAAGAGTATTAAATTTATAGCCAAGGTACTGCAAACAAATTAATGCTGTAGAGAGAGACAACGAAACCAGCTTAAAATATCTTATTAGGTAGCCTTTTGTTTGGTATTTCATTAGCAAATTATAGCTAATAACGGAAACACATTACAATTGAAAGAAACAGTAAATTGTTAATTTGAACTTAAAACAAAAGTTTTATATGCAATCAGCCATTTCACTACCATAACGCACTTGTTGCGTCCCGAACTTTTTATAATTAGTATCCATGCTGCTTTTATAGAATAAACTGAACATTTAGCGACAGCTACGGATGAAGATAACTTTCTTGTCGAATCTAGCGCGTAACTCTTATTATTTTGTAGTTCTTGTCTTGTCTGCTTTTTTTCCAACCACAGTGTCGGTCGTTTATCTTTTAAATATAACCGATCTTGTGATTTTTTCTCAACTCGCTCATTTGAAATAGCCGTCATTTATAAGAAATTTGTTATTAGAACACAATGAGAATGTATTAGTCGTGCAAAGGAAGTTTCATTGGTTGTAGAAACATTGCTGAAAAGGTAAAATGGATATGCGGTATTCGCGCCTTTTACTAGTAAAAGAGATGTCACGATGGTGAGACCATATATGTATCCAAGCGATAATTTGAAACATAATTAACCGATTTTGATCAATTTGACAAGTATGTTTTTTTTCTTCATACATCTCTTGGACCGGGTTCATGAATCACCTTAATCGGACCTGTTTTTCGCAGAAGAAATCAATTATTTTCAGAAAGGGATTTGTATCGCCGAAAATAATAAAGCAGTTTTAATACACTTTGGTACATGCGTGGCCCTAATAGGACCAACAAGCACCTACTAAAACTGGTTTTAGTAATTTTTTTAAATTCACTAATGAGGAGATCCAGACTTTGGAATTTTGAAAAAAATAATTAAAATGAGCGCTATTTAGGACCCCTGGAACCCAAATCCGAGGTCGGTTTCAGACTTTATATGTATGTATATATATATATATATATATATATATATATATATATATATATATATATATATATATATATATATATATATATATATATATATATATATATATATATACATATATATATATATATATATATATATATATATATATATATATATATATATATATATATATATATATATATATTATTTATTTATGTGTCACACCGATTTTAATAAAACTTGGTGAGTACCTTGCTTTCGCAAGTGGCTTGGATAAGTTCGTTAGCCAGGAACATCCCCCGAGGTTTTCCCGGTAAATTTTGTGTTTTCTTTCGAAAAAAATTTATATCTCCAGAATTAACAAAGTAATGACAACCAAATTTGGTACATGGGTTTATATTATTATGGGTAAGTTATCTACCAAAATTTAGCTCTGCAGGTCAAAGGACAAAAAAGTTACAGGCATTTAAAGAAAAATAAATTTGGGTTTTCGGGTTTTCCTCAAAACGTCAAAGTCGCGATTTAAAACGTCAAAATTGGTAATATTTAGGCAATGAACCTGAAACTAATATGAGCTATGGAAGAAAATGTCTCAAGAGGAATGTTTTACAAAGCCTGAAGTCTTAGTTTCAATCGTCATTGTCCTTCATTTTACTAAAATATTCCCAGAAAATTCATTTCAAATAGACCCTTTCTCTGATGCTTTGGCAGTAGTGTTGGCTATAGAGTTTATCAGTTAATGGTATATCATTTTTGACGAATTTTCGTAAAAAATCTTTAAAGCACAATATATCCGTTATTATGCAAGATACGAAAAAAAATTGTATACATTAATTATAGGGTGTCGAGCTACATATTACTTTCCTTCTTTTAGTTACAATCATTCCAGAAATTTTATTTAAAATAGACCCTTTTTGGCAGTTTGGATATGTAGCGATGTTAACATTTGGGACAGTCAGTTATTCCTGGATGGGTGGCCGGTTGTAACGCAGGTAAATGTTACATTAAACGATTTCCAAACGAAGGTTCTGAAACAAATACGGTTTCTGGAAAACAAAATATTGCCGGACATGTGTTCTTAAATTTATGTTTAAATTGCAACCTATTTGATTTACTTAAAATGTTGGCAAAAAATGAATTTGAAGTAGACCTTTTTTGCATAGTAAAGCCTCTATAAAAGCAGCATGGGTACTAAATTTTATAAAAATAACGTAGTAAGCTTCAGAGATACAAATTTAATGCTTAAATTCCTGATGGGATTCGCTTTTTCAGAAAAAAATTAAATTTTCTTGTGGAGAACTTTTGCAATTTTAATCAAACTTGTAACAAGAGTTTCGTTTAAAGATATAACAATGTGTACATAATATACCAAATTTGAATTTTCCAGCTTCTTAGAAAGTTGTGTTTTTGGCATTTGAATTTTTTTTCAAAAGGAAAGCACAAGATTAAAAAAGTTCGGGATGCAGCAAGTGCGTTATGGTAGTGAATTTTTATTAAATGCTTCAAATTTGAATTACTCAATTTTCTATACACTTAGAAAGTTTTGGTATGTAGTAAGGTCTTTGCTAAGGCAAGATACCCACCAAATTTCATTAAAATAGCTTTGTAATTTTCGGAGAAAAAAATTTTTTTCAAAAGAAAACTCAAAATTTAAATAACTTAATTTTCTATAAACTTAGAAAGTTCAATTTTGGTACGTAGTAAGGTCTTTCCCAAGGCAACATATCCATTAAATTTAATTAAAACAGCTTTGTAATTTTCGGAGAAAATAATTTTTTAGGCCTCAGAGAGATCTGGTCTAGGGTTGAACACACTGAGACTCACAGACGATCTCCGGCGAGATTTGGGGAGTAGGCAGATTAAGGCCCCGTAATCGAGCTACAACAACCCAATCCACCTTTGTACACCACTCTAAGGAGTAGGCAGATTGAGGCCTTAGAGTGTCCTTACATATTTCCTTTACCCACCTTTTACACCACTCTAAGGAGTAGGCAGATTGAGGCCTTAGAGTGTCCTTACATATTTCCTTTACCCACCTTTGTCCACCACTCTAAGGAGTAGGCAGATTGAGGCCTTAGAGTGTCCTTACATATTTCCTTTACCCACCTTTGTCCACCACTCTAAGGAGTAGGCAGATTGAGGCCTTGGAGTGTCCTTACATATTTCGTTTACCTCTTGAAAATGGCTCCAAAACAGGAGCCGAAACGTCGAGTTTCCATAAATTTTGGACGCGGTTTAACCCGAGAACCAAGTATGTCTCACATTAAAGACCGCGGAAATCTTTCTGAACATATATATATATATATATATATATATATATATATATATATATATATATATATATATATATATATATATATATATATATATATATATATATTGAAACTGACCCCAGATATGGGTTTTAGGGGTCCTAGTTCGCGCTCATTTGAAAAAAAAAATTGCAAAGTCTCACCATCGATATCTCTCTATTAGTGAATTTTTTTAAATAAAAATTCACTCAAAATGTTGTGTGACAAAAGCAATTTATTTCATTTCATTGGAGAAAAGGAATTATATTCTGGGTTGATGTATTGAAAAATACCAACAACAAAAAATAAGTTTTGCATAAAAAAAGACGAGAAGCTAGTATTGTATAATCCATACTTACTTTGTGTATTATTGACAAATACCACATCTAATTTCAAATTGACAGATTTGATAACCTAAGAATTTCTTACATACCGAGAAATGCATGCTCGTCTTCACAGGCATATATATATATATATATATATATATATATATATATATATATATATATATATATATATATATATATATATATTTACTTTTTCGCCACAAACCATTTTTCTTATTTCTCTTAGAATTTATTCAACTACCTAACAATTTGTTATTAGAAACCCATTCTTATGAAAATTCCCTACCGTAACGCATATGTTGCCTCTGGACTTTGTTTTATGTGAATTGGTGATTTGTTTTGGGATGTTTCTTTTGTTGTTACCACTTTCCTATTGTTCTAATATTTTTTAAAAAGATTGTGATCAAATGATTATTTTGTATCATCAAATTACTATTTTCGAATATATTGCAGTATAACATTTTTGTGAGCTTCGCAAAGTGCTACAGTATCTTAAACGAGGCCTTAATAATGCGTATAATTTTGAAAAATTGTCGACGTGGTTTAAAATACTTTTTTAGTAAAATAAATGGAAACAATTACTTGAATTACAGTAATAAGGTCCACAGATTTCATAGTTATAAACATTACATTACCAGAAACGTAACGGAATATTAATAACTACTTATAACCAGATGATGAAAATATTCCTTGTCATCTCTGTTTCTTATTAGCTCTTCGAAATTGCATATTAGTTCCTCTATTCATTCAGTCAAGTTTGAAAAGCAGCTATTATATTTGTATGCAAATAATAGCTACATTTAAGGTGGATATTGGATTTTTTATTTCACATTGACAGACGTTAATCAAATTTGAATATTTCAGAAAACCATATGTAATAAGTTTTAATCTGGAAACATGTTTGTGTGTTTAGTAATTAGTAAATTCTATTTGCTATAATTATTATCTTATCTTTGACCTTATGCACTTAAGATATTGAATGACGAGAGTGCTTCTTACTTGTGCAATGACGACATTAAACATTTAATTTCCTAGCCCCAGTAACAAGTTTTCTTCATGTGACAAAAATTACAAGTTTACAACGGACGTCATCGAAAGAAATCTTTTAAATTGAACTAACATAAAATATGGCTATAATCTATATTTTGTTTAAAAAAATTCACTAATAGAGAGGCTGGTGAGACGTTGCAAAACATTTTTCAAATGAGCGCGAACTAGGATCCCTAGAACCAATATCCGGGGTCAGTTTCAATTGTTATATGTTTATATATATATATATATATATATATATATATATATATATATATATATATATATATATATATATATATATATATATATATATATATATATATATATATATATTGTCTTTTTTATTGGAGGTCGTAGTTGGCGCCAATAGGGGTTAACCAAACAAGTGGCCCCCCTGAACCGCCGCAGCCTCGGAACCGCTATTGCATTACTTCGAGGCATTGGCTGTCTTCGCTTTAATATAATACATAACTAAGGTAATACAATACATACAACATATACCTATATACAACATATATACAAATAAAACACACGTTTTAAAATGGTTTGCCACTACTGTAAGCAAGAGACATTTCTGTTCTGCCTTGCCTCCTTCTTTATCTCTTGGTCTCCCTTTCTTTAGTCTCGATAATTTTTCGGACCACTGTGTACACTAGATTCCAGCATTCCTGGGATTCCAGCAAGCTGCTCGCCATAGATTTGACGTTAAATACTTCCCTCTTGGCTTGGGCATATTCGTTTCGGACGTTCTCCCATCTTGGACAGGCGAATAGAGTGTGTTCTACATCATCAATCGCCCCGCAGTAGTCACAAGACTCCGCATCCCTCCTCCTTCGCTCGTACAGGTACTTGCCAAAACAGTCATGGCCCGACAGTGCTTGGGTCAAGAAGTAGTCCACCTCTCCATGATTTCTTTCACTCTAGGTTCTAATGTTTGGAATAATCCTCCAGATCCAGCGGCCTTTCGTGCTGTTCTCCCATTTCGTCTGCCATCTAGTCATCAGTTGAGACCTAGCAATTTCCCGTGTTAGACCGCCATATCGTTCTTGTCTCTCCTGGATGAGCAGCTCCACTGGTGGCACCCCTGCAATCACAGCCGCAGCCTCTGCTGAAATTGTCCTATAGGCGCTACATATTCTAATGGAGAGTATTCGCTGCGTCATTGTGAGTCTCTGTACAAGCTTTTTGTTTTTAATGACACTGTGCCACGTGGGGGCAGCATACAATATCTGCGAGATTGCGACACTCATCAGCAGTCTCCTCTTTGATGCCCTGGGACCTTCGATGTTGGGTAGTAG
Source organism: Tillus elongatus (assembly GCA_964006375.1). Taxonomy (NCBI): domain Eukaryota; kingdom Metazoa; phylum Arthropoda; class Insecta; order Coleoptera; family Cleridae; genus Tillus; species Tillus elongatus. The sequence continues at coordinate 124,123,212 of OZ023264.1, forward strand.
TCTAGTTAGGGCAACAACTGTCTTTTCGGCTTTCTGAGCCACTTGGTTAACCTGCTCAGCGAACGTTAGATTGGTGTCCAGCCAAACCCCTAGATATTTGATCGATTTTTTCGACAATACTTTGCTTCCCTCTACAATAAATTATATGGGAGCCATTTTCCTCTTAGGTGTAAGTATGACTGCGTCCGTCTTTTCAGGGGCCAATTCGAGTCGTTTCGCTCCTATCCAAGCTGTCACGCTTTTCAGTGCCTTGTTTGCCGTGCTCATCACTAGCTCTTGGGTCTTGGCAACCACTACCACGGCCACATCGTCTGCGAAGCCCACAAGAGTCACCCCCGCGGGTAGCGCCATCCTCAGCAGTCCATCGTACAGCAAGTTCCACAGTGTGGGTCCAAGGACCGAACCCTGCGGAACGCCACTGCTCATTCGCCTACTCGTTACAGATTCCCCAGCTTCCAAGATTATTTCTCTTTCTGACAAGTATGATGTTATAATGTTGATCAAACCTTCGTCGATTCTTCGCTTTCTTAGTTCTTCCAGTATTCTCTGCCACGACGCGCTATTGAAAGCATTTCTAATATCCAAAGTTATCAGTGCACAAAGTCTTCGGTATTTCCATGAGTAGGCAGCGGCCTCCCTGGCGATGGTTAACACTTCGTTGATACCGTCCGCAGTCTGTCGGCCCACTCTAAAGCCATATTGTCTCTCTGCCAAGTCTATATATATATATATATATATATATATATATATATATATATATATATATATATATATATATATATATATATATATATATATATGTATATGTATATGTATGTATGTATGTATCCGTCTGATAACCCAAAAAATAATTAACCGATTTCAATGAAACTGGGCAAGTGCCTTTCTTTTATTAATGGCTTGGACGAGTTCGTTAGCCAGGAAAATCAGACGAGGTTTTCCGGGAAAATTTTGTGTTTTCTTTATAAAAAAAAAATTCTCCGAAAATAACAAAGCTGCTTCAATGAAATTTATTACATATGTTGCCTTGGGAGATACCTTACTACGTACCTAAATTCAACTTTATAAGTTTATAGAAAATTGAGTTATTCAAATTTTAAATTTTCTTTCGAAAAAAAATTTTTTCTCCGAAAATTACAAAGTTATTTTAATAAAATTTGATGGATATTTTGCCCTAAGAAAGACCTCACCACATACCAAAATTAAACTTTTTAAGTTTATAGAAAATTGAGTTATTCAAATTTGAAGCATTTAATAAAAATTCACTACCATAACGCACTTGCTGCGTCCCGAGCTTTTTAATAAACGATTACGTGGGCAAATATTTAGAATTGCCATCTTGTCTAAAAGTGATATTAGCTGGTCTCAAAAATGATTCTCTGCCACTAGCATGTTTTTTTCCGTTTGTTACAGATCCTGTTTTCCCTCAGTTTGTCTAAGTTTTCCTTTATCTTTCCAAGTATCTGTCGTTCAGATACTGTTGTCAGAAAGTCAGTGTGTCCTAGGATATGTCCAGCAAATTTCATCTTTGTCTAATGTTTTCCAGTAATCTTTTATCTCTCACTTCTCGCGTCTTGTAGTACAGGCAGTAGAGAATTTGTTTCTGCATTAAACTACAAGAGTTTTTTTTTGATAGATAGGCTTACAATTTTTGGCTTAAACTGCACGGTTGTGGAGATATAGGCCGAAACGGTTTTTCTCAAACTGGCGGCACTTCCGCCCTCCTAATTTGTAAGGATTTTGTGTTTTTACATTCAGTACGTCATTCTAAACCTATCTATCAAAAAAAAAACTCCTGTAGTTTAATGCATTATGGACAAGAGTAACGGGCTCCTCTATTGCCTGTACTATTGTTCGTCTCTGTTGCTCTGTCGGTGTTCCTTATCTTTGTCGTTTTTCTCCGTGTCCACATTTCATAAACTTCTGTATCTTTCATATCCTGTTTAACGTATTGCTCTTGCCTTATACACAAACAGCGCTCCATGCATATGATTTTTACGGTGGACCTGTTTTGATGAAGTAGTACTTTTATTAGGTTTAATTGCCATGCCCTTTTCAACAATATTTGGGTCATCTTTTAACCAACGAATTTTTTGTGCCTATATGCTTCCTATGGAAGCTTTCTCCTCTCACACCAAGAACACCACTACTTCTTAAAATTGTGATGCGTTTTGACATTTTCAATATTAAATGCCACTGCCACTGAGGTTTCATAACAAGTTGTACTTTGGATTTTGCGTCAAGTACTGGAACAACAACCCCCAATTTGTAGGCGTTTCCCAAGTTTTGTATTATTTCTATATCGGGTGGTTCAAAACATGTGTCGGAAATTGAAAGGTGTCGTTTCTTGTCTCTCTCTAAGAAAAAAAATTCGTATTAACATAGGTCCGCAAACGCGCCGTTTTCGGGATACAGGGCGCCAAAAAATATATTTAGTTTTCTCAGAAACCGTTTGAGACTCAGAATTTAGAATTCCAGTGGCTCTAATTTCTGCACTGGGGAAATTACCATTTTAAAAGCCCATTTTAAACCGCCAATGTTTTCTACACAAAAAACTTACTCTAGGTCAAATGCTCCAATGAACCGTTTTCGAGAAAAAATGCATTTTATGATAAGAAACATGGAACTTTGGTTTTCAAGTCATCTACTGCCGCTCTGGCGGGAACGATCATATCAGCATCGCCAGGCGCAGTCCGTTGATAAATCCTTTGCAATTTAATGAATTATGTGACTTTAATAGTATTGACAGTTACAATTAGTTTATGAAAGATGTCAATTATCTTAGTTAATTTACCTTTATTACCTATTGTTTGCCTAGCGATAGAAAGATGAATATTCATTGATAGAGAAATGTGCTATATGCATTTTATTTATGGCCTTGCCGATGGAAATGCAGCAAGAGCTCGAAGAATGTATCAAGAAAGGTTTCCAAACCGGCAGGTACCAAATGAAAGAACATTTATTCGTATTTATGAACGTCTACCCCAAACTCAAAGTTTTCATAAAAGAGCTGCTGTAGATGGGCGACCTCGTCATCTTCCTCCACAAATGGAAAAAGCTGTTTTTCAGGCAAACCAAGCAACTCCAACAATAAGCACTAGCGAAACCCAAACCTTAATCACGTTGCAGTGTGGAGAGTATGTTATATCCTGATCACATACAGGATACAAGCTCTTTTAGCAGAGGATTTTCCACAAAGATTGGATATGTGTCGATGATTTCAAAATAAAATTGCACAAAATCCTCGTTTCTTGGAACAAGTTTGATTTACGGACGACGCAATTACTAATTTCCATAATAATAATCAAGGAACCGACGAAAATTCACATGCCATAATGGAAGGCGATCATCAGCAAACGTTTTCTGTTAATGTTTGGGCAGGTGTTGTGGGAGATCATTTAATAGGGCCATACTTTTTGCCGTTACGGCTAAATGGTCAATCATATCGTTATTTTCTCGAAGAAGTACTGCCAAGACTTTTAGAAAACATTCCGATTCAATCAAGATTCGAAATCTGGCTTATGCACGATGGTGCTCCTGCACATTTTAGTTTAGTTGCGCGTAAATTTTTTAATGCAAAGTGTGGAAACCACTGGATAGGTTGAGGAGGCCACAAGCATGGTCTCCCAGGTCACTAGATCTGAATGTTTTGGATTTTTTCTTTTAGAATCACTGAAAAAGTGTAGCTTACACCAGGCATTTTCGAACGGGTACGTCAGTCACTGAGACGTACGCTACAAGCCCGGATTACCATAGAAGGGGGTAATTTTCAGCAATTCTCATGATTTCGTTCTTTTTTTTAATGTTATTTGCCACGTTTTATAATATAAATTTGTTTGATCATGTTGCTAATTATTTCCACGTTTCTTATCATAAAATTCATTTTTTCTATAAAGCGGTTCAGATTTGAGCATTTCACTTAGAGTACGTTTTTTGTGCAGAAAATGTTGGCTGTTTTAAGTTGGAAGTTTAGGGACAAAAAACCTCACGCATCCCTAAAATCTCCACCACTGACTAATGGAAATAATTAAATTGGCGCTAAAAAGTATGTAATATCAATGATAAGCTGTGTACAAAATCTGAATTCAGCGTCTCAAACGGTTTCTGAGATGTCGTCAAAGAACTAAATAAAAATATTAGTGAATTTTCTTAAAAAAAAATCACTAATGAGGAGATCCCGACTTTTGAATTTTGAAAGAAAAAATTTCTTCAAATGAGCGCTAATTAGGCCCCCCAGAAAACATATCCAGGGTCAGTTTCAATTTTTATATGTTTATATATATATATATATATATATATATATATATATATATATATATATATATATATATATATATATATATATTTATATTTATATATATATATATATATATATATATATATATATATATATATATATATATATATATATCACACCGATAACTCAAAAAATAATGGGCCGATTTTGATCAAATTTGGTGAAAAAATTCCTTTTGCAAATGGCTTGGATGAGTTCGTTAGTCAGGAAAATCTGCCCAGATTTTCCCGGAAAATTTTGTGTTTTCTTTCGAAAAAAATTTATATCTCCGGAATTAACAAAGTAAGGGCAACCAAATTTGGTACGCAGTTTGGTACATCCTTATAGGTAAGTTACCTACCAAAATTTAGCTACTTAGGTCAAAAGACAAAAAAGTTATAGGCATTTAAAAATAAATAGATTGGGGTTTTCCTCAAAATGTCAAAGTGGCGATTAAAAATGTCAAAATTGGCAACATTTAGGCAAATAACTTAAATCTAATACGGGCTATAGAAATAAAATGTCTCAAGAAGGATGTTTTACAAACCCTAAAGTCTTAGTTTCAACCGTCATAGTCCTTCATTTTACTAAAATATTTGCAGAAAATTCATTTCAAAGAGACCCTTTCTCTGATGCTTGGCAGTAGCCTTAGCTATAGAGTTTATCATTTAATGGTATATAATTTTTGTCGAATTTTCGTAAAAAATTAATAAAGGTCAATATATCCGTTATTATATAAGATATGAAGAAAATTTGTATATATTAATTATAGGGTGTCTTGAGCTATTATTTTTCGTTGACACCCAGTATCTCGAAAATGGCGCGTTTGCGGATCCATGTTAATAGGAACCTTTTTGTCTTAGAAAGAGACAAGGAACCGCACCCTTCATTTTCGAACACATGTTTTGAAACACCCTGTATATTGCTTTGAATTTGTAACATCTTGGTCTTTTTGATCACTTTTTCGATCTGACCGAATAGCCTGGCTGGAATGTAAGAATCTCCTATCACCGGAAATACAATTTCGGCCTCTTCAATGGTTGGAGGACGTAAATTTAACAACCAATTACACGAAATTATCCAATTAATATGGAGTTCTTATTTTCTCCTCCACAACCATCGCAAAATAATCGTACGATTTTTACAGTCTTGCTAAATTTAACGTTGTTAGAGTGTGGTAGACGGCTGACGCTATTTCATTAGACCCTCTTTGGTAATTCACTTCTGTTCCTCCGGCGCGGCCAAATGGTAAAAATGTAATTAATTAATTGTTGTTGCCCTTACTTGGTGAAACTGTTCCATACTAACTACAACCGTAGAGAATACTTCTCTGGTTTCACAAGTGTTTCTTGTCTTTTCTGTAACCGGTGTCTCCGTTTTATGGCATAATTAGAAAAGAACATCAAGCGAGAGAAGTAATCTTTACATCTGTATGTAGTTTGGATAGAACTATGTAGCATACTGAAGTAAGCAGCCTGGTTTGGGATTTTTATCCATGTCAATTTTTTTGCTATACCTGGTAAACACCGTTTGGTCAAATTTTATGCACCCGTTGCCGGGCTATACCCAATTTTTTGTTCCCTTAGCTGTACGTTGCTTTATCTTTTTCTTTGAACTGGAACATTCGTGGAACATAAAGCGTTTTTTTGGACACCGAAACCAACATTATATTCGGCTGTAAAAAAATAAATGAAAATGACTTCTTAACTTGAAGATCCCTGCTAACATTATTGTACATACAAAGTTGTCTTATACTTTGTTCTGTTAGCAAGTAAAATCTGTGAGAAGTTTTAGAACGGCAGTAGAGAGACTCGATGGTCCTGAGTAACTGTGTCCGAAGCGTGATAAAATGCATTACAAAAGTATTTAATATCTCTCCTGGTAAATTTGGTTTGGCTTACCTGTATGATCATGTTATGGAAATATTGGCAGCATTTTAGGTGAAAACGTTTTAAAAAAAATCGCGACGCAGCAAGTGTATTACGGTAGTGAATTTTCATTAAATGCTTCAGATTTGAATAACTCAATTTTCTATAAACTTAGAAAGTTTAATTTTGGCACGTAGTAATGTCTTTCACAAGGCAACATATTCACCAAATTTCATCAAAATAGCTTTGTAATTTTCGGAGATAAACACACACACACACACACACACACACACACACACACACGCGCGCGCGCGCACACAAATATATATATATATATATATATATATATATATATATATATATATATATATATATATATATATATATATATATATATATAAATTGAAACTGACCCCGGATATGGGTTCTAGGGGTCCTTGTTCGCGCTCATTTGAAAAAAATGTCTCACAATCGATACCTCTCTATTAGTGAATTTTTTTAAATAAAAAATTCACTAATAGTGTGATTATATAATATTAGTAAATTTTTTAAAATAAAATTCACTAAAATGACAAGAAAACCTCTAAACTATTATACTTGCTGGTTTGATCTGTTTTGCCGTTTTTGTCTCGCTACAGTTCGTTTGGGCTGCGCTTTGATCTTCTTTCGAAACGTATTACCATACGATGGAATACTATTTTGGTCTTTCATTCTTTTTAAGCAATTTCCCAACGCAAAAAAACCTTGACTTTTACAACGTGACTTTTCCAAAACCCATGTAAAACAACTAAACAATAAAACGCGGGATTACGAGCTAATCATGCGTGATAGACATGTGACTTACTCACTTGTTCCTATTACCACAGTGGACATGTCGGTGTTCGAATTTAACTCATTAAGGACTAGATTTGTTTCTGTACAAAAATCACTGAAAGTGACTTAATTTACACAAATATACACTTAACTAATGTTGAAAAAAATTTAATAGAAATAATTTTTGTATAAACTATAAAAAAAGTGTGACCATATGGCAACGCTAGTCCTTAACCAAGGACAGAATATATTTCCACGAGTGATAAAATATTTCTATTTAAAAAACCTTATCTGGTATGGAATGTTGCAAAACAAGGAACGCATAGGCCTATTTGACAAGTTCCGCATTATGTTCGGCCTACTGAAGTACATCCTTCACCAGCACATCGTCTTCTTTTGTTGTTAGGCACGGGCTGTACAAAATGTTCTTGACCGTTGTACCTGAGATCGTCTGATACTCTATTTATGGTAACACTGTTGAGTGCTCTGGACGGTCTCCCGCAGCGTTTTGGGTGTGTTCCATACTTTAACAAATATCCGGTCACAACTGTTCTCCTAAAATCAAGCTTGGAAATATATTCCGGGTGGCTTTGTTTGTACAAAACCCAAGCATTGTGCATGGACGCGTCTAATAGCCATGTGAAAATAAACCAATACCATTTTTCCTCGTATTCCAATACGATACTTGGCTATGTCTTCGTCCATCCGATCTGTTCCACCCATGTACTTATTATACATGCCTATCTTATAAGGTCTATTGACAGTTAATTTTTTTTTCTCATGTGCACTAAAACGTTTCACAGTGTCCATTGGTTGAACTCCATAACTTGTGGATGCCATAGATACGACCGAGTTGTCTTTCCAATGGACCAACATGATGCCTTCATCTTTATTCAATTTTGACTCTATATGCGCTCTTTCTTTGCGCTGTAGTTGTCTTTTATTTATGAACGGACATTCATTAGGAATTCTGTTCGCTCGAATTGTACCCGTACCTCCGTAACCCCCCCTCCTTGAGATGGGCTAATAAATGTTGTCAAAGTAAAATTGTTACCGTAAATTTTTATGAGGTAGTTCGTCAATCATGCCAACAAATACAGATGCACATTCCAAACTGACTCTCATAAGTGGAATTTCGTTTCACAAATTTCCCTTGATACCGCCCAAAATTGGCTAAGTAGCCATGGTCCGTGTTGACTGACCACACTTTGTAGCCAAAACGTATAGGCTTGCCTCAAATGAACTGCTTGCATCCGTGTTAAAAAATACCTTATCATTGATTCGTCAAAGTTGTTATGTTCTGTGGGGATATGATGATGCTGGATTCTTTTTTATTTTACTCATAAGTGGTCGTAGTTTCCACTTCTTATCATTGGTGTTTATATTTGCGTTATCAACACAATGTAAAAAACGCATAATTGTGATGAATCTATCGCGCCTTATTGAGTCTACAATCATAACATTCGTCATATCGCTTCTGGTGTCGCAGTAACTTTTCTTCGATGGTGGCTGGTTGTATCCTGATAAAAAAAGGATGGCAATAAAACAGTTCGTTTCTTCTTGTGTTACCACAGGGTTTGGACAATTAAGAAATCCTGCATATTCGTTCGATTGTTTCACAAACATACCAATGATGCTATCATCTATAATCATTTCAAACAACTCAGTTAAAGATTTACATTTATACTCATTGAATTGTATATTACAAAAATGTATGCACTATTTTGAGTGGTTTGAAAATCCCCCCCATTTTTTCCAACTTCTTTTCGTTGGGTGTTTATGGAAGCGCAGGTTAATTATCAGAATAAAATATGTAGGAACGAAGCACATGTGTTATGACATAGATAACGGTATATTGATAACGATATTAAAGCACAAAACTTAATAAACATAATAATATTAACAATAATGATATATAAAAAATGGAATAAGAGAACTTACTCAAGTATTGTCATCTTTGACTATTAAATAATAACAGTGTTTATATAATTAAATAATCGCGGCGTTATTTTACCCGACTACATTTCAGCAGCTTATTTAAAATGAACGATATACATTTCCGCCTACATTGTAGAACGGAGTTTAATTAACTATATTACTTACTACAACGAATCTGCTTTATATTTACCAACAATGACATATTTTGATTCTTAACCTTGCTGACTAAACATTCCTGTCTGTCTTAGAAATTCGTTTGTTATGGTTTATATGCTGAACGTGACAATTTCAACGTTGCTCCATATAATGTCGACCTCCAATTTATTGAAATGTTTACATAACTGCATTACAGAATTTAACTGACCTACTTGTAATAATTATTTTGGTGTTTTTACTAATTATATTTTTAAGGCTATTTGGGCCGTTATGAAATATCATCTGTTCTCCTGAACATCGGGGTTATCACAGTTTCTTCCACCGCTAACTCTTCTATATCTTCCTGTTGCTTCTAATTATATTCAACTTGTGCTGACAATTGGCTCCCTGATAAATTGTCAACTACGCCTGGAGAATCCTCATCGGTAGAATCTTCATCTGTCAAAACTGCTGCGTCCGGAGGAGCTACATATATATCTGGCACATCCGAGTTATCGTCATTTTCAAGTATATCGATTAGTTCAGCCAATGATAGACCCTTTTGCTTATTCAGGTACTCCAGATCGATAATCTCTCTGCAAATAATTTTTTTTATTGAAGATGTATCTAAAATACTAGTGTGACCATACGGTAACACACACAAAAAGTCACTACAGTAACCCAGGTTGTGCCTCTTGAAACTGTTGAGCGATGAGGTTATGTCTAGTGATTCACCTTTGAACACTTTCACATAAAAACATTACGCTGCTTTCAATATTATAATAATGATTACCACTTAATTGGTTCAATGTGCCATTTTCTAGTAGTGTAGATTGTAACTTTAGTTTTATCCAAAATTTTAGACACTTACAATTAATCTAATGATACCAGCTTAACAGAATTCGGTTAAATGATCAACTGACAGCTCATATACGCTGGTACCAACCTTAAAAGTTTCACAACTTGAAATTTGCGCCAAAGTTAAATCTCAGAAACCACTGTAACCATATGGTAACACGAGTACATAATGGGTTAAACAACACTTGGACAAGTCAATTTTTGCACCTACGCCTGATTTTTCTATCCCAGCAATCTCATGCATATTTTCGGTATCCACAATAAAATAATATGGAAATCGATATCGGTTTAGAGGATGAACAAAAGGGTGTATAAAACTGAATTTTGAAAAATGTGTGACTTCTGAAATCGATATCAGTTTAGAGGATGAACAAAAGGGTGTATAAAACTGAATTTTGAAAAATGTGTGAGTTCTCGGATTTTGCATCTATAAAACTTTTTATTTTTGTCTCTTTTTTCACTTATGATGTATTTAAAAAGGTGGCGTGGGCCACCTTTATCATTTTATGTGCTTCCCTTTTCCAAAGTTTGTGTGTTCTCGCAGTATAAGACAGTTGAGCTCTAAAGTTGAAGTCGAGGTCTAAGTTTATTGAGATAGAGGTCTGATATAAAACTTTTGCCTTTTTGTCTCCTTTTATCACTTACGATGCATGTAAAAAGTGGGGTGGGCCACCTTTTATCATTTTATGTGATCCCTCTTTCCACAAAGTGTGTACTCACAGTGTAAGACTGTTGGGCTGTAAAGCCCAAGTTTGAGATATTAGTAATTTTATATGTAAAATGAATTGTACTGGTAGGCTTTGCCGGCTTATTTTAATGATTTTTTAGGTATATTTGCTAGTATTGTCCATGTTTATGAGCTATAATATGCAATTTGCAAAAGCGATATATAGTAACATTCGAAGTGATCTTTGCCTTAAACATTGTTTACATTGATTAAGCTATGGTCTTCCTAATCTTAATTCTTTTGCCAGTTTTTTTGTGTGCCTTTGCTGATTTTATTTTAAAGTTTGCCTTAAAATTATGCTCTTCAAAGAAAAGTTAAATAACTACTAAACTCAAAATGTTGCCTAATTTCTTCGCTGATTTTTATAAATAAGATTAAAATGACACAAGTAGAGTTAATTGCAATCATTATGTAAAATACAAATAACCTTGAATTATGTACAAATTGATCAATTTTATTCCACAGTTCATTAGATTATTTTATACCTGTTAAGTTTTTCATACCATAGAAAGCTATGTGCTTATAAATTCGTCTTCATTAAAAACATTAAACAATTTGTAAGTTAATTTAGTTCCGTAGTCTTCAATTCTGTTGACGTTAATGATAATACAAAAAACTTTCTGTTCCTCCTGTTATGTTCTTTATTTAATTTATTTATATAGTACATTACTCTTTGTAATCTGTTTAGTACAATCATTGTTATTTCAGAATGTTGCATTTTATATTGTTTGTGTACTTTTTTTTTATTGTGCTACATATTGTTATAATTGCCTTTTAGAATAAGAATATTCCTCGTCAATGTGTTCAGATATCTTCTAAGCTGTATCTCAACGGAACTGTATTAAGTCACAAATAGCAAATTTTACAGTAGGGTGCTTTACCCGGTTATTTAGAAAAACATTAATAAGATGTGTCTAAACATCAAAACATCTGGAGAACACATAATTCAAAGTTTTTGATAAGAGGCGGCTTTATAATCCAGATGAAATTTTCTATTTTAGATATTTTTTTATCGTTACGGAAATATGTTGTAAACTTGCATAAAGGTTTATTATAAAAAGTTCGGGATGCAGCAAGTGCGTTATGGTAGTGAATTATTAAATGCTTCAAATTTGAGTAACGCAATGTTCTATAAACTTAGAAAGTTGAATTTTAGTATGTAGTAAGGTCTTTTCCAAGGCAACATATGCACCAAATTTCATTAAAATAACTTTGTAATTTTCGGAGAGAAATTTTTTTTCGAAAGAAAATTCAAAATTTAAATAAATCAATTTTCTATAAACTTAGAAAGTTGAATTTTGGTGTGTAGTAAAGTCTTTCCCAAGGCAACATATTCATTGAATTTCATTAAAATAGCTTTGTAATTTTCGGAGAAAATTTTTTTTCGAAAGAAAACTCAAAAAATTTCCGGAAAACGTTGCCCGATTTTCCTGGCTAACGAACTCGTCCAAGCCATTAATAAAAGAAAGGCACATGCCGAGTTTCATCGGAATCGATTAATTATTTTTTGAGTTATCGGTTGGATATATATATATATATATATATATATATATATATATATATATATATATATATATATATATATATATATATATATGTAGGGTTAGGGCTGACAAAAATAATTGTCCCGACGTTTGGCTTTTCGTTTTATTTTAAATCTAGGGGTAAATTACACTTTAATGTTTATAATGTTAAAGTAACTAAACTAATTAGAGATAACTTGTGATAGATATTATACAAAGGGATAAGTAATGCTTCACTAGAGAGTCGTTATTTTGAGATGTTCTCTCTCTCGCGTCGTTCGTCGTTCTCTTGAGATGTTCTCTCGCTCGCGTCTTACGTCGTTCTCTCGTGCTTCTTCCAGAACGGAAATGCCTTCGCGTCGAAACAGGCTGGCCACACGTAACTGTTTTACTTCGAGCGGCTTTTGAATAGTCATAGGCGGCTCGTGCGGGTGGAACCCACAACTCGGTCATCCTGCGGCTCATCTGACTCAGATGAGGAATAGTCATCGTAGGTTATTCCCCAAGGCTTCATATGATCGGAACTTGACGAAGAGACTCTCGGTCCTTCTTCATCTCCGATCCGTTCAACGTCATATCTGTCATTTGAACTAATTTTAGTCACTTTATAAGGTCCTAAATATTTTGGGTGCAATTTGATATTAGAACCGAACTGAGTTCTCTTAATTGCAACTACGTCACCGACTTTATATAATTTTGCTTGCTTACGTCGTCGATTAAACGTCTTTTGGTTTTCTTTCTGAACAGTAGATATAGCCTCGTTAGCAGCTGTTCTTAATTCACTCCGTTCATTTTCAAAAATGTCTTTCCTAAGATCCTCTAAGATTTCCAAAAGTTCTACGTCTTCTTTCCTCTTCATATCAACACCGAACATGAGTTTGAAAGAGTTATTTTTGATACTTCGATTATAACTGCAATTCAAGTGTCGCTGTAGGACTGTTGTATGTTTGTACCATTCCTGAGGTTTATCGACTGACATTCTTCTCAACGCACTGGTCACGGTTTGAACTACCTTTTCAACCTGCCCGTTTCCTCGTGGTACTCCTGTCGTTATCTGTACGTGATCGATATTTTCACATTCACAGTATTGTTTGAAATCATCGGATCTGAACGCTCCTCCTCTGTCCGTGATTATCCTTCTGGGATTTCCAAAAATTGTCTGTTGCGAGACTAATTTTTCTATCACTTCTTTGCTGCTCAACGTTTTAGTGGGATAAATCCACGTGAACTTCGTGAAAGCATCGACAACAAGAAAAATATATTTGTAGCTTTTCTTCGTTGACTCGAACGGTCCGCAGTGATCTAAGTGATATGTGTCTAACGGGAGATCACCTTTAGGTATTGAGTGTAGAAATCCTTCTTGCTTCCCTTGTTTCTTATTACCCAAAATGCATGGAACGCAACAAGAAATGAATTCTTCTATTTTATTGTTAAGTTTCGGAATATAGTAGTTTGTGGAAATCATTTCTTTCGTCTTCTTTGATCCAAAATGACTTGGTTCGTGAGCATTTCGAATGATATCCGTCTGCATACTCTTCGGTATGATTAACAACTTGTTTCCGTTTTGCTCTTTATAAAGAATACCATCCTGCAACACATAATCTTCGTAAGCCTCTGTTTCTAAAATTCTCATAATAGCTTTTAATAACGCATCCTGTTGCTGAGCTGCTTGAATTTTATTCAGTATAGAGTTCTTTACGATTAACATTAGCGCTGGATATCTACTTAAAGCGTCAACGTGTTTCATCCTTTCCGAACTCCTGTGGACTATTTCATAACTGAATTCTTCTAATAGCAAAGCCCATCTTGCTACCCTAGTAGTAAGTTCTTTTTTCTCCATAGTCTTCGTAAACGCTTCGCAGTCAGTTACTATCTTAAATGGGATTCCTAAAAGATAAACTCTAAATTTTTTGACTGACTCAATTATGGCTAAAACTTCTAGTTCATAGCTATGAAGCTTTTCTTGAGCTGCTGTTGTTTTTCTACTCATGTAGTAAATTGGATGTAGCTTCTTATCATCTCCTTCTTGCAATAATGCAGAACCAAAACCATGCTTACTCGCGTCAGTGTGCAATTCAGTACGCGCGTCTTGTCTGTAAATATGTAAAACTGGTTTAGTTGTAAGGGCCATTTTCAATTTTCCGAAAGCTTGTTCTTGTTCTATTCCAAAAGAGAAATTCGTCCCACTTTTCAATAAGTCACTTAAGGGTTTTGCAATGATCGAATACGATGGAATGTACCTTCGAAAATACCCGGTCAATCCTAGAAAACTTTGAACGTCTTTGACACATCTGGGAATTGGAATTTTTTGATCTTGAAGGTGTGAAGTTGTAACTTTACTAGGTGATACTGTTATGATAGATCTTTTTAACATATTAGCCAAAGCAAAGACATGAACGTCTAACAAACATTTGTAACCATCAAACGATTTTGCTTCTACTTCATCACAGTCGTTACAAATGTTCTGCCATTCTCTTTCAAATTGTTCATCGAGTAGCCTTAGACCAAGTTCTGCCCCATCTTTTAAATACATAAGTTTCCATCTTCGCACAAAAGATCCGTTCAAATCTTGACTTTTGAGGAAGATAAACAGCTGACGTCTCAGATCAAGAAATTTGTCATCTATCCCCCACAATGACAAGCTCACTGCATGTAATAAACAATTGCCATCACCTCTAGTGTATAATGGCACAAGCTCGGATGAATCTCCCAAATCATCTGTCCACCAGTTTAATAATCTTTGAGTTTCTAGTGACCTTTGTCAGCCTATGTCCAAGATGTGATAATCCAGCCATTTTTCATATTGTGGACCTATAAAATAGGTTTTGTTCAAATAAAAGGCACTAGTGTAGAATCCCTGAATTCTCCCTGAACTGATGGCTGCTCTTAATTTTTCTCTGAATTGGGAAGTAACATTAACATTTTCCCCAAAATTGCAGAGTCCAAGAATTCCCTTCTTATATTCAGTATGTCTCCTCTTTGGTGGATGCATTTTACAAAAATTGTTTCTATCAATTGAAACAGAATTACGCAGAAATTGTTAAGTTTTAAAATACAAAGGCTGGCTTTATGTTAAAATGTGTACAGAAAGGAATGTTCTTTGCTTGATTATACAGCAATAAATTATTGTTTGTGATGTATTGTTTTAATCAGTAAGTAATATCAACCAGTCCTGTAAGAACTGATGGTTTATATGCCTTGCAAATCCTGCAGTTTTTGGATAAATATCTTCAATTCGTCCTTGAAGCTTTCATTGCCTTCTTCATAGGCGAGCTGAATTGTAGCAAAGGCTGCATCGAAGGCAACCCTAGGATTTGTTAAAAGCGTTTCCTTGCTTAGGATGACGCTACTTGTTTGCACTTCAGATAGAGACTTCTCTTCACTCTTTAATTGAGCTGTATCTTCAGCAACATTATCTTTAAAAGTAGACACATCTTCTTCCGTTGTTGAATCCCCCGAATCAGACACGGGAGAATTGTGTGGCTTTGCAGGCAAAATATCATAAAATGTTGATTTAGCTAACTGCAAGATCATCTCGGCAGCAGGGTCTCTTTCCAGCCTGACAACTTCCCTGGAAGTCGATGGTCCGTAAAATTTTGACAAATTTGTTGAAACAGCACTTTCGCTTTTACTCTCTTTTACATTCAAATTATATTCTGTTATGTATTTGATGTAGTTTTCATGAAGGTCATTAATATGGTCTGTTCTGATGCATGTAATAGAGGCACACCTTTTTGTATACTTCGAAATAACAGTGTCAAAATATGTTGTCATTGTGTCTTCACTATTAGAGGCACTTAAGGATACATAATCGTCAAACAACCAGTCAAAATTTTCGCCTGGATCTACTTCAAATAAAATGTCAAAATATTCTTTATTTACGTCAAACAGAGGTATTGCAAATTTAAAATGGTCAGCAGGCGATTTCGTAATTGGCACCAAAGAGGTAAAGTGGCCCTCTTCATATGAAATTAAGATTGGATCCTTTGAACATTCTTCTGGTGGACAACAGAGTGGTAAGAAAACGCCTTTAAATGGAATCTTTCAAAGAAATGTCTACGGCACTGATAAAATCAAATAAAGTACGGCTTCAAACAGGAACACTAAAAATGATCATACAATACCGAACAAAGGTCCTCTTTGTACAATGGCGTCTGCCCTTGAGTGGCGTGAAACTCGATGACTGGCGCCAAGATATCGTGGGGTAGAGTGAGATGCAACATCCAGGTATAACAGCTATTTGTAGATGGGTCGGCGTTTCTTGCAACGGCTTTGTGATGCACTTTTCTTTGTTATGGAGCAATTCACCAATTCTGATTTACTTCAATTTGTTTACTCAATTTGAAAGTTTGCAATTTTCGACAATACACTGAACTGTTTTTTTATGATAGATGGTTTCACACTTCGTTTATCGGTTTTCAATATTACGATAAAAAATAATAAATCGTACACTTCGGAAAGTTCAATTCTTCGTCGCGTTTATACGAATTACGTCGGTATAGTATCACTTTAATTCGTACGTATTTACTTCACTTTATATCACAGAATCTATTCCACGCGTTTCCCGATGCGTTTCACATCGCGGCAGAGCTCCCAAATTTGTAGGGTTAGGGCTGACAAAAATAATTGTCCCGACGTTTGGCTTTTCGTTTTATTTTAAATCTAGGGGTAAATTACACTTTAATGTTTATAATGTTAAAGTAACTAAACTAATTAGAGATAACTTGTGATAGATATTATACAAAGGGATAAGTAATGCTTCACTAGAGAGTCGTTATTTTGAGATGTTCTCTCTCTCGCGTCGTTCGTCGTTCTCTTGAGATGTTCTCTCGCTCGCGTCTTACGTCGTTCTCTCGTGCTTCTTCCAGAACGGAAATGCCTTCGCGTCGAAACAGGCTGGCCACACGTAACTGTTTTACTTCGAGCGGCTTTTGAATAGTCATAGGCGGCTCGTGCGGGTGGAACCCACATATATATATATATATATATATATATATATATATATATATATATATATATATATATATATATATATATATATATTAAACATATAAAACACTATGTGAAAACTGGAACCTGTGATGAGCACTAATAAGTACACTTGGAGAACACCGAAATCACCACAACACATATTTCAGAGACCTTACGATCGTTTCGTTGACAATGTCAACATCTTCAGAGGAATAAAATTCTAAAATAAAACACTAGCTCCCGTGTATTTATATCGCGTCAAGGTAAACGAACTAGTCCGAAGTAAAGTTGTCGTCCAAGAACGATCGTTTGTTTATTGTGTAGTGAAACTACGAGGTCTAAGACCTGCTTTAATCTTCTGGTCGACAAATTTATAACCCTTATCTAATATAGGTTTAAACGACCCGAGTTATTTAAGGAATCGGCACGTTTTCTTTCGATCTAGAAATTTACTATCTGGATATTGTATCATGCCGACAAAGACATCTGGTGAGATAAACAACATCAACTCACCTCATATTTTTTAAATAGAAAACTAAAACCCAGGTGTCTGTCTCACCATGTTAACTCTAACAAAGGATAAATAATTCAACTAAAATACTACATAAAAATATATAAATATAGTTTTTATTAGAGATCTAACAAAGGATAAATAATTCAACTAAAATACTACATAAAAATATATAAATATAGTTTTTATTAGAGTTGACATGGTGAGACAGACACCTGGGTTTTAGTTTTCTATTTAAAAAAGATGAGGTGAGTTGATGTTGTTTATCTCACCAGATGTCTTTGTCGGCATGATCCAATAACCACATAGTAAATTTCTAGATCGAAAGGAAACGTGCTGATTCCTTAAATAACTCGGGTCCTTTAAACCTATATTAGATAAGAGTCATAAATTTGTCGACCAGAAGATTAAAGCAGGTCTTCGACCTCGTAGTTTCACTGCACAATAAACAAACGATCGTTCTTGGACGACAACTTTACTTCGGACTAGTTCGTTTACCTTGACTCGATATAAATACACGGGAGCTAGTTTTTTATTTTATAATTTTATTCCTCTGAAGATGTTGACATTGTCAACGAAACGATCGTAAGGTCTCTGAAATATGTGTTGTGGTGATTTGGGTGTTCTCCAAGTGTACTTAAACATATAAAAATTGAAACTGACCCTGGATATGGCTTCTAGGGGTCCTAGTTCGCGCTCATTTGAATTATTTTTTTTTGCAAATTCTCACCATCGATACCTCTCTCTCTCTCTCTCTCTATTAGTGAACTTTAAAAAAAAAATCCCTGAAAGTAAAATTTTTTGAAGAAAAAAAAGTGGACATAATACTGGCATCTTCATAATAATACTCAACATACAGTATTGTGCAATTTAATGTGAACACATTCTGGCATTCCAGGCCAGTTTAGAAGAGTAATCTCTTTGTCTTTGAAATATTTCACCATCTTCTTGGAAACATGTCACGGCGCTGAATCTTTCTAGAAGATTGATTCGCCAACTGCTTAAACTTTTTCCACTTCTCTGGGCAAACAGGTCTCTAAAATCTCTTTATATTTTTCAGTGTTCATTATGCCTTCGATAGGCATAAGTCCCAAAACATCTTTTTGATCTTTAACTGTCTGGCGCAAGTAAGCTACAGTTAACTTTTCGTCCGCACCTGTCGGCACGAATTTTGATCAGTACCCCTGCACCAAAAACTGTGTCTGATCTGAGAACAAGGCATTTATCCAGCGTTCTTCTGTCCAATGGGCGTATTTTTTGCCTAAATCAATCTTTTTTTTTTCATCAAAGTCTCTGTCAATAGCTGTTTCGTTTGAGACCACAGCTTTTCTTCCTTCCACCAAAAGGCGCCTGCGAATTGTAAAGTTGTGAATTTTCACTCCAGCCTTTTTTAGGTCTGAAGGTCATAGCTTGTCTTCCTTTTTCTCCCACATTTCTCCTTCCGCTGGTCTTCAATTGATCCAGTCTCCCTTTTTTGTTTAATTATCTTATTTACAGCTAGCAAGCTCACAGAACAATCACTAGCAATGTCTCGTTGCGTCATGGATTTGTGCTCACTAAGTGTAGTTATTCATTCTCTTTTCTTTGGCGTAGTGTCCATAATGCCACAAACACGAAAAACTTGCTACTTCACCCAAAACCACAAAAACACGTGTAACTTAAGTCACAATAACCGGCAAAACGACTGACATAGGCAATAACACACGTTATATGATATGTCGAGTGTCGAAAAACACCTGTCAGAGTTGTCACCACAGTGTAGTAGCCATGTTGAAATAATACTGAAATTCCCAATGTTCACGTTAATTCGCAGAATACTGTATAAGCATAATGCATTAGGTGAGACCTATACGTAATACAGTTCAAAATTTGTTACCTCTGTAAATATAAATACCTTCATGACAATAATGGTGTGATAGAGCGGGCAATTTTAGCGATTTTTTTTAATTCGCTAATGAGGAGATCTGTGTGTGTGTATATATATATATATATATATATATATATATATATATATATATATATATATATATATATATATATATATATATATATATATATATATATTAGGTCTCTAGCTTTAAAGACGACGAAGTTATGGGCTGTTAAAGAAACAGATTTTGGAGTTTTCCTCAAAACGTCAAACTCGCAATTTTAAACGTCAAAATTGGCAATGTTTAGGCAAAGAACGTGAAACAAATACGGATTGTGAAAAGAAAATGTTGCAAGAAGAGTGTTCTGCGAACCCTTAAGTTTCAGATTCAACTGTCATTGCCCTTCATTTTACTGAAATATTTACAAAATATTCATTTCAAATAGACCCTTTCTTTGATGCTTTGGCTGTCAGTTTAGTTAAGTTGATGCCTTTTTGGATATTTATTTGTAGGTTTAGTGAAGTTTATGGTTTAACGGTCTATAAATTTTTTTAGCTAATTTTCGTAGAACAAATTCGTAAATGCATTTTTGCAATTTTTATCGATATATGATGCGT
Source organism: Tillus elongatus (assembly GCA_964006375.1). Classification (NCBI taxonomy): domain Eukaryota; kingdom Metazoa; phylum Arthropoda; class Insecta; order Coleoptera; family Cleridae; genus Tillus; species Tillus elongatus. Next base: position 124,143,320 of record OZ023264.1, read on the forward strand.
TTATAAGAAAAAAATCTGGACGCAGTAAGTGCGTTTTGGTAGCGAATTTTCGGTAAATTTGCAGATTAGCTCCCGAACGCTTTTCAAAAAACTGTTTTCAGAAACTTGCCTAGTGCCCTCCCTGGATGCACAAACCCCAAGAGAAATTTCTTGTTCACACCCCCAAAGGAGGTTACGGGACCAGGAATGAATAGGGGTGCTGGGCGGGGTAGGTAGTAAAAAGGAAATATGAGCAGAAAATGCGAATAAAAAGGGCTTGAAAGGTGTCTTTTTCACATCTTGAAGCCATATCCCCCTTAAACCCTGCTTACCCTGCACAGAACCCCTATTCCCCCAGGGGCCGTAACTTCCTTGGCTGGTAGGAACAAGAAATTTTTCTTGTGGTTTATGCAACGAGGGTGGTTGTATGCACGCGAGGGGGGAAGAAAAATCCCCACCACGAAACAGCCACCCCCCAACCCTACCGCAAGTGGAAGCGGGAGAGAGGGGGTGTCTTCTTCGTCGTATGAATTTTCCTTTCCCCCTCGTGTGCATACAACCACCCTCGTTGCATAAACCACAAGAAAAACTTCTTCTTCATACCCCCCAAGAAAGTTACGTGACCTGAGGCAAATAGGGGTGCTGTGCGGGGTAGGCGGGGTTTAATGGGGATATGGCTTCAAATAGACAGCTTTTAAGCAGTTATCTTCGCTTTTTCTGCTCATATTTCCTTTTTGCTACCTACCCCGCCCAGCACCCCTATTCACTCCCAGTCCCGTAACTTCCTTGGGGGTGTGAACCAGAAATTTTTCTTGTGGTTTGTGCATCCAGGTGGGGTCCTAGTAATGTTCCTGAAAACAATTTGTTGAAAAGCGTTCGGGAGCTAATCTGCAAATTTACCGAATTTTCATTAAATTCTTCAAATTTCAATAACTCAATTTGCTATTAACGTAAGCTTTGTTGGTTAGAAAACCAACATTTAAGTTTATTTTCGGAAAATTTTTGTATATTTTCAAACCATAAGTAATTTTGATAAAATATAGTACATTGTTTCTACCACATAGGCTATACCGGTAATCAGATTGATGCCTGCTCGCATTTGCTATTAAAAACATTTTTATGGAAATTCACTTCCATAACACATTTGCTGCATCTAGACTTTTGAAAAATGTTTATATATTTTCAAACAATAAATTTATTTCGATGAAATATGGTACATTGTTTCTACTATATAGGAAACCAAGTTTGATGCCTGCTTTCATCAAAGAAATACATTTGCTATTAAAAATATTTTAAAGAAAATTCGCTACCATAACGCACTTGCTGCGTCCAGAGATTTTAAAATGATAGATAGAGAAATTTAAAAAATAATTATTTGGACTTGATGCAATTCTGCTCTAAGGTACGGATTTTACGTTTTTATTGTCTATAGAATAATACATTTATCTACACAATTGCAGTGGAACATTTAAACCACAAGCTTTTCCAATGCATTATATCTTTAAGATTTATTCATTTATTTTATAACTTATTTTTATAGCAAACACAATAATGTTGTATTTATTTTTATGTAGATTAAGAAGAAATAATTAATTGTTAAATTTATGTAAAATAATTTGTTATATTTTTAGTAGTGTTTTTTTATGAATTCTTTTATGTTTTATGACAAGGATTGTTTAATATTTAAAGAATAATAAATTACTTATTTTCTTTTAGATTGACTATTTTCGTAAAAGTTTGTTAATATGTAAAAACATATAGCTCCATTTCTGTGTATTGCAATTTGGTTTATTATAAGGTATTAAAAAATAAGTTTGTGATATGTGGCCATGGTATTAAAAAAACTAATTTGAGCAAAATGTATGTCAATTATTTTCTAATAATCAAAGATAGCACAGCAAAGTTTTTTGCTCTTGTAGCCTTGAGCAATTTTTGATTTACTGTTGTCACAAAAGCACAAATTGAAGCCTATTTTTTCTGGTGTGGGAGATGGGCCTTCAAATAATCATTTCAAAAGGATGATACCTAAAAGCTAAAACGAACGTTTCCCATTTCATGGCTACGATGACAAAGATAATTTTTATGCCCTGCATATTTAACTTTATAGTGGTTGTTATTAAAGCACTGTTTTTATGAATTTTGCTTATTGTTTAAAGTAATTGAAAAATTACAATTGAGAATTGTTTGTCAATATTCCACTTACTTAGGTTGTTTATTTAAAAGTAAATGGTGTTATTTACAAACAAATCTTGCCATCTGTGATATCTAAGCTCTTTTTTCTGTCATATACCTTATTGTAATGTAACAGTTATGAAAACAATAAAGTCTATAACAAATATAGTGAATTTTAATGTCTAATTTCGTGTGATCTTGTATTTTTCAAATATGTATTTATTTGAAGAATGCAGAGGTAGAGGTGGAGCCTATGCAGCTCAAAAATTAAAGAAATGACAAAACAGCTGTATACAGCCGAAACCAAATTATAGGTTACAGAAGTTACATAGTCAATTTTTACTTAATACTCTAAAGGCTAAGACATACAGGCGAGACCAACAATCAGATGCGCAAAATAGACAAACTCGCTAAATGACGACCTGCTGAAGATGCTCTATGGGGTTCTGCAAATCTGGTTAAGTTTAATGTCTCAGGAACAGCATTGCACCTGGCCTAGGAACAGTGAACTACAAGGTTCAGACATTTAGATGGTTGGCAAAATACTGCCGAAAATGTAACAGTTACAGAGAATCTTTGCTGGTATCTGTTTGTTTCCAAGTTAAAAAACTCCAATGAAAAAGCTTAAGTTTGTATTTGAGATTAAAAGTTGGCTTTTACACTGTATAGGGCCGATATACATCCATAGTTGGAATATTGTTCTCATGTCCGTGATGCTGTCTCAAAAACCACTTTGTCCCTTTTTGGTGGTAAAGTTGGCCATTAAGACTGCGACCTTTAAGATATATTGTGACTCTTCCCCTGTGGTCTGGGGGCGAAATAAAAGAATAGGCCCGAGGTACTAACTGGAGTCAAACACTGCCGGAGGTCTGGTCCAGACGAGCCTGCAGGGAGGCGGATATCTCTGGGGAGTTTTATACACCCAGATAAACGACTTCGCTTGGGTGATGCTCAGGACCGGACTTAGTGGGATGTCAGCTTGAGTCTAGCACTGGTGTGTGTCGGGTCTAGACGAACCCGCAGAAGAGTTAAGATCTTTAGGTTTGGATTACAACTGGAGATTGAGGCCTCCTCTGTGAGTTTCGAAACGGGCAAACGACCTCGCTTGGTGGTTGATCGGGTGCGGGACTCCATATGATACTGCCTCGAGTCGAACACTGACGGATGTCGGGTCCGGACGAACTTGGAGACAGGCTATCTCTCTGTGATCTTCGAAATGGGCAAGCGACTCCACTCCGATGGCAGTACACCTGTCAAAACAACTTTCACCCTCAAAAATATCGTCTGATGCGGGGAGCTCGATGTGTTGCGTGAAATTTAAGCAAACACTGGCGGGTGTCTGGTCTAGACGAACCCGGAGGAGAGCTGAGATCTCTAGGGGGGTTACACCTGAAGATTGAGGCCTCCTCTGTGAGCTTCGAAACGGGCAAACGGCCCCGCTTGGATGCCGCTCGAGAGCGGGACTCCATGATGTCGCTTACGAGTTAAACACTGACGGATGTCTGGTTCACGCGAACTCTCAGAGAGGTTATATCTCTGTGAGCTTTGAAACGGGTGATTTCACTCAGGTGGCAGTACACCTGCCAAACCAACTTTCTCCCCCGAAAAGAGGGACACCCGCAGTGAGATGACCTGACCTAAGGTCGCGGTGGAGGGACTGGAATAGCCCACTTACAATGAATCTAATCTAATACAGTGACGCCTAGCACATCTTGTGCGAGTGTAAAGCTCTGGACCGCAAAAGACAACTGATCTACGGAGAGCCTAGACTGGAGACAGAGCAATATAAAACTTTATCCTACCAATTGCTCTGCAGACTAGTTCAAGGCACAGTGATTTTGGAATGGGTGGAGTAGAAAAGACAAAGAGCATGCACAATATTCCAAAGGCTGCAGTGCTATCGGGGTGGCAAAGACGCGCACGAGCCCTAAGGGAGAAAAAAATACAGTGACGCTGTTATGTAAATTTATAGAACATTCTGTCCAGCTTTATCTCCTTTATTAGCGTCCTCAACCTAGACAGAAGCTCCTTTGTATACTTGTAATGAATGCTTTTGGAGAAGGAATACTATTGTTCCTAGTTCTATAGTTCCTGCATGGAAAAGGCACAGTTGTCGCCTATCAGCTAGAGTTTTAGCCACTGCTGTCCATAGACATGCCCTTAGACCTCTGTTGCACAATCTACTGGTCTCCATCCTTTCTCTGTCTTCTTGTGGCATGTAGAGGATGTATGTATGCAGCCGAATGTGCATTTAGCAAGTCGCACTTGAGGTCCTTCACGATAAATGCCTTAAAGTGCTTTTGTGACAGAGATCTGAAGGGTCGTTAAGTCTTTCTGGCTCCGTTATGGCGGTTGAGAAACCATCTTGAATGATAGCGACCCTATGTGCTGTGAGTGGCTAAAGGAACCTCTTTTTATTATGACTTATCCTATATTTTGAACTCATGTCGCTTTCTCTCTTGACGTGATCTTCGGGCTCATTTACTGTCTTTCTTTGTCTGCCGCCTCTTTCCTCTTGTGCCGTTTGACTTGTTTGAAATCTAGGTTGTTTCGTATTATAGTCTTTTTGGCTGTTATGTAGTCCTGACATTCCTGGATGAGTTTCTGTAGCCTCTTAGTTAAGGCCCCTGGTAGTCGGGTGTTGTAGACCACTTCGGTTTATGAATCTCCTTTAGGGGATTGACTCTTATATTGCCCTTGATTCTTTTTCAAGTGCCCAGCTGTTCGGCTTGAGCAACATTCTGCCGTTTAGGCAGTTTTAGCCTACCAGCCTGACTCGCAGATACGCGCCCTCCTGGGAGTGCTATTGGATTAGGCTCTAGCTTTTCAGGGCTTATTAGCCTTCTTATTTTCATATTTTTCCTTGTTCTGCTTGTATTTATTTTTGTCACACCATAGCAAAAATGATCCACTCGAACAGAGCCTGGCGTGTCCAAGTAAGCAACTTACACAAGAGCTGTAGCGGCTCGTGCCTTAATGCATTGGGGGTGCGCAAGAAAAAAAGTTCGGGACGCAGCAAGTGCGTTATGGTAGTAAATTTTTATTAAATGCTTCAAATTTGAATTCAAGTTTCTACGAACTAAGAAAGTTGAATTTTGGTGTATAGTAGGGTCTTACCCAGGGCAACATATCCACCAAATTTCATCAAACTAACTTTGAAATTTTCGGGGAAAAAATTTGTTCAAAAGAAAACTCAAATTTTGAATAACACAATTTTATAAAAATATAGAAAGTTGAATTTTAGTGTGTAGTAAGGTCTTTTACAAGGCAACATATCCAACATATTTCATTAAAATACCTTTGTAATTTTCGGAGAAAAAGATTTGTTTTGAAACAAAACTCAACATTTTCCCGGAAAACGTTATCCGATTTTCCTAACTAACGAACTCATCCAAGCCATTAATAAAAGAAAGGCACTTGCCGAGTTTCATCGAAATCAGTTGCTTATTTTTTGAGTTATCGGTTGGATACATACATACATACATACATATATATATATATATATATATATATATATATATATATATATATATATATATATATATATATATATATATATATATATATATATATATATATATATATATATATATATATATATATATATATATATATATATATATATATATATATATATATATATATATATATATATATATATATATATATATATATATATATATATATATATAGATATATAGATATAAATTGAAACTGACCTTGGATATGGGTTCTAGGGTTTCAAGTACGCGCTCATTTGAAAAATTTTTTGCAAAGTTTCTCCATCGATACCTCTTTATTAGTGAATTTTTTTAAATAAAAATTCACTAAAAATGAAGGGCTCGCCTATTTTTTCCCCGAAAATGTATTATAAAGAAACCTACTTTTTTTCCCCTCGGGGCTCGTCCGCGGCCTTGCCGCCCCGATAGCACTGCAACCTTTGGTTGATTGTGCATTAAGAAACCTACTTACTAAACTTAATAATTATTAACTACTTACCAAATTTTCCTCGGCGATCCTTAAGTAGACGGGTCCTGTCATTTCATGCATTGCGAGAGCGGCGTTGCCGGACGGTGCTTATTGGTCTAGGGGTCTGCCTGAACTGACCTTCCTGACCTACACGGTAGGTCAGGAAGGTTAGGTCAGGCAGAGGCACAGCAATATTTAAAATATTGGCTGAACATTTAGCTCAGTTTGGTGATTTTGTAAAGCAAGGGATGAAATATGGGAGTATAATGAAAGAAGGAACTAGACATAACTTACTGGCAAAGGTAAATTTATTTAACATTAAGAAAAAAATGAAATTGTTTTGGCTTTTTTTTTAGATAAATCAAAACCCTCCAAAATCTACTTATAGAGTATCTAAAGATGTTAACGTGCCACATACTAGCTTTTGAAGGGAATTTAAAGAAAGTGGTCCAGCTGTTGCCTGCTGGATAGAACATTATTTAAAATGTTTGATGAACATTTATCTCAGTTTGGTGCTTTTGTAGAAAACAATTTTCACACACACACACACAGAAAACTAATGCGTTTTATTCTTATTTCGTTGATGTACAATTTGTATAACTTGCTTTTTTCAAACCACAAATATTTGAACTAAAAGTAATACCATCTAGCTGGAATTTACTTTGTAAACATACTTACAATATTAGTGACTTTAAAGTAGGAGTAAGAATACAAACAAACGTGAAAAATAAAGCAGAAAACTGAATACTAAAACATTACAAGTGCTCAAAATGATGACCTTCCTCTTGTATACATGAACGAGCACGTCGATTTAAATTGCTGATGGCTCTAACAATGTCCCCTCTTCTAATTGATCTACATTATTCAACTAAATTTTCTTTAAGTTCTTCCACGGTGTTACAGTTTTGTTCCCCACACACTCTGTTCTTCAAAGTGCACCACAAAAAGGTATCCAGAACCGTAAGTTTGGGAGACCTTGCCGGCTACTTTACAGGTCCTGAATTTCCTATCTTCGTATGCGGAAATCTTTGGTCTACATACTGACAAACTGTTCTAGTATTGTGAACCAATTACAAAATTGCGTCCTTCTCTCATGATCTCCTGGATGTAGTTTATGTGAAATGTGTATTTTATAACATTTCAAACCACTTTGTTTAAATTCCGTCCAAACGCTAGTCTGTTGCACATCAACATCTTCAGATACTGGATAAGTAGATTTTCAAGGGTTTCAATTTATCTAAAAAAAAAAGCCAAAACAATTTCAGTTTTTTCTTAATGTTAAATAAATTTACCTCTGCCAGTAAGTTATGTCTAGTTATTTCTTCCATTCTACTCCCATATTTATTCCTTTGCTTTACAAAAGCATTTGTGCTGTTTTCGTACTGTGCCTATCAAAGTTGTAATAAAGTTTCAACATAACTCGTTTCTGTTCATTTCTAACAAAAATTTGCTTGGACTTGTTTGACCAGTACCTATTAACTGCCATGTTTATGCAACAACTTCTGATGGAGTCACTGGTAACTAGACGGAATCATTTTTAATTTAAATTTTTGTCATGTACATCAGTGTAATCAGAATAAAACGCATTAATTTTCTGTGTAAAAATCCAATATGGCACCTATAAGGGAAAATAAAGTTGATGATGGTGGCCAAAAGACGAAACACCGGATGGCATATCTAAAAACGCAATTCTGTAGCTGGAAAAAGCCTGGACGCAGCAAGTGCGTTATGGTAGTGAATTTTCATAGAAAAGATCTGGCACAAAATATTTTATAACTTTTTTTTCTTGTAACATAGAAATCTAAATTTTGGTGTATAGTTGGCTTTTTATATCGTAAACTTACCTACCAAATTTGGTTATCATAGATTTTTTATTTTCTAAGATAAAATTTTTTTTCAAATGAAAACTCAAAATTTTCTCGGAAAACCTCGTCCGATTTTTTTTTATTAACAAACTTGTCAAAGCCTTTTTTAAAAGGAAGGTACGTGCCAAATTTTATCAAAATCGGCCTATTATTCTTTGAGATAAAAAAAAATTTCGAGTGAAAACTCAAAATGTTCCCGGAAAACCTCGTCCGATTTTCCTGACTAACAAACTTGTCAAAGATATTTACAAAAGAAAGGTACATGCCAAATTTTATTAAAATCGGCTAATTACTTTTTGAGATAAGAATTTTTTCGAATGAAAACTCAAAATTTTCCCGGAAAACCTCGTCCGATTTTCCTGACTAACGAACTTATCCAAGCTATTTACAAAAGAAAAGTACATGCCAAATTTTATCAAAATCGGCCCATTATTTTTTGAGTTATCGGTGTGATACACACACACATATATATATATATATATATATATATATATATATATATATATATATATATATATATATATATATATATATATATATATATATATATATATATATATATATAAACATATAAAAATTGAAACTGACCCCGGATATGGGTTCTAGGGGCCCTAGATCGCGCTCATTTGAAGAAATTTTCTCAAAATTCAAAAGTCGAGATCTCCTCATTAGTGAATTTTTTCTAAGAAAATTCACTAAAAAGTGGTAATGGAAATGTATTTTTATTTTGAGCTAACTTGTTAAATAACGCCAGAAAAAATAAAATCTGAATCTTGAATTTTCAGTTTTTTTTTTCGGATATCTCCGGAACTACTCGGAACCTTAGAAATATCTAAACGGCATATTGTAAGGCACATAGATGCGCAACTTTGCTCCAATTTAACCAGACTCGTGTATCCTATAGTTTCTGATATCCCAATGGTGGTGGTCAAATTTAAATTAACCTGTACAAAAAAAATATGTGATTGTTAAATGGTACTGTCTGGTCTCAATGCGTCGCACCAACTGTCAAAAATCCGCAGTAGTCAAATCTTCTGAAACTATGCTACCGACTCGATGGAGTGGATACAGAGTTTACAGTGCCACTTCTGGGGAGTGCGTATCGTTCGACCGACAGCGCCTACATGTATGCAACCCCTGCATACACCAATCCATTTAGGCGGACGTACACTAATTTATTGCTCGACTGTAATTCATCAGGGAAGTGCTCAAAGTTTATGCAATAGGCAATTTGCTTAACACCTTTGTGTATTGATATAGTATACCTATGATTAAGTTAAAAGAACCCTTGTTTTGAATTTATAAGACCATTAATAGCCAAACTAACAGATATTTTATATTTGAAAAAATAATAATAATAAAAGGCACCTAATAAGAGTTATCCATTTGCAATAACACAATAGTGTTGACACAGCAAGTGCGTTTTGGCAGCGAATTTGTTGTGGTAGCGAGTTTTAATTTAAAAAATTGGTAATCAAATAGGTAGTAAATAAAAGTATTAAAAAAAGTTATTCATTCATTTCAAATCTTAAATCCTTCCCATTCAGCTAGAATCTTCAAAAATCTTGATACATATACAGTGAAGCCTTCAGAAAGCACTCATTATTCCGATACTCGAGAAAAATTAATAAAAGGCACTTGATAAGATTTGTTGATTCACAATAAGAAAAAAGTGTGGGCACAGCAAATGCGTAATGGTAATTTGCATCAAAAATTCCTGTTGTTAAACAGTGTCTATTTGTTAAAAAACTTGTATGCAGCAAGTTACTTGTGGTAGTGGGTTTTATTTAAAAAAATGGTAAACAGTAAATAAAAGTAAAAAACAAGTCTACATACAGGAACTGCTTTGTTGCAAAGAGTTCTAAAAATATTTCAAATCTTAATAAGCGAGAATCTAGAATAATCTTGATGCATATATAGTCACACCTTTACAAAAGCACACATTTATTCTGATATATTTCATTCAATTCATAAAAGGTGCCTTAATAAGGTGTGTCTATAACAACAAAAAAGTGTGGCTGCAGCAAGTGCGTTATGGCAGCGAATTTTCATAAAACATACTTAAACTAAAATAGTAAATATATGTCCAAATTGTAATTAAAATTTTTAAGAGTTTTTGAGACCATTTCAGTTCCAACCTTATTTACCTGCCATGAGACCATTTCAGTTCCAACCTTATTTACCTGCCAGTTTATTATTAATAACCGGACAATTTAATTTGTTATTAATGAATATTATAAAAATGTGCAGATTGAGGAATGTTATGTGGGGAGAACTACCCAAAATTTTGAAAAATGTATTTCCAGTAAATAAGCATTAAAAAATAATATAAAAGACAGCTTCTTCCTTGTTTATTTTGTTCATTATTTAAAAAAAAGGCATAATAAATTTTGGAAAATAAATTTGCCGCCAATAAAGGCATTAAAAAATAATATAAGACAGCTTTTTTGAAAATATTTGGCAATAAAAGAAGAAAATAGAAAGTTTATGAAAATTTGGTTTTTCTTTAAATCAAATTGTTTTAATGAAAAAATTGAATAAAACATATCATTCGCTTTTTTTACGACAATAACAGAACTGCCTGTCATTCTCCATAGTTTCTTTGAGTGTGGACATTGTAATTCAGGCTTACAACTATTTATATCTTCTTCAGAAACAACGATTTATCCATAAGTATATTTATTTATATCTAACAACAATTTTTTTACACCAATAACTTTAGAGGCATGACCACATATTCAATCTCCAATGATTTTTTCTTGATTGCCTATATACATTTATAAAAAAGAAGTACTTAACCTTCTGCTCTCGCAACCATAAATTTTCAAACAATTGTGCGGCTATGCATTATAAAATTTGAAAAAGTAGATGCCATCAAAGATAACTTTCTTGAAAATAAATGCTCAATAATATGTGGCTTCACTTCAAATCACATTTTTGTAATTAAAATATGGAATTAAATCTTATATCAATCATTTTTTTAAAATTAGAAAATGACCTCTTCATTAAGGTGAGTCAGGATTGAGTTTCATACATATTTACATATATAACAATCAATTACCCATAAGTATGTTTATTTGTATCTAATAACTCAACATCTTTTTTACACAAATAACTTTATTATGTAAGCCATCATAAACATATAAAGAGTGCGTATTGCCCCGCACGCATATAAATTGGCATTTTTATTTCAATTTCGCTTATATGTCACGTTTTGCAACTAAATATGAAGCAGAGATCAATATTAGAGCCAGACGGCCAGACAAATACTGAAAAAAGCGGTATTCTCCGTCGAATCGGCGCTCTATTGTAGTGTCGACTTTACGATGTGTCGGCCCAACGATACGCCACGCTTCTGGGTTACAACTTCGCTACCTTGGGCGGCTTTGAATACCTGTAATTTTCGATTTTGAAGTATTTTTGAACAACAAACTTTGAACTATTTTGGAGAACCACATATTTCGAACTTCTAACTACTTTAACATTGCACAGCATGTACAATTTTTCGAACCGATGGTTCGGTTCGAAGTTTCGCACACCTCTACTATTGTTGACATGGTATGTATTCCATACTTTATTGGAATACAAAGTAGTTCAATGTCAAAAAGGGCGTGGTGTCCCACAGGGGACAGTGCTGGGTTCTATCCTTTTCTTGATTTATGTCAATTCTCTAACAGAAGTATCCAAGAGAAGCAGGGTCATATGTTTCGCAGATGATACAGTTGTGCTGATCAGAGATTGTCAATTGACAAGGCCGAAATAGAGAAGGCAAAGATTAAACATAGCTTGACTCGAATCTGTTAACCTTAAATTTGGATAAAACTCATTTTTTCACTTTTTCAATGACATCTAGAGGGTTACCTGAGATCCAAAACTTAAGACTCCATGACATAGATTGTCAAACGAATAACACCCCCTACTGTAACTGCACCCATATGACAAAGAGAAGTGAAAATGTTAAATACCTGGGCATCTACTTTGACCAGTGAATGACGTGGAGCAAACAACCCAAAAATATATAATTAAAATCATACTATTTAAAGAGAGGCTGTATCTCACGGATAGGCTATTCAATGAAGCGGGGCTTTTAAATATCAGACAGCTATATGTCAAAAATATTATTCGGTTTAGCTATAAGAATCCAGTTTTTAGTTATGTAAATCACTGCCAATACAAGGTCAAAATCTAATAGTCATGTGAACCTACCTAAAACACTGTATTCTTCTACTCAGAGCCATTTGGCCTATACAATTCCCAAAAAAGCTCGCGACGCAGCAAGTGCGTTATAGTAGTGAATTTTCATTAAATGCTTCAAATTGGAATAACTCAATTTTCTATAAAGTCATAATGTTGAATTTGGGAATGTAGTAAGGCCTTTCTCAGGGCAACATATTAACCGAATTTCATTAAAATAGCTTTGTAATTTTCGGAGAATTTTTTTTTTTCAAAAGAATACTCAAAATTTTCCCGGAAAACCTTGTATATATATATATATATATATATATATATATATATATATATATATATATATATATATATATATATATATATATATATATATATATATAAACATAAAAATTGAAACTAACCCCGGATATGGGTTCTAGGGGTCCTAGTTCACACTCGTTTGAAAAAAATTTTGCAAAGCATCACCATCGATACCTCTCTATTAGTGAATTCTTTTCAATAAAAATTCACTAATATTAAATCTTATACCAGCTCACTTCAAACAAAGATCTTACCTTGGAATAAAAAACATAACAAACGATTGGATTCTAGACAATAACATCACAATAAACAACCAAGTTATTCAAAGTAATGAGTCCTTTTCACTTGTTGGCATTTCTGTGGATCGAAATCTCAAATGGCACCAACATGTCGCATCAATTGCAGAAGCGGCTGCTAAGAAATTAGGTTTCCTCTTCCGGGCTCGCAAATACTTTTCACCAGCTAATCTCTATACCTTATATACTTCACAAATAAGACCAAACCTCGAATACCGCTCCCACATCTGGGGTGCTGCTGCCGCTTCTACACTCGCTATCCTGGACTCCATTCAGAAGAGAGCTATATGTCTCATCAGTGACCCTACCCTCACCCAAAGGCTGCCATCCCTTGCACACTGACGTGCCGTTGGTGACCTCTCTCTCTCTCTTTTATAGATATCTGCACGGACACTGCTCAGAGGAGCTTTCTTCCATAGTTCCTCCACCTGCTGTCCCCAACAGATCTACCAGGGGAACAGAGCGAATTCACCCTTTTACTGTCCAGGTCACCAGACATAGAACATCTTGTTATGCCCGCTCTTTTGTCCCAAGCACTTCCAAGTTGTGGAATTCCTTGCCGGCACATGTTTTTCCTTCTCCCCCGAACCTCCAAACCTTCAAATCCAGAATTAACAAGTTGCCTCTTTCCTCCTTGTCGACATCCACGGTACAATAGTATTTAGGCTGTAAGCCCCCGTGGTGTTGTTGAAAAAAAAAATATAGACAATTATGAGAGTACATGTGACAAAATACCTTGATTTAAATGATGTACATTGTTGGAAATAGCAGTTAGAACTTGTAAGACAGCACTTAATACATTGTCATACATTTTCTGTAAAATGTTAGGCTTAATCACAAGTATAGTGCCACAAGTGTGGCATAATCAATCTGTGATAGTATTCCGTAATAAGTACACTTGGAGAACCCAAATCATCACAACACATATTTCAGAGACCTTACCATCGTTTCGTTGACCATGTCAACGTCTTCAGAGGAAGAAAAATTCTAAAATTAAACTACAAGCTACAGTGTATTTATATCGCATCTAGGTAAACGAACTTGTCCGAAGTAAAATTGTCGTCGAAGACCCACTGTTTGTTTATCGTGTAGTGAAACTACGAGGTCGAAGACCTGCTTTAATCTTCTGGTTGGCAAATTTATGAGCCCTTATCTAATGTAAGGATAATAAGCTTAAAAGGAAGGTTCAGAGTTATTTAAGGAAACTGCATGTTCCTTTTGATCTAGAAATTTACTATGTGGATATTGAAGCAAGCCGACAAGCACATCTGGCAAAACAAACACCATAACCTCCGCTTTTCTTTTTTATATATAAAAAAAACTAACCTAGGTGTTTGGCTCACAATGTTAACTCTAACAAAGGATAAATAATTCAACTAAAATACTACAAAAAAATTATATCTATATTGATTTTAATTCTTCGTAAAAACAGTATTTATATTGACTTCTTAGACACAAAGAAAACGAAAGGGTCTTTAAGTCAAGACAAGCTTAGAGATTAGTATATGTATAGACCGGCCGAGTTATTGACAGTGAACCTAGCTTTATGCATATTGGTAGTGACATTTGATATCATTTAGGGGTAGAAAGTGAAATAGCCTGAAACTAATATCGCTGATGTACCGGTTGACGGACTAAGAAAGGCAGTCGGCCGTAATGTTTTCCTTTTTCGTTTGTTAGTGCTTTTGTAATATTTAAGTTGGGGTTAAGGAGTCGCGGGCCAAAGGACTCCAGGGGGCAAGCTGAGGAAGTGGAAATAACAACATAAACTCCCGATGAAGCTTTCCCCAAGACCGTCATGCGCGGTAAAAATCCGCATCCTGCACGAGGTGACCCTGCTAATAACTAAACATGACGGATCTAGACAAGGAGGTCGAACTAAACTCCCCCAATCTACGGTGTCACGTGACCCGTGCCTATGGATGGATGGCACCAGGGCGATGGTGTCGTGAACGGAACCCCTGGAGTACCAGGCAACCCTCCAGAGTAACCCGCCTTGCACCACACAGGGGGTTCTGATGGTGTGGACAGTATTTCCCCCATTCTCGTAGGAACAACATGAAGATAATAAATATACATGGAACCAAAACCAATGAGGCTCGAGGAGTGGCTCCGGCTACAGACTCGTGCCTTGAGTCTATTCCGGAAACGGAGACGAGCCAGGGGGCGGCAGCGGACTCTGGAGGTCCTACGACCGGCGTAGATACGGGGGATCAGGGGGTAGCTTCGGCCAGAGACCTGTCCCCGACACCCAAGCTGGAGGCTGGGTCCCACCGGAGGGCGGCGAGCTCCGCGGACTCCGGGGGCCCCTCCACCAGTGAGGACTCTACTGTTAGAGTAGAGGGACTGCCCCGGCAGTCCAAGCGTCTTTCCGGGGCGCAAAGAAAGAAGCTCCGGAGGGCGCAAAAAATGGCGGCCGGGACCTGGACGGTCGAGAAACCTGTAAAGGCGCAAGAGGGGAGTGCGAGTCAGAAGAGGACGCGCTCGAACTCTAGCACGCCCACTACAGACAGACGTTCCAAAAGGGCCAGGGTGCCTGTAAATGCGCAAGAGGAGAGTGCGAGTCGGAAGACGCCGCGCTCTGGCTCTAGCACGCCTACTACAGACAGACCTCCCAAAGGAACCAAGGCCGGAACACCGGCGCAGACTGGCTCTTACAGGGAGGCTGCGGAGGGCCTCGGGATGGCGGTGATTGACAGACGCCATCCTGAGGTCACGCTAGACCAGGGGAAGGCGGACCTGATCCAGGCTGCGGTGGTAGCTGCAGTGGACTCTCTTCTGGAAGGGGAGAGCCCGCCTCAGTTCCACCGGACGCGCCTGACGGGGGGCATCCTCTGGACAACCTGTGCCGGCCCGCAGTCGCGGGACTGGCTGCGGAAAACGATCGGGGGCCTCGGTCAGATTTGGGAGGGGGCGGACTTGACAGCCGTCGAGCCCAAGGAACTCCCAAAGAGACGCAAGGTCCTCGTACGGATCCCTGACACCGTCCCGCAGGAGACGGTGATCAGCAGACTTAAGATCCAGAACCCTGAACTGGGGACGCAACACTGGTCGGTTCTAAGCAGGAAGGCAGAGGAGAAAGGACAGACGCTCGCCTTCTCGATCGACCCGACATCTTACAGAGCCCTTGAAGGAACCTCCTTCAAGGCATTCTGGGGCATGGGAAGGGTTAGCTTCCGCCCACTGGGGAAGCAACTAAGGGTTAATGGGACTTAGGTTCCTTCAGGTCAACCTCCAACACAGTAGGGCAGCCACGGCCGGACTACTAATGGCTCTGAGGAACACGGATGTGGCCCTCATCTAGGAACCGTACTCCTATAAAGGAGAGATCAAGGGACTCGGCGGAGCTACTGGAAAGCTCATCTACAGCAGATCCAGCGAGAACCCGAGGGCCTGCATTTTTGTCAGGGAAGGGATAGAGTTTCTCCCTCTAATGAATTTCTGTTCCAGGGACCTGGCAACGATCAAAATCCGATGTGGAGGAGCGGATGGGCTGAGGGACATTACTGTCGCGTCAGCCTATCTGCCAGGGGACAGCACGGACCCTCCTCCACCCAACGAATTGGAGCAGCTGATGGTGGGTAGCAGAGCAGGTGGATGGCAGACCATCATCGGCATGGATGCGAATGCGCACCATGAGTTGTGGGGTAGCTCGGACACAAACTCTAGGGGTGAGGCACTTTTACAATTCTTTATGAAATTTAATTTAGACATATTGAATAGAGGTAATAAACCGACCTTCGTCACAACACGGCGTGAGGAAGTTTTAGATCTAACAGTTTCCACCCAGTTTCTGGGTGACTTTGTTAAAAGCTGGGCTGTGTCTGGGGAAGTGAGTAGCTCAGACCACAAATACATCCGGTTTGAAATCGCCAAAGTCGAAAGAGAAACGGTATGGTACCGGGACCCCCGCAAGGCGGACTGGGAAGCCTACAGGGCAGACCTGGCTGTGGAACTGCGGGGGGTTAAGAGTACCATAAAAAAATTCAATAGACCTCGAGATTGCAGCAGTCCAATTGCGAGACGCAATTACCTCGGCCTATAACGCCAACTGCCCCCTGAAAATGAGGGTGTCCACCAGGAACGTCCCGTGGTGGAACGAGGACCTCAGGCAAAGGAGGACGCAGGTTCGTAAGCTGTTTAACGCGGCCAAAAGGTCGGGAGCATGGGATGAATATAGACAGGCCCTATCGACCTATAACAAAAGACTGAGGGACGCCAAGAAGGAGTCGTGGAGGAGGCACTGCGAAGAAGTGGAAAACACGTCCGAGAGTGCTCGACTACACAAGATCCTGTCTAAGTGCCCTCAGACTAACATAGGCTCCCTTAGAACACCCACGGGAGGCTTTACAAGCTCGGGGGAGGAAACTATGGAAATTTTACTCCAGACGCACTTCCCCGGCTGTAACATAATAAACCAA
Organism: Tillus elongatus; assembly: GCA_964006375.1. Classification (NCBI taxonomy): domain Eukaryota; kingdom Metazoa; phylum Arthropoda; class Insecta; order Coleoptera; family Cleridae; genus Tillus; species Tillus elongatus. Next base: position 124,160,510 of record OZ023264.1, read on the forward strand.
TCACCTCCGGACTGGGAACACTCAGAAATAGAGGCGCCTTATAGGCGGGCATCTAGAGTAGACTGGACAGTCGCTAAAGAGGTGGTTACCTGGAGCAAAATCAGATGGGCCATTAACAGCTTTAAGCCATACAAATCGCCGGGATTTGATGGAATAATGCCCATCATGCTCCAACAGGGGATAGATATACTGGCGCCGGTGCTTACCCTCATTATGAGGGCCAGCCTGGCTCTGGGGTACATTCCGAGGGCATGGAGACTGGCCAGGGTTGTATTTATTCCTAAACCTGGGCGTCCAACAGACCAGGCAAAGTCCCTGAGGCCAATAAGTCTCATGTCCTTCTTGCTGAAAACAGTGGAAAAACTGCTCGACCGGCACATTAGGGGCGGTGTACTGGAAGCATATCCTCTACACTGCGGACAATATGCATACAGAGCAGGATTCTCAACAGAAACAGCACTGCACCAACTGTTGCTGAAACTGGAGAATACGCTGGAGAACAAGGAGGTGGCGCTGGGGGCCTTCCTAGACATAGAGGGGGCCTTTAGCAACACCTCGTTCGGATCGGTTCTGGCAGCTGCCCGGGAGCGTGGAATAGAGGAGACCTGCTGCAGGTGGATCGGTTCCATGCTCAGGGACAGGGCGGTGTTCACCTCACTCGCGGGAGGGACTCTGCTGACGGGGGTCGCGGCGGGGTGTCCGCAGGGGAGCGTTCTGTCTCCCTTGCTCTGGTGTCTAGTCGTGGACGGCCTGCTGGGGAGGCTCTCGGGAGGGGGGTATGAGGTACAGGGCTATGCGGACGAGATTGTCATCATAGTCCGAGGAAAGGTCACACAGGCAGTGTGGGAGCGTATGCAGACTGCACTGAAAGTGGTGGAAGGGTGGACGGTTGATCAAGGGCTCGGGGTGAGCCCCGAGAAAGCAACCGTCGTGCCGTTTACGAGGAGGAGGAAGTGTGAAAGCCACAGAACTCTCACTCTATACGGTAGGAGCGTTCCAATCGCCAGGGAGGTAAAATATCTTGGGGTCGTATTGGACTCTAAGCTAACCTGGAATGGTCACATTGGAAAAATACTGCGTAAGGCAGTCATGATCTTAGCCGTCACTAGGCGGCTATATGGAAAAACGTGGGGACTAAGACCTAGTATGGCCCACTGGCTGTACACAAGGGTGGTCAGACCATCGTTAACATATGCGGCACTGGTCTGGTGGCCTAAGGTGACACAATCCAGTGCCAAACAAAAACTAGGCAAGATCCAACCCCAACAGCCGCCATGGAGGTGTTGCTGGATCTACCCCCCCTACACTTAGTTATTATGGGAGAGGCCAGGCTAGGACTATACAGACTAGCCTGCAATGGTAGACTGAAGATCAACCCAGGCTTCAGGGGCCACTGCAAAATTCAGGAGATCGTGAAGGAGCCCATGCTTGAAATGAGGTCAGACTTCGCGAGCCCGCGAATGTGCAGGGAAAACAACTTTACAGTGGAAATCCCTGATCGCGAGGCATGGCGGGAGGAGACGCCGGGCATGCCACGGGACGCGCTCGTTTGGTTCACGGACGGATCTGGCGGGGAGCGTGGGACGGGGGCAGGTGTTTACTCGGAAGGACCGAGGGTAAGTCATAGTATTTCCCTCGGAGCCCATGCAACGGTGTTTCAGGCCGAGATGTACGCCATCCTGCACTGTGTGCGGGAGAACAAGAGGAGGGGCTACACCAACAAGCGGATCCTCATAGCCACAGACAGCCAGGCAGCCCTTAAGGCACTAAGTAGCCCACGGGTAAATTCCTGGCTGGTGAGTGAGTGCCGAGACGAGACGAGCGACCTGGCTGGGCAGAATGAGGTGACCCTCATCTGGGTGCCGGGTCACTCGGGGGTTAAAGGCAATGAAGAAGCTGACAGTCTCGCGAAGAGAGGGTTAGCAGAACCATTTATGGGACCAGAACCGGCTCTGGGCGTGTCAAAGAGCACTGCCAGGGGAGCCATTAAGTCCTGGGTCAGAAACCAACACAAGGTGTACTGGGCGGACTGTCTAGGGCTCAGACATGGGAAGTCAATAATTGACGGACCCAGTTCAAAGAGAGCTGTGGAGCTGCTAAACCTTAGCAGAGGACAGCTCAGAAACACAACAGGTCTCTTGACGGGACACATGGCCGTCAAGAAACACCTGCATAAAATGGGGCGGTTCGAAGGGGACCTCGCATGCAGACTCTGCGGCGAGGGGGAGGAATCAGCCCAGCACATCTTGTGTGAGTGTATAGCTCTGGACCGGAAAAGACAACTGATCTACGGTCACTCTAGACCGGAGACAGAGCAATATAAAACTGCACCCTACCAATCGCTGTGCAGACTAGTTCAAGGCACAGTGATCTTGGAATGGGTGGAGTAAGACTAAGGGTATGCACAATCAACCAAGGGTTGCGGTGCTATCGGGGCGGCAAGGCCGCGGACGAGCCCTGAGGGAACAAAAAAAAAAAAAAAAAATTAAGTTGAAACTTAGTGTACACCAGGGGCCTACCTATTTGTAGTGTAACTCAATTCTTCTGTCGTTTTTGGCAAATTCGTCAATAATGTCATCATAAAACTGTGGATTCTGGGACATTTCCTGGACGAGGTTATTTTCAACTGACAAAATTGAAATTTGAGAAAGTCTTTCCTGTCCTGTTGAATTCTTAACAAAACTCTTGATACGTTTCAATGTAGAAAAATTTCGTTCTACAGATGCACTAGTAGCAGGAATTGTTAATACTAATTCACATAATTTGAACACTTCAGAATATGCATTTTCCAATTTTGATTGTTTTAAGAAGATTAAAAGTTCACTCGCGTTAGTTTTTGTGACAATAACATCGGTTTCATAAATGACTGTATGTTCTGATCGTAATAAGGTTTTGTCAAAATAATGTCCATAGTGGTGGAATAATGATTTGAATTAATCTTCTGGGAAAGGTATCCCTTTAAATCCTCCAAAATTACACAATTCAAGAAATTTCAGGTCACTGAGATGATCAAATCTGCAGTTAATTTCCTGCTGAATTTGATCTATGATTTCGTAGAAAAGGCGGCGATAAGAAGTTTGAAGGTCTCCCACATTATCAGTGTGCAGACGCTTTCTTCGTGGCTCCACTTCTCCTAATTTAAATGTTTTTTCCCAGAACTTATCAAATTCATTCCTTTTTTGAATTATAATGGATTTAAATTCACTAATTTTTTTCAGGCAAAAACCAATGTCATTTGTTTTACATTGCAATATGTTAAATACATTATCTGAAAACGGAAATATTTCCGAAAATATATTAAGTAAAAAATTAAAATTAAAGTGTCTTTTAAACCATCCAAAAATCCTCTAGAACTATTTATTGTTTCTGCGTCCCAATTTTTGCTATTTTCCATAATATTTTCAAAAAGTTCAATTAACGATTCACGGTGTTCAAATATAGTTAACACAAGCCTGCCGTTGTAGTTCCATCGTGTTGCAGCTACTTTAGGTAAAAGTTTTTTAACAATTGAGTCTAAGGCTTGTGTGCGCTTCGTAGATTTGGAAAAAAAAGCAGCCATTCCACTTAGGGTAGCAAAAAACACTTTACATTCTTTAATATGATTTACAGATTGGGATAAAATTAAATTTAATTTATGAGCAAAACAGTGTACAAATAAAGCACTGGAGAACGTTTCCCGCACTTTAGCTTGAAGACCTCCTAAATGTCCGGCCATAACAGCAGCCCCATCATAGCTTTGGGCAATTAATTTATTATCAGTCTCCTCCTAATCTTTCATAATATTAAGCACAATTTTATATAGAGCGTTTGCGGTACGATCTTCTGTCACATTTTTAAAGCCTAAAAATCTTTCTTGTACACTCCCATCCATTTTTACGTAGCATATTACTACAGATAGTTGACTAAAATTAGTTACATCGGTTGTTTCATCTAGAACAATAGCAATGAAACGAGTCTGTTTAATTTCCGATTTAATTCTGTTCAAAATAATAGTGGCAGCGGCCGAAATTAAGCATTCTGAATGTGATTTGATGTCCCGCGAAAAACGTTAGACTGTTCCAAGTGATTTTTTAAACAAATGTCGTACTTGGCTATTAAAGAAACTAGGTCTTGAAAGTTTCCTCTATTTGCAGATGTAGTTGTTTCGTCATGACCTCTGAAGCCCAATTCATGCTGACCAAGAAAACACACAACATCAATAAGCCTTTTTAATATGTTTCTGTTTTTATCAACCAATTCATTGTGTTGGCGATGACTAATTTCTATCTGCTTGTCAACGGCATGTTCAATTCGCGTTTTTCCAAAGACACTTAATTTTAAAATGCTCTGTAAATGCGCTTTAGACATAACATGTCTTTTTACTACTTTATGTAGATTATTCAAGTCGGAAAACCCACTTTTATTCCACACCCCCTTTTCAGTCACAAATAGACTACAAGGCCAACAAAACAGTTTATTCCTGATTTCACAACCCGTTAACCATTCATATTGTTTATAAGTTTTTTCGGCGTTGAAATGTCGAATACAAGTTTTAATTCTTGTATTTAAGTTTTTTAGAGTAGGTTTTGACCTACCTTTATTAATAATAGCAAGTTTTTCAGCAAACCGTAAAGCTGAAAATCCTTTGGTCATCAAAAAACACACAATACAATCACAGTTATTATTACCACTTGGTTGTAAAGTTTGTAAATCACCACCCCCACCGTCGCCGCTGTTAAAAGCTGATGAACTTGTAGCCATATTAATACTCGTAAAATGCCAATGTATTTAACTTAGTCGACTGCTTATATCTGCGAAATAATGCGAGACATTCTCTTTCTATGTGTAGCGGCTCTTCCCGTTAAAATACGTTCTAAAAATACACGTACACACGTCAAGCGTTTCTCCTCAAGTGGTCTGCTGACTACATGTATTTAACTGAAGGCATTGCATCCACCCGTCCACCCGTAGTATCAGGTTGATGCTGGTCGTTGGAGGTAGCATTTACTGCGACGACGTCCTTGTGCTAAGAGCGCATATACAAACAAGTACAGTATGATGCATAATAAATGATTATGTGTGTGAGCTTGCGAATTAAAAATTTTAATAATTAAATTAGTTTCAGAATTTGAAATTTAATATTTAAAATACAAAGGAAATTTTAAATATTGCGGTTTAATATAAATGATTTTTTAGTAGGTATGTAGTCGTTATTTTAAGGGAAGCAATGCTTCCCTTGCTTCCATGGACCGCACGCCACTAGTGTACACACAAGTCCAATGGATTCATTGTGCTCTTGAACCTTATATAAACAATTGTTTTGTAATTTGTATTGTTTAAAAATGACAAATAAATTTTATTATTATATTCTTTACATATTTTCTATATATGCGAGTACATATGTATATAGTATTTGATATTGGGAGAGTTTAGAGCTAATCGCTTTGAAAATGTACAAATGGCATTAAAGCCGCAGCCATGTAAATTTGACCACACACACACACACACACACACACATTTTTTGGAAATTTCTTTACTTGACAGTTAGCTACTGGGTTGAATCTGAAAATCGCAATGAATAATTATGATAATTTAAAGAAAACATCGAAACAATAATTTTTCTTACAATGTTTATTAGCAAGTTTTACAAAAACTTGATACCATTTATTATATACATATTTTTAATCACAATTTTAATAAAAATTATATTTACAAAAATGATAGTAGTTGCTGGATTACAAACTTGTAAAACATCTTGTTTTTTAATACTGTTTTTCTTTTGTAGGGGAATACACAGCTGCATATATATTTATTTCTATACATTTAATATCTATTAGCTTCTGTTTTATGTGCAATTTTTATATGAATATACAATAATACAAGGAAAATACTGTGACATCTATTTTTTATGTGTAAATTCTAACAATGGGCATTTATGGGGTATGGGGTATACACTGACTCTTATTTGTAAGCTAAAACGAGACAATTTTTCCACTAAATTCAAAATAAACCTCTGTAACAATTTAAAAGTAAACATTTAAGAAAATCCAAATTATTAGGAAATACGTGGACAACATTATAATAACATTTAGAGTATATGAAAGTACAAATGTAGACACTAGTCTTTTTATTTTAGCCTCTTTTACATTCCTATATCAAAATAGCTTAATTTTATCTATCTTGTCAAAGCAATCTCTTTTCCGTTTCAACATTTCATTGGGAAATCATAAAAAAATGCACTCAAATCTCAAGTTTATTTACAGTTGTTAAAGTTTAAGCAACGTTTTCATATTAGCAGTGTTAATTTAAATGAATATTAGAACTTTGAACCTTTCTTATGGCAGAAGAGATTCACTACCTGTTGATTGTTAATGAAAACTCATCAAGTAATTAAATTATTATTTTAACATGTTTAAAATACACACCTTGCCTTTGACTACCAAAAATAAAATTACTTACACACATGCCAAAGCAAGAGGAGTTATCAAAAATATTTTTATAAAGTGGCAAAATCTAAAGACCTGTTTCTACATGTGTCTAAAAACAATAAATGTAAGGCAATCTTTTAACAATATATATTTACACTTAACTAAATGCAATTACAAAATGAACGGTCTATAAGAATTAGTGGATAGAATTTCTCAGTTTGCTAGGAATACATCAAAAATATTTCTGCCAGTAAATTTCAGTCTTAACTATATTAAAAGCTAAGATGGACTTTAGCAAGCAAACATTAAAAATTATCGAAATATTAGAACAAATTAATAATAAAAAACAAGTCGATAGACTTTCAAGCTACTTACACAAATCTCGTTAAAAAAAACTGTTTTAAACTTTGATAAGCATCTTAGCTCCTAATTTACATGTGCACAAAATTATAAGGACTCGTACATTTTTAAACTTCAATAGCAATTATATTTCTTTAAGTAAAAAAATCAATAAATTAATCAAATATTTCACTTATAAAAAACAAAAATTAAAATCAACAAGACAAACAAAAAATTTCAAATGTTTTTAAAATTTTTCGTAACAATAAACACCTTATTGTCACAGTACACATACATCAGTTTTATTCGTTGAATATCGATTTCAAATCTTTTTCATAGAGTGCGATGAGCGACATGATAGCAATGCCTGTGAATAACCCTGTCAAATGTAAAACAAACTGGGTCATATTTCCTTCATCTTTGTGTGCTGAGCTCAGTTCTGGTATCATGTCTACCAAAGCAATATAGATGAACATGCCTGCTGCCAGTGCAAACACCCATGAACTTGCTGATTCTGTGTTACCTAAAATGAAATAATAATAATAATAATAATAAATTACGAACAAGAAGAGTCTGGAAGCAAGTGCATTATAATAGCGAAGTTTCATAGAAATGATGTACGAAATTGTTTTTATGAAAATTATATACTGACTTTTCAAAAAATCCGAACACCCAGTAAAAGTCGAACAATTGCAATTAAATTTTCTATACTACTCTGTTTTGTTTGTGATAACAATATGTACAAAACATTTTAACAGGGTACACTTTGTTTATTTTATTTTATCAAAAAATTATCTCTTTAAATTTGTGTTTCATTTAGTTTGAAGCAATATCTCGAAGCCATTTGTCCTCAATTTATTAAGTCATTATGCCTAGACGCCGTTTACAGAACAATTACTGTTCCGTCGTCATTTTCGACACCTTTCTGCCACACACACACGTGCCGACTATGGATACCAAAACACAGTTGGTAACACTGGGCACATCAAGCAATGATGGTCAACATGAAGATGGCGCCCTGGAGATTTACGTTTTCGGACGGCGTCTGATTGGTTGAAGAGGCCGCTTTCCCCTTCTCGACCCCGAAGCACATCAAGACTTCGGAATCAAGAACACTGCAATTTCCCTATTTGATCAATGATAGTTATAGAGTGCAGTTCACTCTCAGTTCGGGTTCTTCATTGTCCTCTTGGCATGGGGCGCAGACAGGCCCGTAGCAGACACGTGACCTTCTGAAAGGTGTTGGAAACCAACGTGGACCATAAGTGATACAAACTGCAGGTACCAGAGCAGGAGGCTGCTCTTTATTTTCCATCTGTGCAACAAGCCACTTACTCTGTGAAGAAGGAAGGTTCCCGAAACACATCGAGCTGCTCTTCCACGACGTCCCCGGCAAGAAAAGGTATTTTGTTTATATTACACCGCTTCTGGTTTTTACTGTCTGTGTAACTTTGCCCATTGTGCAATAAATTCATTTAATTTACCTGCGTTAATTTTTTCTTTACCATGTGACCCCTGATGTACATGCAACCGTTTAATTAGACGTAATCAATTAGAGCCATCTCTCCGGCTCATCAGCCGCTACATGGTTTGGTCCATCGGCCGTGATTATTTTATCTTTTTATTAATTCTCACGTTGGTTGCGTGTAACATTAGATTGGTAAAGAAACGATACAGTGCTCTGTGTTACATTTTTGTAAGTTTCTAGTAGTAGTAGCATATATTAGTAGGTATATGTTGTATTAGCACGTGGGTTTCATTGCCACTAATACCCTGTTGTGTACAGGGGTACACACTTTTACTGTTATTTCTGAATCGATAACATTTATTTCTCTCAATAATCGTTGTAGTCGGGGGCGTGTAATTTCGACAGGGTCGTATTTTAACATATTTTGTTGTTCATTTACTTTTTATTTTCAAGCAAATACCCTTTTGTGTACGCATTTTTACGGTTATTTCTGAATCTAAAACATTTATTTCTCTTAAATATCGTTGTAGCCAGGGGCGTATAATTTCGACAGGGTCGTATTTTAACATATTTTGTTCTTCATTTAACTTTATATATATATATATATATATATATATATATATATATATATATATATATATATATATATATATATATATATATATATATATAAAGCAAGTGCTCTATTTAGTCATACGCCATGCCGTGCACCGTGAATAGAGCAGTTTTAATTGCAAAGCTAACATTATATCGCCTGTAATCCACATTAGACACTTCTAATTCTTGTTTAGCCACTGCTAAACAAGCCATTCTAAACCCAGAGCATGCGTTAAAATTCTCTGTGGCTTATCAGTTTTCCTTAACACTTCCTTAAAGACGCTTTGTCGGGTGCTTCCCAGATGGATAATGTTGAGTCTTTGTTCGAATCAACGGTGCATATTGATGATGTTATGCACGAGATTAACGCATTCCACATGCGGTTATCTCAACGTCCAAGTATTGTCGGCCAATCTCCTGGGCGAGATGACGTTTCTAGAGAACAAGCGGTCCAAGTGGGTAAGCCACCCACGTTGGCGCCAGAAGTTCTGCGAACTCGTTCGCCATCGAGAGTGACACCCAAGAGTGACACCCATGAATCATTTATTATCTCAACCTCCAAATATTGTCTGTCAATCTTCTGGTCGAGATGATGTTTCTAGAGAACAAGCGGTCCAAGTGGGTAAGCCACCTACGTTGGCTCCGGAAGTTCTGGGAGCTCGTTCGCAATGGAGAGCTACACCTATGTATAATTTGTTATCTCAACGTCCAAGTATTGTCGGTCAATCTTCTGGTTGAGATGTTTCTAGAAAACAAGCGGCCCAAGTGGGTAAGCCACCCACGTTGGCGCCACAAGTTCTGCGAGCTCGTTCGCAATCGAGAGCTACACCGATGTATCATTTGTTATCTCAACCTCCAAATATTGTCAGTCAATCTTCTAGGCGAGATGATGTTTTTAGAGAACAAGCAGTCCAAGTGGGTAAGCCACCCACGTTGGCGCCAGAAGTTCTGCGAGTTCGGTCGCCATCGCGAGCTCCACCCATGTCTCATTTAGGATCCCTTGCAGGGTCACAAAGGTCCTTACACACTACTCGGTCTTATATTGTCAGGCTACCCAAAATCAATTTACCCGTTTGCGACAGTGATTTAGGTACCTGGGCTAACGGGTTTCCAACTTTAACTATAATATTAGGTCCGACTTCTTAGTAGGAACTTCTTTCTGGAATGTCGGTCTAGACATGTTTTCATTCAAGTTCACACCTAGCACTTCACCGTGTTCTAAAGGCTCTAATTTAGCGGAGGTGGCTCGCATCTACGACCCTCTAGCTTTTCCATGTCATGTCATATGGTGAGCTTATAGCTTTATTCAACGACTATGGCTATGGGGCATTTATTGGGAGCATCCACCCTCCGCCGAACTTAACCTGCAACGGTTTAAGTCCCAGGCACCGATGATATGCCTATCTTATGTCGATCTGTCTCGTTTCATTTTGCATTCATTAATGAGGTCCTATGAATTTTACTTCCGAGCTGTAGATTCTCAAGGGAAAGTCTCAGTTAATTTTCTTATAGCAAAGTCGAAAGTCGCTCCTGTCAACCGCCTATCTATCCCCAGATTAGAACTGTGTGCAGCGGTTCTGCTTTTTAATCTGGTCTGCTTTGTACTTAACACGTACAAAGATCACAATTTTACTCGCATTATAGCCTGGAGTAACTCTACCATCGTTCCTTCATTGGATTCGATCCTCATCTCACCGTTTTAAGGTATTTGTGGCAAGCAGAATTAGCCATGTTCAGGAAAGAGTTTCCCCAGAATGTTGGAGACATGTACAGTGCCAGGATAATCCTGCTTTTCGAGGCCTATTGCCCAACGCCTTTCTCTCATGTTCACTGTGGTGGACGGGCCCCCCTAGGTTAAATCTGTCAAGTGAGGGTTGACCTCAAGATGCCTTCTTTTATAAGTCTTTTTCTCTGACTGACAGCGAAGAGAAGAAAGTGAGCTTTATTACGCATACAGCATCAATTCTAGTGGATAATCTTTGCGATAAATACCCATCACTCAGTAAAGTGCCAGCAGTCGTTGCCTGTTGTATTCGTTTTGCTCATAACACCACACAATTTAACAAAGAATCAGATCCTTTATCGGCGTTAGAGCGACACAGGGCGCTAATGGCTATAGTAAAGTCGATGCAGCATCGAGCTTTTGAGATGGAAATTCGTTCCTTGCAACTCTGCCAGAAATGTTCAAAACAACTTCAGAAACTATCCCCTTTCCTTGATGACGACGGCATCCTTCGTGTAGGTGGTCGTCTTTCACAATCTGATATTTTCACTCAGGGGTTAATACCACAGTGCACCTTTATCGGCAAAACTTTTGGATATTGGGTGCGCGGCGCATTGTGAGTAGCCAGCGTTCAAAATGGAATCAGTGTTTCCGCCCTAAACCATCCCATGTCACTCCTCCCATGGGCGAGCTGCCCGGTTCCCGTATCTCTCAGGCTAAACCATTTAGCATAACAGTTGTAGATTTTGCAGGTGCTTTTTGAGTTCTATATCGTCTCTTTCGTGGAGCCAGATCCGTCAAAGTGTATATAATATATAGATAATGTAGATGATTGTTCCCTTTTTTTTAACATTGAGCACTGTCGTTTAGTTTTGTATAGTTTTCCTTTTTGGGAACTTACACTAGTATGTTCCGTCGTCATTTTCGAGACACCTTTTTTCCACACGCACGTGCCGACTACAGATACCAAAACACAGTTGGTAACACTAGGCACATCAAGCAATGATGGTCAACATGACGATGGCACCCTGGAGATTTACGTTTTCGGACGGCGTTGGTTAAAGAGGCCGCCTTCCCCTTCTCGAGCCCGAAGCACATCGAGACTTCGGAATCAAGAACGCTGCAATTTCCCAATGATCGTTCTAGAGTGCAGTTCACTTTAAGTTCGAGTTCTTCGTTGTCCTCTGAGCATGGGGCGCAGACAGGTCCGTAGCAGACACGTGACCTTCTGAAAGGTGTTGGAAACCAACGTGGACCATAAGTGATACAAACTGCAGGTACCAGAGCAGGAGGCTGCTCTTTATTTTCCATCTGTGCAACAAGTCATTTACTCTGTGAAGAAGGAAGGTTCCCGAAACACATCGAGCTGCTCTTCCACGACGTCCCCGGCAAGAAAAGGTATTTTGTTTATATTACACCGCTTCTGGTTTTTATTGTCTGTGTAACTTTGCCCATTGTGCAATAAATTCATTTAATTAACCCGCGTTCATGTTTTCTCTACCATGTAACCCCTGATGTACATGCAACCATTCAATTACACGTAATCAATTTAAGCTATTGAAGAACGTAACGAATCAACCGTTTTAATTACATTCATTTAAGTGAATTCACTATGCAGGAAGCCGGTTTTTCAATCAGACGAATTTCCGACCACATAGGTAGCAGTGTCAAAAGTGTTACAGTGTTGGTCCAGGTGGTCTGAAGAAGAAATCTATAACTGTTGTCACGGATCCGGACGACCTTGAGCAACTTCAGCACAAGAAGATCATCATTTGAGGATTGCGGCTTTACAAGACAAGAGTTTTTACAACACAGTCGATTTGAAACACTGTTTGGAAGTGGGGGAGCTACAGCATCATGCCCTACAGCTGTAACAGAGGCAATGAATGAAGATTGGAACCTGTGATGAGCACTGATAAGTACAATTTGGAGAACCCAATTCATCACAATACAGTTTTTAGACCCGACGATCATTTTGCTAACAAAGTTAGCATCATCAAGGGGATGAATAACTCATCCACTTGATGACAGGTCCAAAAACTGTATTGTGATGAATTGGTTTCTCAAAATTGTACTTAATAGAGGCAATGCTGAATCTTGCTCCACTGTACATATGAGTGAAGTACCTCTACTAAGTGCCTCAAGACTATTCCAAGCAGACAAATTCAAACCAGGAGACTTGGTTGGCCACTTAAAATCCTGGAAATTATTTCACTGGAGTCACTCGCAACCAACAGACCAAATAATAGCTAAACTGGACTTAATTCCATTTGAAGTAGTCATAAATCACCGCCAAACGTGGGACAGAGACGGTGGAAGGCTGACAAATAACTTATCTGTATGATATACAGACGGGTCTAAACAAACGGAGGGAGCAGCACTGGGAATAAGAGGGCCCAACTATAGACTCGCTAAGTCCCTAGGAAAGACTTCCACCATCTGCCAAGCAGACATGCTTGCTATAAATGTGAACAGGAGTGCATACAAAGAAGACTCACCAACAGAGACATCTACATCCTGCCAGGCAGTCAACAGTACTAAAGACTCTGACATCTTTTTAAAACCAAGTCAAAACTGACCTGAGAATGCAAAAAATCCTCGAAGCAACTGGCTACGAACAAAAAGTAACTTTGTGGTTACCATGGCATCAAGTCATTGAAGGAAATGAGGAGCAAATAGCATCGCAAAAAGGCCATCAACACCACCATTCTATGGTCGAGAGCCCTATTGTGGACTAACAAAAAGCCACATAAGAAATGAATTTGATACTTGGGAGAAGAATCAAATGCTGTCATACTGGAGGAAAACGCCAGGCTTAAGGCAGGAAAAATGGTTCATCACCATATCAACAGAGAAGTCTGAACTGTTTCTTGGAACGAACAAGAACGACTTGAGAATAATCACAGGACACCCCCCAGTAAGGTATCACCTTATGAAGATGGGCAAAGTGGCAAGTGAAAACTGTAGATACTGCACTGAAACAGCAGAAACAACAGAACACTTGCTATGCGACTGCATGTCTCAGTTCTGCAAAACGCTCAAATACCTTGGAGGGGTGACCCCAGAAAATACATAAAATAGCCCCAAGTGGACTACATAAAAAGTTTGGACTTTTTGGGCAACTTTTAGGAAAAAGTCATGCACAAAAGACCCATTGGGGCCAGAGTAGTGAGATGCCAAAGGCCTATACGACTTATTAAACAATCTACAATGGCAACAATATATCACAGATAATGTGCTTTTGGGCTTCGTTCATATAGAGCATTTCTATATTTCTCACAGATACCGCAACCTTGTGCTGCTTGGCTTAAGTAACATATCACTAGTTTTTATTGACAGAAATATGAATGCATATGCTTACATACAAAACATACTGCAGCCTGTTGGACTGCCATACCTACGAGGGTTAATTAAACCCCTTTTCCAAAAGATAATGCACGTCCTCATACAGCAAGGGTTACTACAAAGTTCTTACAAGAAAATATCGTAAACCTGCTTTCATGACCTTCTTGCTCCCCAGACTTGTCACCAATCAAACGTGTATGATATGATTGGTAATCAACTGGCTAATTTTTTTCCCTCAGGGCTCATCCGCGGCCTTGCCGCCCCGATAGCACTGCAACCTTTGGTTGATTGTGCATACCCTTAGTCTTACTCCACCCATTCCAAAATCACTGTGCCTTGAATTAGTCTGCACAGCGACTGGTAGGGTGAAGTTTTATATTGCTCTGTCTCCGGTCTAGACTGACCGTAAATCAGTTGTCTTTTGCGGTCCAGCGCTTTACACTCGCACAAAATGTGCTGGGCCCCATTTTATGCAGGTGTTTCTTGACGGCCATGTGTCCCGTCAAGAAACCTGTTGTGTTTCTGAGCTGTCCTCTGCTAAGAGTTAGCAGCTACACAGCTCTCTTTGAACTGGGTTCGCCAATTATTGACTTCCCATGTCTGAGCCCTGGACAGTCTGCCCAGTACACCTTGTGTTGGTTTCTGACCCAGGACTTAATGGCTCCCCTGGCAGTGCCGGTTCTGGTCCCATAAATGGTTCTGCTGACCCTCCCTTCTCGAGACTGTCAGCTTCTTCATTGCCTTTGACTCCCGAGTGACCCAGCACCCAGATGAGAGTCACCTCATTCTGCCCAGCCAGGTCACTCGTCTCATCTCGGCATAAACTTACCAGCCAGGAATTTACCTGTGGGCTACTTAGTGCCTTAAGGGCTGCCTGTGGCTATGAGGATCCGCTTGTTGGTGTAACCCCTCCTCTTGTTATCCCGCACACAGTGCAGGATGGCGTACATTTCGGCCTGAAACACTGTTGCATGGGCTCCGAGGGAAATACTATGACTTACCCTCGGTCCTTCCGAGTAAACACCTGCCCCCGTCCGACGCTCCCCGCCGATTCCGTCCGTGAACCAGACGAGCGCGTCCCGTGGTATGCCCGGCGTCTCCTCCCGCCATGCCTCGCGGTCGGGGATTTTCACTGTAAATTTCCCTGCAGATTCGCGGGCTCACGAAGTCTGACCTCATTTCAAACATGGGCTCCTTCACTATCTCCTGAATTTTGCAGTGGCCCCTGAAGCCTGGGTTGATCTTCAGTCTCCCAACTGGCTAATTCACCCCAACCACTAAATAACCTAGTTGACCTTCTTCGCCAAATTCGAGAAGCCTTGGTTGACATTCCTCAGGATACCATAAATCATTTAATTTCAAGCATGCCTCGAAGAGTTATCGAATGCATAAGAAACTGCGGCGGACACACTCATTATTAAATATAATATAAATAACTTTGTTATTTTATAAGGTATTAGTTTGAGAATTTAATCATTTTTAAGTCTGATTAAAGACACTTCATATACAAATATTATTAAGATTAATCAACTCTTACTAGGTGTTTGGATATTTTTGAAAGTCAGTATATATGTGCGAACAAAAATAATATTTGTCTGTAATATTTAAAAGATTTTGTTTAAAACATTATTAATTAAACAGAGTATCACCCTGATTAAAAAAAGTAGCATTCTGGTTTAATTTTAAAAAGGTCATTGAGAATTATAGGATGGTTCCTTTAGTAGTCAAAATGTTTCAACACTTACCAAGCCATATGCCGAGAACATTTCCAAGCACACAGAGTACGCTGGATAGCAAATTATAAAACAAAGCTTGTCTTATAGTCATTCCAGCCTTAAGCAGCATCGCAAAATCTCCCAGTTCATGTGGCAGCTCATGACAAAACACTGCAACAGCTGTAGAGAGCCCACCCTTTAAACCGCCAGCAAAAGCAGCTCCGATTGCCATGCCATCTGTGAAATTATGTAAACCATCGCCCATAATGACCATCCAGGCGACAGATGATAGACTTTTAGGTGCTGTGTAGGCATGCCCATGTTTATGAGAGTGACCGTGGTGGTCTGTCTCATGTTCTCTTACAGCAATCCTGGGTTCATCCGGAAGCATCTTATTCATTTCGGTGCAAGTTATGTGACTAAAGTCGTTGGGACAATCCATCACGTTCTGGTTTGTTTCTAGCTTATCACTTGTGTGTGAGTGGGATTTTGTGAATGAATTCAGATCAGAATTGCTTCCCAGATCGTTGAGGGTAGTCGTTACAGTTTTATCGGCTTCCATGAAGGCGTTATCTGCAAAGATACAGTTAACAAATTAGTATTTGCAAATATAGTGTTTTAATATTTTATACTTTAGGTAATTGCCACTCTCTTATATGTAACACATTAAAATACTATCAGGAAATATGGTAACCTAAACCATATTTCCTGATACTATTTTAATGGTGATGTAACCAATATATTAGGAGGGAAACCTTAAACAAGAAAACCGCTCCATGTACAACAATTCGCCTATCAGGCATGCAAATCCACATTATATACCCTACACTGTGTAGTCAGGGGCATAGAACAAACCTTTGTAGCCAAAGAAGTAACCTTCACTGTATTCATTGTATTTATTGACAAAGACGGTGCCTTTTACAACGCCTCAAAATCATGAAGCGGGCCCTGCTGGATCGAGTCCATGCTAAAACGCTATGTTATCACAGCTACCACAAATGACAACAACGCAACAGTGCGACGGCAAAAGATTGTCCTTAGGGAAGAATGCAATCATCTCTGTTGTGGTTACTCGTTGTTGATAAACTTATCACTACATTGAGCGAAGCGGGATTTACAGTCCAAGTCGCACATGCTATTTCCATAACAGTAAAGGGCAAGCATGATGCTCTAATATCCAGCCTAATGCTCTAAATATATTAAGGAGCTGGTGTGAGGTAGATGAGCTTAATGTTAATCCTCATAAGACAGGTCTTGCTCCATTCACGAACAGAAGGAAACAAAATTTAAAAGCCCCACTCTAAATGGAACACAGATACAATTTCCCAATGAAGTTAAATATTTAGGGATCTGCTTAGGCCAAAAACTGAACTGGAACACACATTGTTCAGGCTAGCTGAATAATTCTAGTAAATCAAATTTACCTCCGCTCTCAGTTCCCGCTCCCGCCACAGAGAGCGTCTCTGTCTCAGTCTGGGTCTCGACAGCCTCAAGAAAGTATTTGTATGTAAGCAATCTCTCTCTCATGGTGACTCTCGCACCGCCCCTCTCGGTCAGTAGTTTTCAGTGCTTTTCTTCATAACTCTTGCTTAGCCACCAAATACAACAAACAATACATGAATGTGAGGAAAAAGTAAACATCACAAGACAAAGACAGCTGCCCAACAAAGAATGGGTCGACTGTGAGCTAATTGAACTTATCGCCGAAAGAGAAAAACTCTATCAGAAAACGCTGCAATACACGGACAACACATTTCTTAAGCAGAAATTTAAGACAGCGAAAAACAAAATAACAACCTTATGCAGAAAGCTCAAGAAGCAGTACTACAAAAACAAAATCTGTAACGCAAACGGAGACCCCCAAGAAAGTATGGAGTACCTTAAACGAAATAATTTACAAGAAAATCAAGACAAGTAGTGCAATCAAAGAACTGAACAGAAATGGACAATCAACAACAGATCCCCAAGAGAAGAAACAAAATATAGAAGCAGTATACAAGGGCAAAAACCTGCAAAGAGCTACAGAAACAAAGTTCCTAGGATTGCTGATGAAAAACAAACTAGATTAGCAATACCATATAAATAAAATCAAAAATCTTATAAACGCCTTCAGTGCATGCATATATTCAAGAAACAATTACATACCAGACGACTACAAAAGGAAAATATACTACGCCATGATACATTAACATATCACATACCTCACAATTATCTGGGGACACTCACCAACAACAAAAATTCAAAAACTACAGAGAGCACAAAACAAATCAATAAAAGCGATATGCGGATTACCACTACGATACGAAACAGAAACACTGTATCAGAAATATAACATCCCGAAACTGGACACCCTCACGTTCATATCTGATCTAATCTCAAATCCAGATAAGTACAATTTAAATATACACTTCAATAGCAGCATCCACAATTACCTGACGAGAAGTCACAGAAACATACACCCAAATGCAGTAAGTACCGCAAGATATGGAATAATAAACCCCTTGACAGAAGGAATAAAACAGTACAATCAACTGCCTATAGAAATCAAAAATACGTTAAGGAAGAAAGAGTTCAAAAATAAACTGCAAGCATATGTAAGGATTAAAAGAAGTGCAATAGACAGCTGAGGTGTATACCCAATTCAATAGCACTCAGAGACTGATATTGGAGTAATAAATTAGTCCAAAGTTCCAATACTTTGTTGTAACATTGATTAGTTTCTACTTTATTAGTGCACCTAAAGTTAGTTATATTATATAATAATAAGCCCGCTAGATAGTAAGACAACTTAAATAAACATGTATACCCCGACTGTAACCCCAACTCTAGAGTGAGCAAAACTTAATTTAGCTGATGCTCATTTAGTTGATTCGTAAATAAATAAAAATGTTTAAAAAAGTAATACCTACGTTCGAAAACGTATAAATCTCTATATCTCTCTAAAAGTGTTAATCAAAGACGCTACGCAACTCATACGTCTTATATGTGATTAATGTAAAACCTCCATTAGTCAGAATAGTTACTTAGTTAAAGTTATAAAATCATTAAAGTTTAATAGATTGTTACATAAAAACTTAGTGCGTGTTATTGTGTCTAAAACTACCTGCACCCGTATTGCAGTACCCTAAATCCCTCGCTCTCTCAAATAGTCCACTCACTCTCTCAACCTCAAGGTCTCGCTATACTCACGCCCAAATGGAAGATTCCTATCTTTATGGGATCCTCCACACACTCAGAAAAAACACTTTCGAGGGCCACAATGGCAATCTGCCGTAGACTCGTAGGAAAGTCGTGGGGGCTGAATCCCAAGATGGTATATTGGATATACGAAACTGTGGTTAAACCCATGGTTACATATTCATCTATAGTATGGTGGCCAAAAACGGAACAAGCCTCAACACAAAGCAAATTGCAAAATTTGCAGATGCTGATCTGTCTTGGAATAACGGGAGCTATGGCATCAAGCCCTACAGCTGCGATCGGGGAAATGCTGAATCTTACTCCACCGCATATATGCGTGAAGAGGGAAGCAGCACCAAGTGCCTCAAACTATTTCAAGCAGACAAATTTAAATCAGGAGACTTGGTTGGCTACTTCTAGATCCTGGAAATGATTCTATTGGAGTCACTCGCCAAACCAACAAATCAAATGCCACTTTGACGTGGTCATATGTGACTTCCAAGCATGGGACAGAGGCAGTGAAACGCTGACAAACAACTCATCTGTATGGTATACCGACGGCTCTAAAAAAATGGAGTGAACAGGACTGGGAATAAGAGGACCTAACTTTAAACTCGCTAAGCCCACAGGAAAAACCTCCACCATCTTCTAAGCAGAAATGCTTGAAATAAAATAGAGAGATCTACATCCTTCTAGGCAGTCGGGCAGTACTAAAGACTCTGAATCCCTTTAAAAGCGAGTCTAAACCGACTGGCGATTGCAAAAAATCCCAAGCAACTGGCTACGAGCAACAAAGTAACTTTGATGTGGGGTACCAGGGCATCAAGGCATTGAAGGAAATGAGGAAGCAGATAGTCTTCCAAAAAGGGCAGCAACAACACCATTCTAACGCTAACTGTGTTAGTGAAACGATCGTCGGGTCTTTAAAAATGTGTGTGGTGATTTGGGTTCTCTAAGTGTACTTTTATTTCAGACACTTATTTAAGACCTATGACCAGGTTAATGTTGATATCTCAGTATTAAAAAACAAACAGCACAGCTTATAACGAAGAATAACATTCGCAATTTAAGTTAAATAATGTAAGTTTGAAAAATGGTCTATCTCCAAAAAAAATTACTACTAATATGAAAATACTCACGTGGATCATTCACAATGTCCTTATAACAATTTGGTGAAGGATTATATTTGTCCATACACTGTGTATCACTTGATTTATTAGTATCTGATCCGATGCTTATATCATCCTGAAAAAATAAATTTTGTAAATACAAAATGAAGCAACACCTGAAAATAAAACACATACTGTTGTTGCCCTTACTTGGTGAAACAGTTCCATACTAATTACAAATGCAGAGACAACGTCTCTAGCCTCACAAGTGTTTGTTTCCCTTCTCTGTAACCGGTTTTGCCGTTTTAAGGCATCGTCAGACAAGAGGAGAAGAAAACAAACACTTGTGAAGCCAGATAAGCAGTCTCTACATCTGTATTTAGTAGATAATTTTTTACAGCGAGACATTACCATCAATTTAAATGACATAACGTTATAATTAAATGCATAAAATATAATATTTAGAAAATAAATTTTACCTTCCCTTTGTGACGGCCTTTTTTCCATCTCGATGCTAACGATATGAACCTCTCCATGACAAACAAAAAGGTCAAGCCCAACATTGCCACAAAGCCCTTAAAAGTATTTTCATCGAATTCCCCACTTTCATGGGAATGTTCAGCACCAGGTCCGTGATGTCCTGAAGTCATCGCATGGGGTAACAGGTGAAGAAAAGCGTCTCCAGCTAATGTGCCGACGGCTACAGCTATCAGGTACTGCAACAGCGGCTTGTAATAACGTTTTTTCATTATGGGAATGATGACCACTGCCAATACCCCGCAAGCACTTATCAGGAACACCGCACCTAGTGAACAGATCCACATCATTTTCGTAGACCTTTCTTGGAATGGCGGTTCCCTTATATGGAGATGGTATTCTTTTTCTATACATGATCCCACCACCAGACTGTAGATTAAGGCTGGACATGCTTTTTCGAATGTTGTGTTGTTAATCTTCGACAATGAGTTCACTATGCTAGATGACGAGTAGTCTGCTACAGTTGATAGAATTTCCCCTCTGGTGATACACTGAAATGTTGCAAAAAACATCGATGAGTAAAGAGATGCTTAGTGACCACGCATATGAACATATTTTTAAAGTTTATAAAGATTTATCTACAATATTTTCAAATTTAGAAATCTATTTTATACGAGGATTTATGAATATCTGGTTAGCCTGGACACTTTCCAGCAAAATAATGATATAGTTGCCATGGTAACAATTATGAAGTTTTATAAATAAGCTGTCAAAGTTTGACACCCAAAAGTTGAATAGTGCCAAACTGTGAATTTTTGAAAGGATTATCATGAAAATACTTTTTTGTTGATTTTGCATTAACCTTATGTGATCAATCTCCTTCGTATATTACTATTAAAAACTGGTTTGCGACATTTAAAATGACTACAAATACAAAAGATGGGCACCGGCCTGGAAGAACAATTTTTGTGACCACCAAAGAAAACATTTATCCTTTTTATGAAATTATCTTAGAAGATCGACGAATTGGGCTGAAACGTATAGCAGAAACATTGCACATTTTCAATGAACGTGTGTTTCACCACTTGGGAACAAGAAAGCTTTCGGCAAAATGGATTACGAAATCGTTGAACGCAGATCAGAAGCTCTCTTGTTTTACAATGTCGAAGGCAATTTGCCACCATTTTGAAAAAGATTCCTCAACTTTTTGGTAGATTGTCACTATATGGACAAAACACATGATACAAATAACGAGAGATATGATATTCAGACTACCTATTTTTAGACCTGTCACGCGCATGGCGTCAAGTGGTGAGTCCAATGCAACAATAATATACTGTCGTACAGTGTGGTTTGACGTTTGATCACAATCACTTAACAAATTACGTATTTTACTAATATTTAAGTGCAAATAGTTGGAAGTAATAAAATGAAAAAGACTAAATTTAGTGCTGAGTTCCATATTATCTGAAAAAGACAATACAGGCGTAGCTTCAACAGCATTAAACTGACGTATAGAAACTTTTTAATTGAGAATGACTTTGTTTTAAGTGTGTAGTTGGACTTCTATAACGTTACTCACCGCGTGACGTCATCGGAGGGGGCGGGGCATATGAGCAATATCATATATCTTCTCAGTCATTATATCATGGACAAAACATGAGTCGATCACTATGCTCCAGCGACTAAAGAGCAATCGAAAGAGTGGAAGCATTCCGGTTCTCCACCACTTGGGAACAAGAAAGTTTTCGGCAAAATAGATTTCGAAATGCTTGAGCGTTGATCAGAAGCGCTCTTATTTTACAATGATGAAGGAAATATGCCACTGTTTTGAAAACGATTCATGAAACTTTTTGGTGGACTGTCGCTATAGACAAAACATGAGTCGAGCACTATAATCCAGAGACTAAAGAGCAATCGAAAGAGTGGAAGTATTTCGGTTTTTCACGATTCAAAAAGCCCCATGTTCAAAAGTCGGCTGGCACGGTTCTTCGCTCAGTTTTCTTGGACAAAGGTGGGACAGTTGTGCTTAAAAGTTATTGCGTGTTATTGTGGGCTAAGTACGTTTCAATCCCCCTACTTGGCGTTAGATCAACCTTAAAGACAAGTATTCTGTCACTGATACCTATTAATTTAGATAACATTAGGACTTAGGATATATATTTTGAGCTATAAGGCATAATAGTCACTTACTAGGACATGTTATTCCCAAATTAGAATAGGTGAAAAACAGGCCATAATAGGTCTTACAGAAGAAGGGAGTTTGAATATGCCAATGGCTGCATTCACCAGGAGCCAACAGCTAAATACGTGAGACAACGTATACGTTCACCAGTACTGCTGAGTTTCAACTGGAACTCAAATGTTGCCGATTTCTCAAAGCGGAATTAATTTTCACTGCATAGTTAAGTGACCACACATTGTTCTGATTTTCGTGGGTACTCGTGAGTTTCAATTCATGGAAACTTGTTGAGAGACATTCTAAAATGGTTATGAAAATCACCTGGAGTGTAATTTGATATTCTATCCTCGTAATAGTTGGTTTGATTCTTTTAGGCGGTAGTATATCCACTGACTGAGCTAAATTTTCTATTGCCAGTCATATCACATTGATATTACGCGGATCATCAGCTAGTTCCATTAGAATGATATTTCGAAGTTGAGCAGTATTTTCATTATCTATTTTCGACTTTTAACCTTTTTGCTTGATTTGGGGTTATGTCCACATATTATAGCGGCAATTTTAATATGACATACTAATGCCAAAATGCTGTTTGAAGTAAAAAATGTGTTCATAATATTTCCAACCGCTGAATTGTATCTATAGTCAACAAACAACATAGCATATGGCTCCTAGTGAAGGCAGCAAATAATATGACATCCTATGTTATGTGATCTCAAGAGGGCCAAACAAAGGCCCAAGGAAAAACAGAAGACGGGAAAGGAATAGTGGCTTCGGAGGGCCGTTTCCCTGCTTCGGTCACAGGAGAGCGCATGCCTTAGAATACCAGGGGAAGAGGTACCGGAGCTTCCTACATGCAGCATGTATAATATATGCATACATGGCTACGTGACGAACAAATATGGTGAAAGGCCAAAGGCGAATAGAGTGCTGACCACATTAAGGGTGAGCAACAAGGGGATACAGTCAACTCTCATTGAAGAACCTCGGTGGTTCAGGGGTAAGAACGTGTGCCTCTGAACCGAAGGGTACTGGGTTCGATCCCAGGGTACTCCTTTCACTTTTTCAGTACAAACTGTAAAATTAACATCAACCGAGGTTCTGGCATTGTATTTGAGCAAGTTGAATGTCTGCATGTTCCGCCCTTCGGAGGAGGCGTAAAGCCGTCGGTCCAGTGTCCATGCGATGTTGGGCACGTTAAAGATCCCTACCCTCCTTACAGAAAGGAGGGGTTCGGCAGAATTTCCAGGAGTGAGGTGAAACTTCTCCCTGGCGTCGGTGATTGTCCATAGTCGCGGAAATAGGCCGACGTTAAAGAAACAAAACACACACAACTCTCATGGACAGCAGTGAGGAAAGCTCCAGCTGACGAGAGACACAAGCCGGTTTTGGCAATGTTTGGACTCATATCAATATGACATACCTAATATGGTACAACAAGTCGGCCTTAAGGCAGGCATTGCCATAATGTGAAATGGAGAACAAATCGAAGCACCAACTCTGGCTATGTGACGATTCTAGGCTTTCACAGCAGCTTCCACGTACATACGTGGTACAGCAAGAAAGAAGCTGTGGGAAGAAAACTAATGGGCGAAAACTGGCTAATACCACGACTGGCATTGAATAACATCACTCGCTAGCCACCAGCACGTCATATAAGACCGAAACAGTCGTGGAAGGTGTTTCAATTGTAATTCTACTAATTCTGTAATTAATTGTTACGTATCCTTTGGGTCTGAAATTAGAATTTTGTTATTGTTGATATTGAAAACACCTGTTTGATTAGGTTAACTAAAACGAAATCATACTGGCGATTAATAAGGAAAAATAACTGCTACGTTTATAATTTGGCAGATACTTTACTTTTCTAAATATGAATTAAGTTTCCTTCTGGAAATCTTTTGTATAACTTTAGTGAAATTTGTAATACAAGTTTCTTTTAAAGAGACTTACACTATCTACAGATATAGCAAAATTTAGTTCTTTACCTTCATATAAAATTGAGTTTTGCGCATTTTTCTCAAAAAAAGTTAAAACGCAAGATTTTTTTGATAATAGAGAGATATCGATGGTAATACTTTCGAAACAATTCTTCAAATGTGCACGAACTAGGACTTCTAAAATCGATCTTCAAGGTCTGTGTAAGTTTAAAGTATTAACTTTACTAATATGCCGTATAATAATAGTGTACAATTCTTATAAAAATTCGCTACTATAACGCACTTGCAGCGTGCCGAATTTTTTTTTTAAACAAAGAAATCAAGTTCAGTAGGTTACATTATTATTTCACGGGGAAAGATTAAAATAAAATGTACCTAACCAGGACACAAAAATTTAGAGAAAAAGAATTATTTTTTGACGTAACCTAACAGTTTACATTACTAGTCTAATACTTCCCCGCGATACCCTTCATATATTTTTTAGTTTCGCTAACTCAACAAAGAAGTCGGAAATGGCCTCTTTTCGTTCATCATCTGTAGAAAATCGACGTCCTCGCAAATTCTTCTTCGGCTTAGGAAAGATGCAATAGTCGGAGGGAGCTAGGCCATGGTTATAAAGAGGATGTCATAACTCAATAAACCCGCAATTGTTAATTTATTTCTAAACTTTGTGAGCCATGTCAATAGTATAGTATATGTATTAGTTCATAATATTATGATGTGTTTTACAAATTAGGTTAATGCCTGTGCCCTGTCCCTGCAATAAACACAATTTTGCTTCGTGACTTGCCTAAACAAAACTGCCAAATCTGGCTTTTATCTCTAATATCGTAAATATTCACTAGCTTGCACTTCAGTTTCGTCTCCAATATTTACACCATTCTTAAATATTTTACTTTCATTTAACGATAGGTAGTTTATTATATTAACAAATAAAATTCTTCCAAAATATTAAGATTGGCCCACGTTATCGAGGTGGAAAAACCAGTCGCCCTACTGCCACAAATCAGGCCTCTTCCGCCGCAAACGGTTGAGCAATCTTTCCTGTCACATCGGGAAAAAAACGTATCATCACTGTTTTGACGTTTAATTTAACTTCACGAGCTTTTTTGGAGGGAGGCGAATCTGGAGTCTTCCACTGTCTTGATTGTTGCTTCGTTTCCGTGTTGTAACCGTAGCACTATGATTTGTCACCTGTAATGGCCTTGAAAAAAAGTTTGGAACATTTCGGAACTCTTCTTTCAAAGCACAACATGATTCCACGCGACCTGGTTTTGTTCAGTAGTTAGTAGTCGAGGCACGAATTTAGCTGCCACCCTTTTTATCACCAAATAGTCCGTTAGAATTCGATTAACTGAGCTCCAAGTCACTCCAGACAGCTCCACAACTTCGTCAATGGTCCGTTATCGATCTTCCAGGAAAATTTTGCGCATTTTTTCAACATTTTCGAGCCGTGGAAGAACGAACAGAGCGAGGTTTGTCGTGAATTGAGATTTCACCTCCTCTGAGACGGCAAAACCACTCAATCACTTGAGTTTTCCCAATAACATCACCCTCGTAGGCCGTTTTTAACATTTCAAGGGCTTCTGTATCAGTTTGTCCTCGCAAGAATGATAACTTTACGACCAAATTACAAAATAACTCTCACCCAAAAATTCACGCAAGCCGAACGAAACGTTCTTTAGCGACGATGCTTGGCTTACTGACTCGGGATCGGGAATGGTAGCCCTATACGCTAGCGACAGAACACGGTACTACAAAACCGCCGCCAACACAACACCAGTCGGTTCCTTTTGGGTACCCTTTCGTAGTTGTACAACAAAAACTAAATTAATTGTACGCCGTTGGTGTATGACTTTCCAGACAAACGAGGTCCATTCTATTGCGTAAAGTGATTCCAGACCACACCATCACAGAATCTTCCCCGTAATTGTGGGCTACCTGAAAATGCCTGGTTTCCTCCAAAGTTCTACTTGCACGCCACACTTTAGTTTTTCTGCTATCAGCTAAAAATGCAAACCGAGATTCGTCGAAGAATATAACACTGGACAATTCAGCTTCACTCTATTCAGCATGCATTTCAGTTCATGCAAGAAAAGCTTAGCGATTACCACAGAGAAGTACAGCTGGTCCACAAAAATGAAGACCAGCTACACGCATACTATTTGTCATAAGTTGGTTAGAAACCGTTACGGTATTTATATTTTGGAGATCTGCAGAAAGTTCACATGTCTTTATCGATGCAAATAAAACGGCATGGGACATGAATTGTTTCTTTTCGACGACCTGTCTCTCCATCACATTGTCAGTGTTCTGGTATCGTCCCCACAAACGACACGTGATACTCCAAATTCGGCCGATACCAAAAGTGAACGATTTCCCTCGTTTCAACATTTCGTTGGGGGTTTAAAGCCGACGTCCTATTGTAAAATAATGTCTCACAATCAAGGCAAACAACTGAATTGACTTCACTGCATGTTTAAAGATAAGGTGAAAAATAAACATATTGGAATCTATATTTTCTTATCCTCCACCTTTTATCGATTACATTTTTTCGCGGCAGATGATACTACCCAATCATGTCATTATCAGTTTATTACAGTAATATTCAATAAACATACAGGATGTATTTATAATTTGCTGAGAAGTTTTGACAAAAATATATTTACACTAATCGTTTTGTCCCTTAGATAATTTTGAGCAGTGTATATTCAAATTCCCATTCCGATTTTACATTGTGTAGCCACAGCATAGTAAACAATTATTTCTTCTACTGTGGTGTAGCTGTATGTATTAAATCGCTTTGAACACCTAGTAGATATTATATTTTCGCAGACGCATGGTCTGCGTTTTGTTGTTTTGTTTATAGCACCCACGCCTGGCGATATTATTTATATAGCAAATTATGAGACATTCAAACTCAACATATAAATTTCCACTTCAAAAGCAGATTAAACGAAAGCGTTATTCACAGGTGTTCTAAAATTAATTATCATAATCCAGAATATTTCTATTATTGGTGCAACATGGATAATTCTCCATAAGTGGACGTCGATATCGCATTGCAACACAATGTTGCCTTATTGTTGTGACGCTTGTTTAATGACGACACATATTTTGCATTACTTAGCGGTCAACAGGGGAAATTTCCGCCGTAATTTCAAATATTAAATGTATCACGCACATATTAATATACAGGGTATGCCAATTAAAACTTCCCACCTGGAAAATATCGAAGTTAAAAAAAAAGAAAGAAAAAGAGCCGAGACATCTCGACTTTGTTTTCAAGGGGGACCCATGATGGCGTAAGTTTTGGTGTCTTGGAACCTACCCCGTACACAGGGGCGTAAAAGTACCCTTAAATTTTAAATGGCACTCTATGTTGAGTGACACCCCATTTTAAAGCTTTCTCAATTCTGCTCACGACAACACAACTTTTATTATTTTGATTTGGACATGGCAATAAAATCATAAATTAAAGAATAAGAAAAAATATCAATGAATGAAATCATGTTATTTAATTAAATAACTCCATCCACTTCCATACAATAATAAAATCTTTGCTCCACTTCCGAACGAACATTTAGAAGCATTTCAGGCGTTATCTGACGAATTTCTTAAACAATTTGTCGACAAAGCTCCGCAAGTGAGTTTGGTCGTGTTAAATAAATTTTCGACTTCAAGCGGCCCTATAAACATAAGTCTAAGGGTGTTAAATCTGGCGATCTGGAAGGCCACTCAATTGAACCTGTGCGTCCTACCCAATGAATACAAAAGTTCTGATTACGAAAATCACGCACAGCTGCGGTATAATGTGGTGGAGTACCATTCTGCTGAAACCACACATCGTCTTCTGCCAAAGCATTGTCATTTTTTAATACTTCCACAATCGTCGGGTACATATGCGTTTCCAGTAGATCCAGATACATGTTTCCATCCAGATTTTCCGGTACAAAGAGATGCTCTATGAGGTGGTATGCTAGTATGCCCGCCCAAACATCCAATTTCCCCGAATACTGCGTATGAATTTTACGAAAAATGCTTGGATTTTCATGACCCCCAGCAGCGGCAATTATGGCCGTTGACTTGGCCATCCAGTTGGAACGTACATTCATCGGAAAAACAGATTGAGTACAAAAATATTGGATTCCTTCTGGCACGATCACTCATGTTTACTAACGTACCTTCGTTATTAATTAGATATACAGTAGCTTTTTTTAATGAAATAGTTCAGGAAAGGCAAAGTCTTAATATCTTTAAGACATCAACTTGATTGTTATGCCACAAGTTGGATGTTTACTCGCTTCTTCAATAGTTGGACATTATATCTCTTCAGAAATATTTCTACCGAGAGGGCATTCTAAAGCTAAGACGCTTTAGAAAACAACGAGGATTCACCACGAACTGTTCTACAAGTGGATAATTTGACACAAAAAGCGTTTTTTTCGACTAAAACCACATTAAAGTTACTTTGGTGTTCGTAGCTTTAAGAATTTTTTGCAGTCCCAGGTTGGTTTAGCCTCGGTCTTGAAAGTTTTCAGAGTCTTTAGTACTGCCTGACTGTAGATCCTCCTATTTCCGAGTCTTCGTTGTATGCAGCTGTACACATATTTATAGCAAGCATTTCTGCTTGGAAAAAGGTGGAAGTTTTTCCTATGGAGTTTGAAGGTAGATACTTTTATTCCCAGTCCTGCTCCCTCCATTTGTTTAGACTTGTCTGTATACCAAACAGATGAGTTGTTTATCGACCTTTCACTGTCTCTGTCCCATGCCTGGCAGCCACGTATGACCTATGCAGCTGTAGGACATGATGCCATAGCTCCCGTTATTCCAAGACATATTAGCCTCTGCAGTTTTTGCAATTTGCTTTGTGCTGAGGTTTGTTCCTTTTTTGGCGCAAATACTATACTACAAACTTTTTGCTTTAAAATTAAGTAATCTTTCTTTTCTTAAAGTTTGTGTACATACTTAATTAACACCCTGTATATGCATATATGACCATAGATTTAACCACAGTTTGTTATATCCAATATACCATCCTGGGATTGAGCCCCCCATGTCTTTCCTACGAGTCTACGGCAAGTCCAGATTGCCATTGTGGCTTTTGAAAGAGTTGTTTCCAAGTGGAAAGCTCCAGTTCGGATTTTGATCTAAGAAGATCCCTAACTATTTAACTTTATTGTAAAATTGTGTCTGCGTCTCATTCTGAGTGGGAGCTATTACATTTAGTTTTCTTCTGTTCGTGAATAGGGGACAATAACTATCTTATGAGGATTGACATTATGACTCTCTGTCCAAGAATCTTAGACAGGTCATTATTTAGGGAGTTGGTTACTTCGACTCTCATTGATAAGGAGCTAGAAGGAGATATTGGGCGAGTCGACGAGGACGTTCCCTGAAGTGTGTCATCGTCAGCGAAGCTGTGAATAGGATTGTTGATTGTTAATAAACGGTCATTTGTATGCACAAGAAAAAGTGTAGGACTCAAAACAGAGCCTGTGGGACACATCCACACTGATTTATAATTAACACAATGAAATATCATCGACAACAACATGCAAATAGCGCTCTTCCTTCAGGAATCTGAATATATGGTCCTGAAGGCAATCCGTATTAGGAAAGTTTATTGAGGAGTGCCTCGTGCCAGACCCGATCGAATGCTTTAGAAATATGTAATGAAATTGTACGACCTTCTTCAATTTTTTCGAAAGCAGAACTTCAGAGAGTGATGTATATCAGGAATATCGCCAGTAGATCGGTTTTGACGGAAGTTGTATTGGCCATCACTAGGGACGTTTGATTCTTCGAGGTATTCTAGATTGATAACCGTTTCCATAACTTTAGGAAACACTGATAAATATAAACTGGACGACAGTGCCCCACATTGGATTTGTCTTCCTTTTAGTGAATTAGTAAAAAATTCACTGATGAGATCGCGATTTTTGCATTTAAAAAAAATGTTTTCAAATGAGCGCGAACTAGGCCTCTTAGAACCCATATTCGGGGTCAGTTTCAATTTTTATATGTTTATATATATATATATATATATATATATATATATATATATATATATATATATATATATATATATATATATATATATATATATAGTGTGTCCCAAACTGGATGGGAATGTATTGCTATCTTCATTTTTATTAGAGATTAGGAGACGATTAAATTAGCAATGTTTTGTAGAATTGCATGCTCGTAACAAATATGACTTGTATTTTGCCCTGCCTCTTTTCGTTTTCGAGTTATTTTGAAAAAAAAATTGTCGATTTCTTTTTTCTTCAATATCTAAGTAGGCGTTGATCTGACATGTCTAAGACCTGAACATTATCAGGACGCTTTTTACAGAGTAATCTTTTTGTGCTATTTTCAACTTTGGATTGTCATTTGTTTTTGAGCTACAGGTATCAACGTTTCTTTATATTATGGCAGCCATATTGTATTTTTTACTCATGTGATAGCCTGTGAAAAGAGCTTTCCAATGATGTGCAACATGCTTGAGAAATCTTGTAATTGCACTGCCAATTTTGAGAAAAACCGTTTTGAGGATAGTGGGCTATGAAATCCAATACCAGAAAACAAATGACAAAAAAAAGTGTTCAAAAAGCAGTATGCCATGAAGTCTAACAAAAGACTTCTACTTTTAACATAATTTTCCGTAATGATTCACGATAAAAAAATATGAACTTTGAGCATACCAATGAATCGGCCTATGATTACAAATGATATTTTACATTACAGCATTATCCTAAAAATGGTTATAATTTAATTAAATAGGTAAACCTAGTAAATAACTAAGATTACTAACAGAACTCAATAAAAAGCAGATTAATGATTTACGAAGACGCCTTTGAAAATTGTTTGATTCTTCAACGTCAGTCAACTGAAAAACAACAGAAGAAAGGTTGCTATGGACATAACACTATCGCGACAATTAAGAATACTGTCATTCTTAAGTATCTGAACAATTTGGGGTGTATTTAACACGTTTAAAATTTTGTACTAAATAGTTTGTTTCCTGTTTATTTTAAATATTATTCAACAATATGCTCAGTAATGAAAAATATTTTGACATATTGGAATGCTATATTCGTTCTAACCGAAATACTGAGGAAGCTGCAAATTCAGATCAAAACAACTACCTAGAAACACGACAACCAAACACCAAAATATTTCGCAGGATAATGACCAATCTATTGAACGACGGTAGCTTCCACGCAAAGAAACTACCAATGCCTAGAAATGAAGAAAGAAATAATGCCGTATTACAGGTTTCAAACGAAAACCCTCCGCAATCTGTTCGGTTTTATGGTGAAGAAATTGACGTTCCAAAAAGTACGGTACACGGTGTATTGAAACAAAGTCATTACCGTCCATACAAACCTACAATCGTACAAGGCTTAAATGTTGACGATTACCGTAAGCGACTTCAATTCAGCAGATGGTATCAAGGACAATGTCAGCAAGATGAAAATTTTGATTTGAAAATAATATGGACTGAAATTGTGGTGTGTATAATTGCCATAATAGGCATTGGGCAAATGAAAATCCCCATCTAAAGGAAGAAAGACGATTGTAAGGCAGATTTGGTATTAATGTTTGGTGCGGCTTATTAGGTAAAAAACTATTATTTTTATTTGTAGGTTAGATAGTTAGTTTTCGGAAATTTTTTGTACATTTTCAAACAATAAGTTATTTTGATTATACAGGGTACATTGTTTCTACTATATAGGTTATACCGGTAACCAAATTCATGCCTGCTGACATTAAAGACATATTTGCTATAAAAAACATTTTTATGAAAATTCACTTCCATAACGCACTTGCTGTGTTCAAACGTTTTAGAAACAGGCTGAACTGGAGCTTGTTTCCGGGAAGATGGAAATATCTTGTAGGACATCGAAAAGAGGCTAGATAACATTGGAGCCAGTTCAGAACCACATATTTTAATAACTCTACTGCTGGGATTCCATCGGGTCCTGATGCCTTTTTGATGTCTAAATTTTGTAATATGTACTTGGCAGTACCATGTCTGACAAATATTTCGTTCATTTTTAACTTTATAGCTGAAATAAATGGTGGGCCCTTTCCCTACGGGATAGTTGAAGCAAATACAAAGTCAAATAGATCAGCTTTTCCTTTTGACGAATCGAATACTTTATCATTTAAAGCCAGGGAAGGAAATGAGCTGGTGGTGAAATTTCTACCTTTCATTTTTGTCATACCCCAGAAATTTTGGGTGTTTTTTTAACATGAGATTTATTGGTCGAAGTTATTTTCGGCTCGAACGATTATCCGCTCCCAACTGTTCCTTGCTGATACAAAGGCGACATGAGTTTAGCTGCTAGGGTTTTTTCGACTTAAGTTTACACTTAAGAGGTTACACTTTTTTAAGAATTATTTATTTAATAAACTATAAATTGACATAAGATCAATAATACAATATTAATACAAATTAAGAATATAATAATAATAACACGCCGCGTGTTAAGTATTACGTGCAACGCTTGTCTGTAGGTCGGCTTCATTCTTATAGGTTTACCACCAGTGAGTGTGGCTCTATTGTCCTGGAAAGTGATCTTGATGCGAACTCGGCGATGCACCTACATTCTTGTTGCTGTGGCTTTTCTTTGTTTATTGTACTTCTACTGCGTAGTTGCATGTGGATTATTCGCTAATGCTGACTAGACTGTCTGCTGTTTGATCTTGTTACAATGTTGCACAAGTGGCTATTGTTGTGATGATATTCATCTTGCGTCAAAAACTGTAGGCAGAATTTTTAGTAATTACTGCTTTTCAGCCACCTTTATTGGACCAAGGTTTTGGTTTCGAATTGGCATGTTTCTATGAATGAGGAATATGGGTTTCCATGCCTACTAAGACAGTTTCAGTAATTGAGAGTTGCACCTACATTCTTGTTGATGCGGCTTTCCTTGGTCTATCGTACTTCTACTGCGTAGTTTCCTGTGGATTATTCCCTAATGCTGGCTAGACTGTCTACTGTTTGATCTTGTTTCAATGTTGCACACGAGGGTATTGTTGTGACGTTATTTATCTTGCGTCAAATTGTAGGCAGAATTTTTAGTAACTACTGCTTTTCAGCGAGCTTTATTGGATTTTGATTTCGAATTGGAATGTTTCTATGAATGAGGAATATAGGCTTCCATACCCACTAAGATAATTTCATTAATGGAGTTGGCACATTCTGTGGGATTATCATTTCAGAAACAGACATCTGCATGGGGAAACGAGGAGTAATAATTTCATAATTCGTCCCATTCAGCGGGTTTATAATGCCAGAATTGACGAGTGTATCCTTGTGGGAAATAAAATGAGCAAATTAGGGAAGCATTTAATACCCCATGACCATTAAATCGAAAAAGCAAACGAATTCCGATTGGGTCATTTTTTTAAATCATACTTTAAGAGACCTCATTACCAATTACTGCCCTTTAAAATGAAAGCTTAATTATATTGGCAACATTCGGCAAGATGTTCGCAGCTTACGTTAAAGAGACTAAGAAATCTTTGACTTCTCAGGATAATAGTGTGCAAAAACACTGTCAATCAGGGTATTTACTAGAAAAAGAAAGTGTATATTTGGTATTTATACAAACTAAAATTATCCGGATTTTAAGGATAAAAATATAAACATAGAGCAATGCTTTTTGATGAAGTTAATACCTGCATTACTAAATCAAAATTGACAGAACAGTACTTGTAAAACTTAGCATCCCTTGACATTTTTAGTATATTTCAAGTATGTACAATAATTCTAGCTGTACTTGTATCTGTTTCAGGCAAAGGTTTTCAAGATTCCACGGTAATCAACGAGAACATAAAAAAAAAACAAAAATAGCATGAAAACAATTCCAAAGCCGAGGCTATTTATAATGAATGGGAAGAAACAAAGTCGTTACAGGTAGACTATGGAAATAAGAAATTCACAAATAGGATGTTGATATTGGTAAAACCGCTAATTAATATTTATATTTAGTTTTTGTAGCAAATAAATGTCGCCTGACATTCTGACATCTATCTACATGAGATACATTCATTTCGTACCTAATTTATATATGTAAATGCTTATGGTAATGCAATCTTGACTAACAAATCTGAATATCATTATGTTTAAAGTACACCGCCATCTAACTTTGAATATTATATTTAACTATCGAATTATTAGACGATCTCATTTGCGAAAGCACGTGCAATCGATGGGGATCTAAAAAAGGCAGGTGTATAATTATTTCATTAATTACACAGAGTGGGATAATATTTAAAAACTGAAGCACGCGGTTTATTTGATCGTTTTTTGCGATATCCAGTTCCAATACAACGAATGGTTATGTTTTACGCTGTCAAATTTTATAACTGGTCCATATGACACTAAAACTGGACGATCGATAGATT
The DNA here is from genome assembly GCA_964006375.1 of Tillus elongatus. NCBI lineage: Eukaryota > Metazoa > Arthropoda > Insecta > Coleoptera > Cleridae > Tillus > Tillus elongatus. Next base: position 124,195,414 of record OZ023264.1, read on the forward strand.
GCTACTAATTTTAGTGAATTTCCATTAATAAAATTCACTAATAGAGAGGTAACGATGGTGAGACCTTCGGAAATTTTTAAATGAGCGCGAATTAGGGCCACTAGAACTCATATCCAAGCTCCGTTTGAATTTTTATGATATATATATATATATATATATATATATATATATATATATATATATATATATATATATATATATATATATACATCTATATATATATAGATATATATATATATATATATATATATATACATCTATATATATATAGATATATATATATATATATATATATATATATATATATATATATATACCTATATATATATATATATATATATATATATATATATATATATATATATATATATATATATATATATATATATATATATATATATATGCATCACACCGATAACTCAAAAAATAATGGGCCGATTTTGATAAAATTTAGCATGGACGTTTCTTTTGTAAATAGCTTGGATAAGTTTGTTAGTCAGGAAAATCGGACGAGCTTTTCCGGGAAAATTTTGAGTTTTCATTCGAAAAAATTCTTATCTCAAAAAGTAATAAGACGATTTTAATAAAATTTCGCATGTACCTTCCTTTTGTAAATGGCCTTGATGAGTTTGTTAGCCAGGAAAATCGGATGAGGTTTTCCGAGAAAAATTTGAGTTTTCATTAAAAAAAAATTTTTATCTCAAATAATAATGGGCCTATTTTGATAAAATTTGGCATGTACCTTCCTTTTATAAATATCTTTGATAAGTTCCTTAATCAGAAAAATCGGAAGAGGTTTTCTGGAAAAATGTTGAGTTTTCATTTGAAAAAAATTTTTATCTTAAAAAATAAAAACTCTATGGTAACCAAATTCGGTAGGTAGGTTTACGATATAAAAAGTAAACTATACACCAAAATTTAGATTTCTATGTTACAAGAAAAAAAAGTTATAATAAAATATTTTGTGCCAGATCATTTTTATGAAAATTCACTACCATAACGCACTTGCTGCGTCTTCGACTTTTTTTAAATAAAGTATTTCAAAAGCTCCACATCCTGGTATGCAATATTTTAAGATTCGCTTTTTCCATAGCCCACAAATTCCAAGTTTCAATATCGTAACTTATACCGAGTGTTCACAACTTGAGTGCAAAAAACGAAGAAGTCGACTTTTTGAGAGTGTCTGTCTGAGTGTCTTGCGAATATTAGATTGCTAATGGATTAAGAGTTACCTAGTGTATCAATTCACACAATATCATCCGCATATCTTTTACAGAGTGTTCATAATAAATACGGAAACATACCCTTTTGCAATGTATTACCCAATTTGCACTTTGATCAGACCAGCATCTTAAATTTTGGGAAGACACCACTCCATTGTTTCTGAAAGTAGCTAAGTGAAGATTGGAACCTGCGATGGCCATTGATAAGTACACTTGGAGAACCCAAATCACCACAACTCATCTTTTTAAAGACCTGACGATCGTTTCACTAACAAAGTTAGCGTCATCAGAGGATGAAAAATTATATTTTTCATCTTATCAGTGCTCATCGCAGGTTCCAATCTTCACTTAGCTACTTTCAGAAATAATGGAGTGGTGTCTTTCCAAAATTTAAGATGCTGGTCCGATCAAAGTCCAAATTGGGTAATACATTGCAAAAGAGTATGTTTCCGTATTTATTATGAACACTCTGTATAATATATGAGGATGATACTGTGTGAATTGATACACTAGGTGACTCTTAATCCATTGGCATTCTAATATTTGCAAGGCACTCAGTAACGTTTACACAGGGCACCCCAAAAAAAGTCGAGTTTTTCATTTTTTGCACCCAAGTTGTGAACACTCTGTATACGTTACGATAACGAAACTTGGGATTTGTGGCTTGCAGATGTGCCTAAATTGAAACAGACATTGTTTTTTTTTTCGTAAAAAATGCCTAATATGCTTTAGTCATTTTTGGGCTCTTATTTGTTATCGTAGTAGGCTATGGAAAAAGCGAATCTTAAAATAATGCATACCAGGATGTGGATCTTTTGGAGTACTTTATTTAATTCATTTGAAAATCGAACGACCCGTTAGGAAATAATGAATTGTCGCCACTTAAAGTGAAACACACTGTATATGTATGTATCCGAGCGATAACTCAAAAAATACCCAACTGATTTGAACGAAACTTGGCACATGTCTTCATTTCGTTACAATCGCGGACGAGGTCGTAAATCAGCTATAACTGACATATTTTTTCGCCACAAATATTTTTGAATAGGCTATATTTTGGAAAGAATTAAAGTAACTGGAATGAGACTTTGCATATAGCTAGAAATGAAGTAAATAAACATCTGTTGTGAATTTGAAGTAATTTGGTTCACAAAATTTGGAGTTTTTCCCAAAGTAAAAATAAATCTGAAAGACATGAATTGAAACAACTTAAGTGGTTAAAGTATGCCAGACAAAGACGTCACCTGCCACGCGTAGGTGTATACATATACTACAGACATACATCATAATGCAGCGATAACCAAACAAAATAACGCACGTAAGACGGGATCGCCACAACATCCTAATGTCCAACGAACGTTCAACCCCGAATTGTGGCGATCCCACCCTAATGATCGCCTTCGGGTATATTCGGATGCGCAGATTTGTAAAATGTTCAAATATCCTAATCTGATAGTGAGAGGGAAAATATGGAAGTTTTATATCAGCTACTTGAAGTAAAAACCAGATGGGATAGTGTGTTTTATTTATTTATTATGCTTTGACAGTTCTGTTTTGAGGTAAGTAAATGATTATATATGCTTCTAAAATTGAAAACCAAAGAATAATTACGTGTTTTGTATATTTATTATGGTCTGAGAGTTCTGTTCTGAGGTTAAGTAGTAAATGATTGCCATTGATATATATTATATATATATATATATATATATATATATATATATATATATATATATATATATATATATATATATATATATATATATATATATATATATATATATATATTCATATATTCAGAAAGATTTCCGCGGTCTTTAATGTGAGACATACTTGGTTCTCGGGTTGAACCGCGTCCAGAATTTATGGAAACTCGACGTTTCGGCTCCTGTTTTAGATCCATTTTTAAGAGGTAAAGGAAATATGTAAGGACACTCTAAGGCCTCAGTCTGCCTACTCCTTAGAGTGGTTGACAAAGGTGGTTAATGGAAATATTTATTCAGATCTCTCTGAGGCCTAGGGTTGAACACACTGAGACCTCACAGACGATTGAGGCCTTAGACTGTCCTTACATATTTCCTTTACCCACCTTTGTCCACCACTCTAAGGAGTAGGCAGATTGAGGCCTTAGAGTATCCTTACATATTTCCTTTGTCCACCACTCTAAGTAGTAGGCAGATTGAGGCCTTAGAGTGTCCTTACATATTTCCTTTACCCACCTTTGTCCACCACTCTAAGGAGTAGGCAGATTGAGGCCTTAGAGTGTCCTTACATATTTCCATTAACCACCTTTGTCAACCACTCTAAGGAGTAGGCAGACTAAGGTCTTAGAGTGTCCTTACATATTTCCTTTACCTCTTGAAAATGGCCCCAAAACATGAGCCGAAACGTCGAGTTTCCATAAATTCTGTACGCGGTTCAACCCGAGAACCAAGTATGTCTCATATATATATATATATATATATATATATATATATATATATATATATATATATATATATATATATATATATATTCGTTGATTAATTTTTCAAGTTTTCAAGTAGGTAAATTATTTGAATAATTAATTGACTTCTTGACTTTTATGAATTCAGGAGTGGGAACATTTTGTTTGTTTCCACTTGCTGTGTTAGAAAACTATTAAAATGAATCGCAGAGGAAATCAGGGTTTAGTTCACCATAATGGATTCTTTTATAAAAGGAGACGCACAGAAAATAACACAAGTCAGATAAAGTAACCATTTCAGCAAACATTTTTTATTGTTAACATTAGTAAATTTTTATTAAAAAAATTCATTTATAGCATTAAAAAAATGTTGTCGAAAAATAGGTTCGATTAGGTTGACTTAAACGAAATCATCCAGGCGATTAACAAGGAAAAATACCTGCCACGTTTATAATTTGGCTGATACATTTTTTTTCTAAATATGTACTAAATTTTCTTCTGGAAAGCTTTTGTAACTTTAATGAAATTTGTAATACAAGTTTCAATACAGTAGGTACCTAGATTCACTAAATTTTAATTTTCTAGCTTCACAGAAAATTCAGTTTTGGCATTTAAAGTTTTTTCTCAAAAGGAGCTAGAACACGAGATTTGAATATTTTTTATAATAATAGAGGGAGAGAGAGAGAGAGAGAGAGAAATTCTTTAATTAAGCTTGTATTAAGACCTCTAAACCCTACGACGTCTGTTAAAATTAAAAGTCGGGGCGCAGCAAGTGCGTTATGGTAGTGAATTTTTATTAAATGCTTCAAATCTAAATAACTCAATTTTCTATAAACTTAGAGAGTTTAATTTTAATACGTAGTAAGGTCTTTCCTAAGGCAAGATATCCATAAAATTTCATTAAAATAACTTTGTAATTTTCGGATAAAAAATTTTTTTCGAAAGAAAATTTAAAATTTGAATAACTCAATTTTCTCTAAACTTAGAAAGTTGAATTTTGGTACGTAGTAATATATCTCCTGAGGCAACATATATAGTAAATTTCATTAAAACAGCTTTGCTACTTTCGGAGAAAAAAATTTTTTTCGAAAGAAAACTCAAAATTTTTCCGGAAAACACCGTCCGATTTTTCTGGATAACGAACTCATCCAAGCCATTAATAAAAGAAAGGCACTTCCCAAGTTTCATCGAAATGGGTTAATTATATTTTGCGTTATCAGATGGATACATATATATATATATATATATATATATATATATATATATATATATATATATATATATATATATATATATATATATATATATATATATATATATATATATATATATATATATATGTAAACATATAAAAATTAAACCTATTTACAAATGAACTTTAATAAGATATTATGCTATGACAATACCTCTCTCAAGCAGTGGCGATTTCTCCTAGTGAGCCGCACACCCTAAAATATAATCAAAATGTGCACAGTTATATATGTTATATTTCTTTTTCCCTTAGTCTTAATACACTACATATTTTATGACAATCGATTTAATTTACTTATTTGATTTCATAAATAGTCGGTTAATAGTGACTTGGAATGAAGTAGATACCACGTCTTCTAACATATTCAGAGAATATGAGTAGATCAATAGCAACTGGGAATGAATTCGGTCAGTCCCCCACCCACGTGTTTAAAATAGTGAGGAAAATACCATTGATTTTAGCACTGCAGTGAGCTATAAAAATTTGATTAACAGTTTTCTATAATCTTAGAAAGTTTAATTTTGGTAGATAGTAAGGTATTTCCTAGGACAAGATATCCACCAAATTTCATTAAAATAACTTTGTAATTTTTGGAGAAAAAAAATTGTTTCAAAAGTTATTTAAAATTTGAATAACTCAATTTTCTATAAACTGAGAAAGTTAAATTTTGGTACTTAGTAAGTCCTCTCCCAAGGCAACATATATAGTAAATTTTATTAAAACAGCTTTGTTATTTTCGGAGAAAAAAATTTTTTTTGAAAGGAAACTCAATCTTCCCGAAAAAACCCGTCCGATTTTCCTGCCTAACGAATTCATCCAAGCCATTAATAAAAGAAAAGCACTTGCCGAGTTTCATTTAAATCGGTTAATTATTTTTTGAGTTATCAGACGGATACATACATATATATATATATATATATATATATATATATATATATATATATATATATATATATATATATATATATATATATACTTTTAGTGAATTTTTATTTAAAAAATTCACTAATAGAGAGGTATCGATGGTGAGACTTTGCAAAATTGTTTTCAAATGAGCGCGATTTAGGACCCCTAGAACCCATATCCGGGGTCAGTTTCAATTTTTATATGTATATATATATATATATATATATATATATATATATATATATATATATATATATATATATATATATATATATATATATATATATATACATATAAAAATTGAAACTGACCCCGGATATGGGTTCTAGGGGTCCTAAATCGCGCTCATTTGAAAAAAAATTTGCAAAGTCTCACCATCGATACCTCTCTATTAGTGAATTTTTTTTAAATAAAAATTCACTAAAAGTATTGCTTTTAGTCATATGCCCCGCTAATACCGTACAATTCTTATGAAAATTCACTATTATAACGCACTACTACTACTTGCGGCGTCTCGAAATTTTATAATGCAGTTTTAGTAAAATTTTATTGCTGGCGAAATTGAAACAGTTTTCTTAAAAATCTTAATAATTTCACAGCACGTATTTTTTAATAACCCTGACCTGCTTGACTCACCATTAATATAATCGTAATTTATAACGACTATAAAAGTGATTCGATAATCTACTAGGCCACATTGAGGTAAACCGATCTTATTTATGTTTTATTGTATCATCTAAATTAATATATGTTAATACACAGATTTATGCAACATAAAATATGCTCAAGGTACCAAATAAGCAAGATTTTTCTGTCAAGTCTAGATTTAAATATTTATCGAAAGAGTTAATTAAACAAATTTGGCTTCTCGAAAATATGTAGAAGAAAACATTATTTTCACTCGGATGGTTGGTTTTTGCTATAAATTCTATAAATTGCCCGACTTGATTATTTCACATGGAACCTATATATTATTCCATTTTGGATTCTATTTTTTATTTTATTTTAAACTAAATGAATATGCATATATTTTGATGTGTTTTTGATGTAGTTATAATTTTCAATCAATACGTATGGAAGTATGGCATCGGCGACAAAAATTTTAAATATGTTTTTTTTTTTCGCTTAAAAGTCGTAAAAAGTGTTAAAACATATGGAAAACATGATTTGGAAACGAATTTTTTTTGTGTCTGTTGGTCTGTATGTCTGTCTCTTTGTAGCCACGATAACTTTAGAACGAATTGAGATATCGTCTTCAAATTTGGTATACAGTTAGCACCCGATAAACGAACGGTTCGGATCGTTTTTGGGTAAAATCTTCCCAGTGGATAGGGGATGAATTGGGTATGATTTGGCGAAAATGAACATTTTTTTCGTTAAAACTCGAGTAATATAACGTTTTAGGCAGGGGCGTGCGGTGACATTTGAAATAAGGGAAGCAATTCCCAGAAACTTACATTTTTATAGTGTAACTCAATTCTTCTGTCGTTTTTGGAAAATTCGTTAATAATGTCGTCATGTAACTGTGGATTCTGGGACATTTCCTGGACGAGTTTATTTTCAACTGACAAAATTGAAATTTGGGAAAGTCTTTCCTGTCCTGTTGAATTTTTAACAAAACTCTTGATACGATACAATGTAGAAAAATTTCGTTATACAGACGCACTAGTAGCAGGACTTGTTAATACTAATTCACATAATTTGAACACTTCAGAATATGCATTTTCCAATTTTGATTGTTTTAAGAAAGTTAAAAGTTCACTCGCGTTAGTTTTTGTGTCAATAACATCGGGTTCATAAATGACTGTAAGTTCTGATCGTAATAAGGCTTTGTCAAAATAATGTCCATAGTGGTGAAATAATGATTTGAATGAATCTTCTGGGAAAGGTATCCCTTTAAATCCTCCAAAACTACACAATTCAAGAAATTTCAGGTCACAGATGATCAAATCTGCAGTTAATTTGCTGCTGAATTTGATCTATAATTTCGTAGAAAAGGCGGCGGTAAGAAGTTTGACGGTCTGCCACATTATCAGTGTGCAGACGCATTCTTCGTGGCTCCACTTCTCCTAATTCAATTGTTTTTTCCCAGCACTTATCAAATTCATTCCTTTTTTGAATTATAATGGATTTAAATTCACTATTTTTTTTCAGGCAAAAACTAATGTCATATATTTTACATTGCAATATGTTAAATACATTATCTGAAAACGGAAATATTTCCGAAAATATATGAGGTAAGAAATTAAAATTAAAGTCTCCTTTCAAACCATCCAAAAATCCTCTAGAACTATTTATTGTTTCTGCGTCCCAATTTTTGCTATTTTCCATTATGTTTTCAAAAAGTTTAATTAACGATTCACGGTGTTCAAATATAGTTAACACAACCCTGCCGTTGTAGTTCCATCGGGTTGCAGATACTTTGGGTAAACGTTTTTTAACAATTGGGTCTAAGGCTTGTGTGCGCTTCGTAGATTTGGAAAAAAAGCAGCCATTTAACACTTTACATTCTTTAATATGATTTATAGATTGGGATAAAAGTACATTTAATTTATGAGCACAACAGTGTACAAATAGAGCAATGGAGAACGTTTCCCGCACTTTAGCTTGAAGACCTCCTAAACGTCCGTCCATAACAGCAGCCCCATTAGCTTTGGGCAATTAATTTATTATCAGCCTCCTCAATATCTTTCATAATATTAAGCACAATTTTATATAGAGCGTTTGCGGTACGATCTTCTGTCACATTTTTAAAGCCTAAAAATCTTTCTTGTACACTCCCATCCATTTTTACGTAGCGTATTACTACAGATAGTTGCCTTAAATTAGTTACATCGATTGTTTAATCTAGAACAATAGCAATGAAACGAATATGTTTAATTTCAGATTTAATTCTGTTCAAAATAATAGTGGGAGCAGCCGAAATTAAGTCATTCTGAATGCGATTTTATGTTCCGCGAAAAACGTGAGATTGTTCCAAGTGATTTTTAAACAAATGTCGTATTTGACTATTAAAGAAAATAGGTCTTGAAAGTTTCCTCTATTTGCAGATGTAGTTGTTTCGTCATGACTCCTGAAGCCCAATTCATGCTGCGACCAAGAAAACACAGCATCAATAAGTCTTTTTAATATGTTTCTGTTTTTATCAACCAGCTCATTGTGTTGGCGATGAATTTCTATCTGCTTGTCAACGGCGTATTCAATTCGCGTTTTTCCAAAGACACTTAATTTTAAAATGGTCTGTAAATGCGCTTTAGACATAACATGTCTTTGTACTAGTTTATGTAGATTATTCAAGTCGGAAAACCTACTTTTATTCCACACCCCCTTTGCAGTCACAAATAGACTACAAGACCAACAAAACAGTTTATTCCTGTTTTCACAACCCGTTAACCATTCATATTGTTTATGAGTTTTTTCCGCGTTGAAATGTCGAATAGGTACATGTTTTAATTCTTGTAATTAAGTTTTTTATAGTAGGTTTCGGCCTACCCATATTAATAATAGCAAGGTTTTCAGCAAAAAGTAAAGCTGAAAATCCGTTAGTTATCAAAAAACATACAATACAATCACAGTTATTATTACCACTTGTTTGTAAAGTTTGTAAATCCCCACCCCCACCGTCGCTGCTCTTAAATGCTGCTCTACTTGCAGCCATATTAATAATCATAAAATGCCAATCTATTTAACTTACTCGATTGCTTATATATGCGAAATAATCAGGCACATTCGCTTTGAACGCGCACCCGGTCTTCGTAGTACAACACGTTCTAAAAACACGCGTACATCGCGCCGAGCCGAGGTTTCTTTTATAAAGTTGCCTGCTGACTACGTGTATTTAACTGAAGTCATTGCATGCATCCACTTGTAGTATCAGATCAGGTTCATGCTGTCCGCATGCGGTCGCATTCACTGGGACGACGTTCTTGCTAGGAGCGTATATACAAATACAGTATGATGCATAATAAATAATTATGTGTGTGAGCTTGCGAAATAAAAATTTTAATAATTAAATTAGTTTCAGAATTTGAAATTTAATATTTTAAAATACAAAAGGGATTTTAAATAATGCGGTTTAGGTATGTAGTCGTTATTTTAAGGGAAGCAATGCTTCCCTTGCTTCCATGGACTGCACGCCACTAGTTTTAGGGTTTGTTTATTAGAACATTTTCAATTTCATTAAACATTTGGTATTTTGGGCTGGAATTAAATTAGGGGTTGAATGTGTGGATGTGGAATAGCGGTGACATAAATTTCTATTTTTTTTTTGCTAAAACGGCGCAAATAGTCTCGGAACAAATAGAAAACTTGAGTTTCAAAACATATAAATTTTTTTGTGCCTCTCGGTCGGTCGGTCTGTCGACCTGTACGTTTTTCAGTTAGTACCCGACAAGGGAACGCTTCAAATTGTTTTTGGGTAAGATCGCTTCAGGGGGTAGGAGATAAATAAGGGGTGATTTGGTAAAAATTTACATTTTTTCGTTAAAACTCGAGTGATATAACGTTTCAAAAGTTTATGGGTACAGAAATACTAATATTTTCTTTGTGGTCAAGTCATGGACCCTAAATTCATTTCATGAGCTTTCTGGGGAGTATAGATTATCACAGCTGTGGAAGTTATGACTCAACTTGCAGGACTATTTTAAATTGCAACTATTGTAAAAATAACTTTAAGCGCCCAATATCTTAGCTTCTGTTTTACAAATCATTGAATACTTTTTTTATTTTATCGCAGACAGACTTGCAACTAGCGCTGGATAGGTATTCTAGGGGGGCCAGTTCGTAAATTTCGAGACATTTTGGATTTCGAGTGTTAACACAATTTGTATTTCGAAAACTATAAGGCATACAAGTACACTTGGAGAACCCAAATCACCACAACACATCTTTCAAAAACCTGAAGATCGTTTCACTAACGAAGTTGGCGTCATCAGGGGATGAAAAATTCTAAACTACTTAACCACTAAACATCACATTTATACTACGTCTTAGGTAAAGACCGAATAAGAGAGGGACGAATCACAGGCATATTTTTTGTGTATTGTATTTTAATTGCCGGGCGTCGTTTTTGAACTCCCGTTATAACTTTACCCACCGAGTTTAGGAATCTCTTATATATCAAAGAGAGAGTTCAAACACCGGGCTATAAATCGATGGTTGAGCTCGGTTTAAGGAACATTTATTTTTTATTGCCTTAAGAGATATAAATACTTTCGTACGCATCTAACTTCGCTGGTTCTCTAACATTTTTGATAAGTTTCAGATTTTCTTTATCTATGTGGTGATTATTATCCCAAATATGTTGTGCCACGCATGACTTGTCCATACTACCGTATCTCAGCTGTGCCAAATGTTCCTTAAAGCTGGTTTCAATGGTTCTTTTTGTCTGCACAACGTCTTTAAGATTCCAATCTTTACAACTTATCTCATACATACCCGACATTTCAGTGGCTTTATCCTTATTTTTTGTATTACCTAACAAATTTTTCAAATAATTTTTTTGTCGAAAATCAGCTTTCTTAAAAATGCTCTCGAGACCCCTTGTTATACGCGGTTCCAATGGTAGGCAAACACACTTCTTTCCACTTCATATTTCCTGAATGTCGTGGATTTCGCTAATATTTTCTCTGTTCTGTGCCCATTAATTAATTTTTTCACTGAACAACCGAATATCCGTTACATTTAGCCACGTTTTTAATGTACTCTAGTTCTATACTATATCTACTTTTACCTAAGGGAAATTGTAATTTTCGAAAAAAATCAACTGGTCGCAGTGGCGGCTTGTGACTGGGCGTAGGTGAAGCAGAATCCGCGCGGCCCCAAA